>NTHP01000040.1:359355-399364 GCA_003416845.1 Oplegnathus fasciatus
GGTGCAACGACAATCACCTGAATCTCAACATCAGCAAAACCAATGAGCTTGTGGTGGACTACCAGAGGAACAGGAGGCCCCCTGTCCTGGTTGTCATCCAGGGAGAGGAAGTGAAGAGGGTGGACTAATACAAGTACCTTGGGGTCCAAATCAATAAAAAAATCCAGGATATTATGATGTCCCAGAGAAGTTGACCTTTGACCTTCATCATTTTATCCTATTAAACATTTATGTGAATTTTGTCATAATTAGCGTATGAATTCTTGAGCTATGACAAAAACCTTGTTTTGTCAGGTCACAGTGACCTTTGACCTTGGAACACCAAATTCTAATCAGTTCATCCTTGAGTCCAAGTGGACGTTTGTGCCAAATTTCAAGACATTCCCTCAAGGTGCTGCTGAGATATCGCGTTCACAACTGCCACAAGCCAAAATGTCCCTGCCATTAAGAATGCTCTTCAAAGATATAAATCTTTGTATTTTAGGATCTATGAAGTTGCAAACTGTGACTCTTAATTAGTGATCAATCAGATTGATAATAACATTTCAATAAAATTGAAATTCACAATTCCGATCTAATTAAGTAACTTATTATCTTAATCCCAAAAACGAGTTATGGCAGCATCATTTGTATTAACATTCCAGTACTTGTAAACATTTATTTTTCTAGGTCTCATGTCCTCACTGTCCTTTCTAATCAAGTAATAGTATCAATAGAACTAACTGATTTTCTCCTCTGTACAAAACACACTCACAATCATTTTCCACAGACTTTATTTCAGCTGACTCAGGACAAAGAATCTTGACTCAATCTTCTGTTCAACACTGTTCCCTTCTTTGAAAAAAACAAACACAACAAAAGTTATGTACAAAAATAAAGTATGTTAAAAAAAACATACACAAAGATACAATACAAAAAAACCCAGCAAATAATGCTTATTTGTGGAGGGCTGCTATAAATAGTGACAGTATTCATTTGAGCTTTAGTTTGCTTAACTATGCTGTGAGTTCATGACAAAACCTCGCAGGATTTTGTTCATTTGATAAGAAGCCAGTAGCACCATTCTGAGTTCATCCATGACACTGTGTGCCATCTGAGGCTGGACGACATCCCCTCTTAGCGCTTCACATGAATAATGGGGCTCATTGCCTCCATGCAGTGCAAAAAAGGAAAACAAAGAGAAAACGAAAAAATACTAACAACACCAACCAGTGAACAAGTAATTCAGTCTCATTGCAAATAAAAATGCTGTCAAGTCTTCCCAAAATCTCTCACCAGGAGAACTTTCAAATGCAACTCCTTCCATGATCATTGTAATTTCAACAGAGGAACATTTTTTCATACTGTACTTTCTTCCACATCCAATTTTCTTTGATCAAATTGTAGCTATGATTGGCTAATACAATCATCTAGGCAGGCACGCTGCCAGAAAAAAGCAGTCTAGCAACACTAGCCAAACACCAACATACATTTCATGTCAACAAAATGTAATCAAATGTTTGAAAAGGACACAGAATTTCTTCATTTCTCTGGACGAGTTCTGTTGTGTTTACACTATTATAGCATCAGGAACTGAAGACCAACATTGAAAGCATTATCCTTCATTGCTTTACAAAAACAATTCATGAAACAAAATGTAAAATATGTTGCTGTTATTATGTCCTCCAGGAGCTGCACCACACATTTCAATTAACACAAGTATTAAGTGCAAGCCAGTTGACTCACAGACAAGGCAAGAAGTGAAGGCAGATGAGCAGAAAAACAAATAACAATGTAACAGAGCAGGTGACTGAATATGTAAAACACACTCGAGAGTCTGTTTTTACATAAACATGTAGCTTAGAAGCCTGCCATATATTGAGTTACAATTATAAATCACTCATATTGACTATGATATAAAAACCATCTCACAAGCAACTTTTGACTTTTTTTTTTCCTGCACTGAGCTGACAATCAAAATCTTGCACATTATGCGGAACCAATTTAAAAGTCTTTTGTTCTCAATGGCAATTTTGATTGTCACTTTTTGGGGTATAAAGCACATGTTGGTTCCAAAGAGAGCGGATGTATTTTTTTTAACACCTCTGTCGGTCAATGAGAAGAATTCAATGAAAGAAATCAATGAAAACAACAGTCCAGCTTCAGTCTGTGTACGAGACTGACTGTGGAGGGTGCTCATACCTCTTTAGTGATCACAGACAGGATGCCACATACTTTTGTTGATACGTATAGCAGTTGTAGTGCATTCTAGAGACAGCTGGCTTGGTCATGTGAAGCACTGAAATACAGTATAGCAATACATAATACAATAAAAGACACTTAATAATTCATTATACAGTGTATATACAACTCTGTTCAAAATGCTCACGTTAATGGACTCTTGTCATGACTCTTTCTTTTGGACTTTGTCTTTGTCTTGCGGCTGTTTCTTTCAAAAATTAATTTATCATATACAAACACTTTACAGATTTATCCCATCTCTTTTACCCCGCTCTATAATTTATATCTCTGCCTCCCTACATAGCCATAGTGGTCAGGTGCTGATGCCCTAGCAGCCCCTTGCGCCCTGCTCCTGCCCCTGGGTGCCCTCCTCCGTTGCCATGGCCACAGTATTCTTGCAGGTTCTGACGCAAAGTAACCAGTGCAGAGCCCAGACAGGCACGATTTGGAGCCAGGACACCCCCAGGCAGCTGGAAGAGCACAGTGGCCACCCCAGCCATGCCGTCATCTGTGGGCTCTAGAGTGATGGGCCCTACCTTAAAGGAGGAATAGGAAAAGCCCATGAGCTGAGAGAGGAAGGGGTCGGAGCGGCAAAAGTGCTGGTAGCCACTGTACGTGGATGGGTGGTGATGGTGTGAGCCCGGGGTGCCAGCTGTGGTGCTGGCATAGTGGTGGGTGTTCAAGTAGTGCAGCGGCAGGTGCTGGCCGCCGTTTCCTCCTCCACCCAGGGTGAGGTGGTGGTGGTGGTGGGCTGTGGGTCCGGAGCCTGGGTCATGTTTGTAGGAGACAGCTCCTGACCTGCCCCTCTGGCCCACCACCACTCCTCCTAACTTGCTTGTGCGGGCATGAGCAAGCGATACAGTGCTGCCCCCCACCCCTCCACCAGCTGAAGGTAGGTAGATGAGCTGAGGCTCCTCTGGCTCCAGATATATGGTGAGTTTAGCAAAGGGCCTTGACGCCATCTTGGTCATCTCCTGGATGTGGCGACGCTGCTCCCGGCGGAAGTCCAGGAACTGCTTAACCTTCCACAGGAGGACGCAGACAGACAGGAAGAGGAAAAAGCAGGAGAAGAAAACAGAGAAGAAGACAAAAAGATCGATGTGGGCTTGGTCCTGTCGCAGAAACAGGAGGCCCTGGGACTCTCCCTGTCTCTCCCCAGTTCCGACACCTCTCAGAGCGATGTAGAAGCGGCTGGATTTCAGGGAGTGCACCTCATGGGGGAAGGTGATGACCACACGATCTCGAACAGCACGGACAATCAGCACTGTCTGAGGTTTCCACACAGTGATGTAGGTGATGAGTCCTTCAGCCCGCTCCTCCCTAATTTCTCTGTCTGCCCCTGGGGCTTTTGCTTGCAGCTGCAGTGGGTTGTGAGGGAGCACGGGAGCCCCGAGACTGGATGAGGCATTGGCAAACACCTTTATAGGGGATGGAGGTGAATCCTTATCTGCACCAGTCGTTGTCCCCCGAGTCACCGATTCCTCCTCGATCTTGATTGTGTGAATCCCTGTGTACCGGTCCACATCCACAATGAAGGTGTCATGAGAGTTGGACACATACACCTCCACCTCACCAAAAGTAACATCAATGGTGACCCGAATGTCCACATTGGTGAACTTCGGCTGTGCAGCGAAAAACACAGTGCGCCCCTTGGGCAGGTTGCGAATGGTGGGATCATGGAAGCAGTTGGTCTGGGACGTGGGGTCAAAGCAGCACTCGGTGTCCACGTTGAACTGACGGTAGCACTGACGCCCATTCACCGGTGTGCCATTGAAGGAGTCTTTGCACTTGGCACACTAAATGTGAAGAGCACAACAAATACTATTTGAGCAAAACCCAGTAATGAATAGAACAAGGTCACAAGTTTTTTTCTCAATTCTAAATATTAATTTTATTAATGCAGAGAAAGAAAATACAAGATTATATTGAGACACAGGCCACCTTCTGTGCGTAGAAGAATCTCTAGCATGTGCATACCTGTTGCCTGTAGCAGTCTTTTCGGTCACTCTGAGGGCTGCTGAGACAGGAGGAGGTCTCTGTGTTGTTTTGGCAGGGGCAACCTGTACCATCATGTTCATTACACGTGTCTGCATGGCCATTACACTGACACCTGCAATGAAGAGGAGAAAAGGGTGTGTGCACCCAAAATAATTGTGATTGTGGACACTGCCAAAACATAGAGTATAAAGGCCTTTTAAAAACATTTAAAAGCCTTATATTGTTGTATATAACATATAACATATTGACTGCTGAGCATTACTCACTTGTCACACTTCCCCTGCAGCAGGAAGTAGCCGCTGAGGCAGCTCTCACACTTGTCCCCCACGCTGTTGTTCTGGCAATTCACACACACAGCATTCTCTTCTGTGGGACCCTCAGACACCCAGTTCTGAATCTGATAAATGGACAAAGAGAGATGGAGCCCCATAAGAACAAAGACAGTGCTCAAAGACAGGAGAGTAAGAACACTACTGGTGTGTTTGTTTTTACATATAAACAGGAGAAGGCCACAAGGTTGGCAGGCACTTACGCTGTTGGGGTCCAGAGGGAAGAGCCGTGGGTTCTCGAGGGCCTTCTTATGTTCATCTCGGGATAAACACACAGCACTGTTTCCCCTGCAAAACTCCCGACATGGACGACAAGTGCCACCCCCTTTGGCAGAGCCCACAAACAGAGGCTTACACTTCTCACAGTGCTTACCCTGGAAACGGGAAAAGGAGAAATCATCACCAGTGGGCATGGAAAAACTGTGTTTACAGTGTGTCCATGTGTTTTACTGTGAGCACTCACTATGGTGTTATTGTGGCACTCAAGGCAAACATCTGGTTTGTTAACACCAGCGCAGTTGCTGTGTTTGTTGCAGCTGCACTGAGAGGAGCAGTTGTCCCCCACGAATCCAAAGTGACACTGGCAAACTCCAGGGGACATGCATGTCCCGTTCACGCAGCCTTGTGCACACACTGGCTCACACTGACCAGAAACACTGTACAGGAGAAAAACAAGAAGAAGAGATTTGGGGAAACCTGTCCAGTTACTTTGAAAAGCAATACAATTTTTTTTATACTATCCTTATGTATTCAGTGCCTGAGGCATAAATGCTGACTCCTGATCTTACCTGCTGAGTATGTAACCCTGTTTGCAGGTGCAGTGGTAACCCTGGGGCAGGTCATGGCAGTCCTGCGTGCTGTTGCAGTGGTGATGGCCATTGGCACACTCATCCTCCTCTGGACAGTGGAGGAAGGACCAGCTGCTGTTTCTCAGGGGGCAAACGCCCTCACTCACACCTGGGAGGCAAGAATAGAGGAAGGTAAGTGAATTAGGTCTGAAAAAAGCATAAATGATGCTTAATTCAGTGAAAAATGTAACAATGCTCAGCTTCTTGAACACATCAACTGAAGATATTTCTCACCATCAAGTCCTCCTTGCAGGCAGCGTCCAGCCCCATTGCCCCCCCGAGTAGAGCACCAGCCACACTGAGGCCTGGCAATGCACTGGGAGCACTGGGTGAGCTGGAAGCACTGGGGAGAGCAAGAGTCCCCCCCAGAGAGCAGGCGACCACACTGACCCGCCTCACATCGCAGAGACACAAAAGATGGGCTCATGCACTAGAGGAAGGGGAGAGAGGTTAGCTGTGTATGAATGTGGTTTTAATAAATAACTCCGTAAAGCTCAAGCAGGGCAGTCATACCTGCTGCAGAGCCATGCTCCACACACAGTGCTGCCAGCCCCCATCAGAGCCTCTGGAGCCCAAACAGAGGCTGCAGTTATGGAGACTGTGGCAGGGTGGAGGACACGGCAGAGGGGGAGAAGACTCCACCTGCATGGGTGAGACGTTGAGCAGTGCATAGCTGAAACACGTCCAGTCATAGGTGGGGTTCACACTCAGGATGCGCCTCGTCTCACCTGGAGAAATCACAGTCAACTTTTTTTTAGTTGAACACTTCATGAGAACAAAAAGAAGAGATGAAGATTACCAAAACTCAGCTGAAATCTAAAGGGCTATTTTATTTGAACTGCACAATTATGTTCAAAATAATAATTCATCCATATGTTACTAGGTGTGGTGATCATGATTAGTGAATCACAATTTCTAGAGTTTTTAATGTTTTTCTTACATGGACATCTCATCTATTTTGAGCTATAGACTGAAAATTAAAAAAGAGCCTTAAAGAAAATCACAATTTCCTCTGGGCTCTTCAACACTATTGCCCATACCTGTGCGTTTGAATTGTCGAGTCCACATGCATTTTCCGGAAGCCGTACACTTCGGGCAGTCAGACGCCTCACAGCTGGTCTCAGTGCAGTTGCTGGACAGGAAGATCTCTCTCTGGTTGATCCGACAGTCATGCTCAGATGTACAG
This sequence comes from Oplegnathus fasciatus, assembly GCA_003416845.1. Lineage (NCBI taxonomy): Eukaryota > Metazoa > Chordata > Actinopteri > Centrarchiformes > Oplegnathidae > Oplegnathus > Oplegnathus fasciatus. The sequence goes on from NTHP01000040.1 coordinate 365,937, forward strand.
CTAACAGAGCTGCTGATACAGGCCCCCTCTGGACAGTTTGTGCACCACTTACACTGTAGAGCAGGCTGGGAAATGCAGTAAAGAACAGATTTTAGTTGACAGACTAGTTATCTCTCTTTGAGCTATTGATTGAGTTAGAGTAAGGGTGTTGCATGTTACCTGTGATGGACTGGAGAATGTTTTAGGGTGTCGTGCGAGGCATTCACTGCAGGTCTTCAGTCTGCGACACTGGTCTGCCTGACGAGGGGTCGGGGAACAAGGAGACTGGCCAGTGAAGCAGCCCATTCTGATAGAGACGGAGGGATGCATTTCATTTAGCAGCTGCACATAACTTCAAGCTCAAGAACAGAGTGCTCTTTATTTAGAGTTGCTTTCAGCCAATGTGTTACCTTTCAGCAGTATCAGAAGAGGCACAGGTTCCCCTACACCAGACGCAGCTGCCTGTGGTGGTGTTACAGGCCTCTGGTGTGGGCAGCAGGGCACAGGGGTCAGAGGGCACCGACAGGGTTAGGAGTCTGCCTAGCGTGACACCATTGAAGCCGCCTGACAGGAAGAGACGGCCGCCCCAGCTCGTCATGGCAAGAGACACTGAACGATTTACTGGATCTCCTACAGCTGAGACTGAAGGAAAGAGATGACAAGTGGTTAGGTTATAGTATGGTAAGTTGTGATTTGACCACAACTGAATCTGAAGAAAGACATTAAGACAGTCACCTGGTTGTATCCAGGTGTTACAGTTGATCTGGTACAGAGACACTGAGTTACTGTAGTCCTCTGCTTCGGTCCTCCCCCCAACAATGACCATGGTGTCTTTGATCAGGGCTGCAGCATGGAAGAAACGGGACAGGGGCTGCGTAGCAAGGACATGATACAGCAAGAATAGATAAGTTATCTTTCTGCAGTGCACTGACAGAAATTAAATGCTTGGCTTATCTAGTCTAATAGCCTGTAAGAAGGGGATAGAGAGAGAGGTTTCTTACCTTATTACCCTGTGAGGGGACCAGCAGAGACCAGGTGAGGTTGGGGTAGTACAGACTGTAGAGCTCGCCTGAGGGCTCCACGGTCTCCACATGAAAGCGGTAGCCTCCAAAGACATAGATGGCATCAGTCTGCTCGTGGTAGACTGCTGAGTGGCCATATAAACCTGAAGGAAGAACACATAAGGCAAAGTAGGTTAAAAGAAAATAAAAAATACTAAATTTCTTGGTGGGGTTGACTAATAAATTAACTATTTTTGTACTTATATAAGTGGTGCATCAAGTAAAAACTGTGTTACAACCCATAAAAAACAAAAGGCCTCAAAAACCTGTAGGTGGTGTGCCAGTGTGAGGAGCAATGGTCCAGTTTCCAGAATGAGGGCTGAACTCGAGTAGATGGTGGTTGAAGCCGTTCTCTGGAGAGTAACCTCCAATCAACAGCACAGAGGAGTCTCGGCGTACAGTTAAAGTGTGGCCCGCCACCGGGGGCAGCACTGCGCTCTGTCAGGGGTGGAAGAAAATTCAATTTGCTAGACGTAAAAAACACACAGAGGGTTTTTCAACTATTTTGTATTATTTTACATACATCGAATCCTAACCTTGTGTTCTCTCCAGACTAAACTGCTGAGATTGAGACTCCAGGTATCCATGGCAACACCATTTTGAGTGATACCGCCAACCACCAACATGAAGTTGTGACTGGCTCCGTGGCTTCCAGAGCCAGACTCATGACTGGTCAGCAGTGCAGAGGCGTGGTGATAACGAGGGCTCGGAGTCGAGCCTTCTTCCACACAGCTTGTCAACATTTGGGTCCAACGGTGCTCTGACACAGAATATCTAAATGAACCAGCGACAGAATGTGTTGTTATGCACGTATAGGCAGGACATGCGCTATATACATACAGTAAAAAACCTACAGTTTTACAAGTTTCGCGACATTAATACCGCTCAGAACAGTCTCAGGTTACATGCTCATACCTGTAGACATTTCCCAGAATGCCCTCTGACAGAGAGAGCCCTCCGTACATCCAGAGGTTGCCCTGTGGTCCAGATACCAGAGAGTGGCCCATCCTGTGGAGGAACCTGTGGGCCTGGTTCTGTGGAGCAACAGTGCATGTGAAGGTGTGTTTGTGTGTGCTGGGGTGTACAATGCATGAATTGTGCAAATTGAAACATTTTTTTTACTGTTTGAGCCCCTACCACTGTAAGTTGTGTGTCCAGCAGTGTTTCCCAGACAAGGCTGTTGGAGTCCCGAGGAAGAGAGCAGTCTGAGCCAGCCCAGGTTTCTGAGCACACACACACTCCCAGAGACTGACACAAACAAAATATGTTGGTTAGCAATCTAGGAAAATTTGCTCTTTCCTCTTTGGAGTAATTTCTTGAACAACTGGTAGAATTAAGACTTAACTTAAGACTGTTATGGACACATCACAACAAATCAAATGTCAGAGAGTATGCATCTACAGTAAAGATCTGTTATCTTACAAATACAAAACAGTATATTTTTGACACAATTTCCATCCTTTATTAATTCCCAAACACGTCTACTCCCAGAAATAAGTGATCCCGGTGCCCGAAGCGCAACTTGGAAAATAAAACCAAATGTAAATTAATTGTCACTCTTACTATATTACAAGCTCCCCTTCCTTCTGCTATTCCACAATCCTGAGGGCACAGGGGCCGGTCGCAGTAGGGTCCACCATATCCCTGAGGGCATTTACAGAGACCCCCTTGGCACTGGGCTCCACCTGGACACACAGGTGACCCGTCTTCACCCTCATCAGAGCTCTGGTGACACCGCCGCACCCAGAAAGATGCATTGAAGCCTTGAGGTTTGTTTGAGGAGACGTTGGCCTCGAAGTAGACTGAGATCACACCTGGTGTTAAAAGAGAAAATACAATATGGTGAAAGTGACATGTGTGTGTTTAAATGCCCACTGTAACTCCATTACTTCAAATAGTTAGATTAGGGTAAGAGTTCGTGTAACGTGTTTCAATGGTTGACAGTGCTTATGTCAAAGCACATTTCTCCAAGCTAAATGGTTATTACTGAATGAATATAAGGATGGATACCTGAGGTGGCCTCCACTGTGATAGGCTGAGTCCTTGTGGTGCCACAAAATGCCCCAATCAGGTTGTGATCTGAATGTACAACTCCATTGCCCAGGAAACGAGGAAGGCCATCAAACACATAGACAAAGGAGCTCTGCTAAACAAAACATAGGGAATGTGAGGAGACAATTATAGAGAGAGAAATTGTTGATGCAACAGCACAGCTAACATGTTTATTTGTGCGTATGTGCTTGTGTGTATAATCAGGTCAAGTTTGTACTCACCTTACAATGTGTGTGGGAGTCTGGGTGTAGAGTGAGGGCTACGGGGGGACACAGCTGTCTGGGCAGACAAGGTGCCAGGTTCTCAGTCACAGACAGGACCCACAGGCAATGAGAAAGTCCTCCTTTCCCCTCTGTGCCACTTCGCCATCCCAGAGAAGAGGAGAGAGGCATGGCAGAGGAGGAGGTGGAGGAGAGCAGCACAGAACGGCCCTGGCACTGTCGGTAGCACGTGCCATTGTTCCTGTTGGAAAGAGAAAGATGTTGTGATAGACAAGTCATGATGAAATGATCTGAAAATACAAGAATCAGCCAAAGATATTTCCACTGTTTTCACACTTTCTACTTCTTATCTTATAATAATTATAATTATAATTATAATCTCCACTCCTTTTTTAAATTGTTTTCAATCAGATCAGACACAAAAGAAATGAAAAGTGTGCATTGCACTCAAGGTATATGATTAAGATCTCCTTACCTGGGGTCTCCGTAGTAACCAGGCAGGCAGGATTCACAGTGTGGTCCCTGAGTGTTGTGGGTGCAGTAGCACTGGCCTGTCTGGTTGTGACAGTATCCTCGGAGAGGGTCGCCATGGCCGTTACACTCACACGGCACACAGCCGCCGCCACCAGCCAGGGCTGAACCAAAGCTACCTGGACGGCAGTGCTCACAGTGGGGCCCTGTAGTCCAATCTGAAAGACGGAGGAAGGATGTCAGCAGAGTAAATTTCAACAAATGCAGTTTAGTTTTATGAATTGTATGATTCTACCTTATAAATTGGCCTGGTTCAATATGAGTTAAATACAAAAGATGACTGAAAACAAGCTGTTGAAATAAGCCACATCTTAAAGTCTCACCCTGGCATTCGTCACAGATCCCTGGTGCAGTGATACAGGTGGAATGGAAGTTGCAGCCACAGTCCACATCACATTCGACACCACTGAGAACCAGAGTGGCAGGGTCGGACGTCCAGCCAAGGGAACATTCACACTCAAACCGTGGGCTGCCGCTACACTGGCCCTCACGACACTCATTGTAGCACCTGCGGGAGGGGGACAAATTATGGGGGAGTCAAAATGTCTTTTTTTTTTTTTTCCAGATTTACAAAAGCAATCCTGATGACTAAATGGGAAAGGTGAAGAAGATTTTTAGGTTAAGAGAGTTGAAGGATTTTTAGGTGAAGACTCTTACGTCTGGTTGCAGTGCAGTGTGCCATCCCCCGTGTATCCTCTCTCACAGTGGCACTCATAGGAGGTGGGAGTGTTGATGCAGGTGGCGAAGAGGTGGCAGTTGTGGAGACCCAGCCTGCATTCCTCTACATCAGGGCAGGTGGGGTAGGACCAGATCGCATCTTGCTCTTCGTCATCCAAGTGCTCCAGCTCCATCTCCATTTCCAGGGGTCGAGGCGGGGCCGAGGTCTGGGGCTCGGGGCTGGAAGAGCAGGACGAGGAGACGTGAACTTGGACAGGTATACTATATCCACCTATCCATCTATCCATTGTGTTGTGGCTCTATGTAGTAAGTTCTGTTTTAGTTCACAACATATGGTATGTGTCTAAGGTATGTGAGGGTTTCAGAGAGCAAAAAACTCAGCCATCATTAAGAAACAAAAAGCATTTCAATTTTTCATTTTTGAAGCAGATATAACTGATAAAATTGAAATGTTTTCTTTCAATGCACAAAATGGAACAAGTGGATTTTATTTATTGATGAGTCTTGCAAATGCTTATAAAAAATACTAAAATAAACTGCTTAAAGACTTCACACAATGTACAAGTGAAGATCCTGTTAATATTTACTAATTATTGTTTTATTCTATTTTTAATGCATTTTGTCTTATTTAACGTGGAGTAATTGCATTGTGAAAGACCCCTTCCCTTTGCAATGAAAATAAATTTTCAACCTGTGAGAAACTCTCCACCCCCAATGTTTAAAGTATAAAATTAGCCATATAACAAACCCTTGTCTTATATGTAAAAGTCATATGCTCACAGACAGTTTACTGCATCAAGTCATGACAGTGTAATAAGAGATATCTTACTTTGCAGCCCGTGCTTCAGCCACAGCCACACTGCAGTTATACACCAAGGGATCGTCCATTCCTGCCCAGTCTCCCCTCAAGCATCTGAAAAGGTGGAAAACATAAAATAAATACAAGAACATCGCAATTAAAACAATGACTATTAACATATCAGAAATTTGATAATAAAAAGGATTTATTAATAAGTCATTCGAATCAGGCATGTTGGCACTATATGCACTTTCTCTGTACAGTGTACTTACTTTCCAATTGTAGGATTGTTGTAGTCACCACACCAGCCACACTGGAATGTCCGCAGGCAGTCTGTGCACGTGTTTAAAGCTGAACACTGCTTACACTGGGGAACCGAATGAACACTGACGAGTAAGAGAATAAAGAATGAGAATATTAGATTATTGATCTAAGGTTCATTTCAACTCACTGACTGACAAAATATATCTATTTGCACTCACAAATTTGTAACTGTATGTGTCCAAATTGAAATCACCAAAACTAACAAGAAAGCAAGTAACTGTATGTGCAACTGCAAATAGTTATTACGTGTATCAACAGCTAAAAATAAAACAAAAAAAGTCTTGAAAACGTCCTCATTTTACCTGTCGTACCAGTCCCTGCACTCTCCATACGGGTATTTTGTGAGGTAGGCAGCAAAATAGAAGCAGGCCTGGGCTGACTCACACCATGCACATTGGCTGGAGTTAGAGAGGCACTCACCACACGTCTTTCTCCTTTGCAACACAAAGAGAGCACAGAGGGGAGGACAGTGAGGGTGAGTTGTAGGTTCCTGTTGAAATCATGTACGATCTGTTATTACCTGTGTTGAAAATATAGTTTTTCAACTTACTGGTTGCAGACTTTAGGACACCCCCTTGAGTCACGTATGGATCCATCTAGTCTTCCCCGTCGACTGCACTGGTAGTCGCCTTTCTTGCTGGAGTTTATCTGCCACTCGCAATAAGGGTCCTGCAGGCCAAAGTTAGCTTTGCATGAGACAGGAATACAGTAGCTCCACATTAAGCTATATTATATCAGCAGCACAGTGACACTACACATAAAACTTTTCGTTATCTGTGATGTACCTGAGTACAAGCAGAGCAGTCTCTGTACTCTTCACACAAGGTGCAGTGCTGGGGCGCCAACAGCAGATGGCGCTGAACTTCTCCCTTGCCTTCCCCCTTGTCTCCCTCAGGGCAGGGCTCCAGGTCTGGGCTGTCCCGCAGCAGGCAGCGGGACAAAGACGGGCACCAGCCACAAGACTGGTCGGACAGACAGGCCAGACAGGACATGTACCCTGAGCATGAACCTGAGCGGTAAGGCTCCAAGAACAGGAAGGAGATCTCCTAAGAGGACAGCAAAATATGGGGAAAGAACATGTGAGGTAAGAGAGTTTGTTTCTACTGAAGGAAACTTATAGTGCAGGAGAATGATAGAAATGTAAATGTGAAAGGAACACCAACTTAAGTCTTTTTTTTAACTTTCACTTCTTACGCAACTTTTGTATAGAAGCACAGGTTGAACCATGCCAGTACTCACACTCCCTCCAGGCAATGTTCTGTTCCATATCAGGGCCATCTCACTGGTTTGTCCTGAGCCCGAGTTGTTAAGGTAGCCCTCAGCCTGAACAAGGTAATGATTGCCCCTGGTCAGGTTAGAGAACAGTCTACTCCCATCTGTGCGAGCCAGCAGCTTCAACTCCTTCTCCTGCTGGGCTGCCCAACGACCCACCACCTCCTGCTCCAGTTCAAAGATGCATAGAGAATTAGAGAGAAAGAAAAAGTGGAGAAGAGTTAAGTAAAAATAGCAATACGCAACTGCTGCCAATTTATTAAATCTCTCAGTCATTTAATTTAAAATGGTAAATGGACTGCACTTATATTTCGCTTTTCTACCTTAACGGATAGAAGTGCTTCACAATTGGCCTCTCATTTACCCATTCACACACACACACACTCCAATGGCGACCTTGCATGATCACAATCTATTGCAATATTTGTCCACATTCCAGTACACGACAGTATGTGTTTAATTTTTGGAGAAGTAGTCAAAAGACATTCACACAGTCTTGAAGTAAGGCCGATGTAGTTTATGACAAAAACAGACCCAATCCAGGCTACAGCAGATATACAGACAGGTTATTTGTCCTGATTACTCTTGTAGGGATGCCTGCCTTCCAATATTCACAATGTTATTCCACACGGAACTAAAATAACCAAATTATGTCTAGTGAAAATTACATTACAAGACCTTGTCTAGAAAAACGAATCGTGTCAATACCAATTTCAATTCCAATTTCAAATTAGCAATTTGTTTATAAATAATTTATTGAATTTAACAAAAACACAATTTGAAGTGTTGACATGCACTTTCCCTCACCAGTTGGCTGGAGTTGGGCCCCGATGCCATTCGAGCCTCAAAGTGGAGCCTCTGGATGCGAGCCCACATGGAGACAGTCTCGGTGGGAGCAGGTGCAGGTGGAGGGGCCCCCCACAACGGGTGGACGAAGCCCCTGAACTGTAGGGCTACATCCATTTCTGTGGTGGGGCTAAGGATGATGGTGGTGCTGCGGAGGATGGACACCTGGCGAAGGGGTGATGAGGATGGAGGATAGTGGAGGATGGATGGAAGTGGAAACACATCAACAGAAGCACTATTCTCTACAAACTGCTACATAAGTTTGACAAACTACTGGAAAAGGGAATCTTCTCTATGAGCGAATTGCAAAACACACAGCGAACAAGAACAAAAAAGAGAAGTGAGCATTGAAGTCAAGAGGTTAAAAAGCAGAGAGCCGAGGTAGAAATGAACGATTAAAGAGAAACAATCATCATATTCTAGTTAGAGAACTGCAGTGGAGTCAAAGTGTCAAAGCAATGTTGGAGGAAGGAAGGAGGGATAAGTATAAGCAGAGAGGGAAGTAGTTACAACCACAACTAGTACAGTTAGCACTTAAGATTTGGACTCCGTACCTTGTCAGGCTGGGAGTCGTTGCGGGGGTGCTGGAAGGTGAGCAGGTGCAGTCCCGGGACATAGTTCTCGGTGCGACAGGAGTGGAGGGAGGTTAGGAAAAGGGTACGCTCCCCCCACCAGCCGTACGCCCCTGAGATCTGGTCCACACGGCACGCACTTCGCTCTGTGAGACCGAGAGGGAGAGGTCAGCACACAAAGAACACATCTGACCTCTTAAAATCTCATAATACAGCAGTTTCCTAAAGTATACTACTGTACTGAAACGAGGGTGATCTGTGACTTTTGTGTGACGTGTGTTCAAAAAGAGTAAAACGACATGACCTCACTGCACCAAAGGAAGTATGCGACTGGACAGGCAAGTCAAATCATGGTCTGAGTAGCCTGTCCAATCTCAGCTGGGTGTAGTCAAGTCACTGAGCTCCATCTGTGAAACACGCCCAACAGGAGTCTAGTCCCTCCCATGTCAACTCCCAACATCTTTTCTTTTTTTCAGTCTGAGGCTTAGCCCTTCTCTTCTGCCCTCCTTCCTCCCTCCCTGGGTCTCACCTGACACTGGTAGGCAGGACTCATTCTGAACACACCAGCCAAATTCCCCAGGGGCACGGGCCAGAGAAGCTGGAGTGCCACTGAACACCAGACAGGACTGGCAATCAGACAGGAAGCGAGCCAGGCCCAGGCAACCGGTACTGCCACACTGTGAACATAAAACAGGGGTTATAAGGTTATGAGACACATCAAAGTGAAAAAAAATATTTTGTGGATATAACTACAACAACAAGGCCATGCTAAGGGAAGTGTTACCGGATTAGTGGGCTGGTACTCTCGACAGCGGCCTTCACACCAGCTGCACTCTGGGTTCTTAAGGCACATACTTTCGTCTAGCGCCTCAGCACAAACAGCATCCTGGTAAGGCAACACACACAAACACACAGGTATTTCACAACATTTCCCTAGTTGCTGCTGACTTCCTGTTATCTTGTTTTATGACACTTTCACTCACCCTGTCACCTTGATCGCTACTGACAAACAGTGGAACTTTGTAAGCCACCAGGTCTCCACGGGCAACACCACTGTAACCCCCAGCAACCAGCAGCACTCGTCCCTCCATCACAGCAGCAACATGCGAGTAACGCCCCCTCACAGCATCCCCACCTGGGAAGAAATGAAGGTTTTACAGGCACCGTATCTCCAGATGCACAAGTAGCAACCACCAACAAACTACTTGTAGATAACTGGACTGTGTGTGAGAGTTGTGACAGAAGACACAGTGTACAGGAACTCACTGAGTGACCATCTCTCCCCAGCAGACACCCACTGGTGACAGCCCAGATGGTAAAAGAAGATCTCCTCATCATAGCACTTCTCCTCTTGGTAGTGAATATGTACATTCCCTCCTGGGAGAGAAAGGCAGGAAGAAAATAGATAAATAAACACATTACTGCACTGACTGCAATTGATGATAATGTCTGCTAATTTTCTCGATACTCACCATAGACCACCATGTAGTTTCCAATGACGGTGGCCGAGTGGAAAGCTCTCTCTCTGGGGCCTGTCGCTGGGAAACGGGAACGGAAAGATGTCCAAAACCGCCTGTCCACGTGGAACACGTCTGTGTTGTTCACCCTCACACTAAATCTTAGAAAAATATACAACAAGTGTACTTTAAGTATCTATAAAAGATATAAAATATTTTTATTTACCTGTTGGATTATTCTCAAAATGCTCTTTGGATAACCACTTGTTTTATTACTTTAAATAATTTCTACCCCTGTTATTCTTATCTTTTTCTTGAGTGCTTCATTTAAAATGTTTTCCTACAGAAATCCCATTTTATGAGACAATAAGACAAATAGGACAAATAGTCAAACTTCCCTTTCTCATTAACAACCACAAATAGAAAAGTGTGTTCAAAATGTTGACTCTAGAGCAGCAACGACTAGTCGATTAATTGTCAACTATTAAATTAATCGTCAACTATTTTGATAATCGATTAATCATTTTGAGTCATTTTTTTAAGAAAAAAGTGTCCAAATTCTCTGATTTCGGCTTCTCAAATGTGAATATTTTCTGGTTTCTTTAGTCCTCTATGACAGTAAACTGAATATCTTTGTGTTGTGGACAAAACAAGACATTTGAGGACGTCGCCTTGGGATTTGGGAAACAGTGATCAACATTTTTCACTATTTTCTGACATTTTATGGACCAAACAACTAATCGATTAATCGAGAAAATGATCAACAGATTAACCGATAATGAAAATAATCATTAGTTGCAGCCCTAGTTGACAAACGCATCACACAATTTTCTCTCACTCTTCCAACAGGCAGCGTGTTAATTACTGTATCCAGTACGAGAGGGTGCATACCTGGCAGTGGTAGGCCTGTGGCCTCCATAGACCAGTAGTGTCCTGGATGGGCTGTGGAACACCATGGAGTGGCCAGCCGTAGCCGGGGGCTTCCCACCGGTGGGTTGAACAGTCTCCCACCGTCCAGAGCCATGCAGGCCGAACCTAAACAGAGAAGAGGAAAACATATCCTCCTCGGTGCGACCTGGGACATAAGGAGAGAGAAAAAGTGGAGATGCTGCTTAAGTATGATTTACTTCTCAATGAATAAATACATGCCAATCCAAACACAGACTGCAAGGTGACAATCTAATGGAAAACCCACCTCCAAATACATAGAGATAACTGTCTACTACAGCTGCAGCGTGATTGGCCAGTTTAGGAGCACCATGTGAATTTGAAAAGCCATGCTGTTGCCAGTCATCGTGGAGCGGCCGGTACATCCAGACATCACTGGCAAGGGAACCATTGGCTAGCTCTCCTCCAAAGATAACCATATTACCATTCCACTCTACTGCTGTGTGGGAATGACGAGCCACCTGACAACATAAGAGAGCCAAACAGTGCAGGAAGGAGGTGAATGAAAAGGAAATGTAAAATAATAAACGGGGGCGCTTACATTTACATTATCTATGTTTACATGTACACACAAAACAGGTCATGTGGAGAAATCAGGAAATAGGAGAACATATTTACACACATTGCAACAACCTGTTTACTATAAAGCCTACATTTATACACTTCATATTTCTGCTCTACCATATCTTTAGCCACATCTGGCATATTTTAAGTGTACTTGTCATATGACGCTGTGGGCTTGGGAGAGTTTTTTCCAGGGTGAGAGGAGAGGTTCTATATTGAAAACAATATGCATTTGTGTCTGAATTTTACAAATGATCTACTGTTCAGTTGGAAACCAACTTTGTGAGCTTGAGTTTACTTGCTACACTTACTTGCTACAACTAATTATGTTTTGAATATCTTATGCTGATTAAGAAAACCAAGTTTCTCGTTTACAGGATGTTTAAACTGCAGAAGGCTAGCAGTAACCAGGTCACTTGTGTGCATGGAGACAGTATATGAGATGCCTGAGCAGGACGAAGCAAAAGTGTGTGTGTGTGTGTGTGTGTGTGTGTGTGTGTGTGTGTGTGTGTGTATCCACAAACCACTTACAGGAGAGTGACCATAAGACCTGCTATCCCATTGGTTGGATGTGAAGTTATATTTAATCAAGTCACCAAGAGCTCTGTTCAGGTCAAACCCTGGGGGAAAAGAAGTAATAATCAAATATACACTAACGTCATTAATCATCAACAACACTATCAGATACTTGGAAGAGTAAAGGTTAAATAAGGGACTGCAGCTAAAACAAAGACAGCATTATTGAGGTTGGTTAAAATCTAACCCTTAAAATAGGAGTTCTTTGAAGTGATAAAACGGTGTTACAAGTAGGAATTTGAAGGATTGAGGACCATTAACTTACAACAAATGCATTTAAAAAGGGTGTTGAAGGTGGGTTTGTTCACTAAATATTAAAACAACATCAGGGGAAATTAAGAGTATGTAATTCTCACCCCCAAATAAGTACATGGCTCCAGTAGAGGACAGGTACACGCCAGCAGAACCTGTCCTGGGAGGCGTGTAGGGGTTTCCCTCACTCACACGCCACCACTGCCCTGCCCCACTGTCGTCATGGAAACCAAGCTGGCAGCTGTGACCCAGGAAGCCCGGGTTACACAGACAGCGGTCTCCTTTCTGAGACAAAACATGGAGAATAACAATAGTTTAAGACCAATAATCAAAGTTTCAATAACCTGCACAACTGACAGACATAACTGAAGCTTATTCAGGGAAGGATAAGTGACCCTTTGGCTGAAGATTGTTTGCTTTGTGTGTTCATTAAACATTCCCCTTCCCTACTCTTACCTTGTCACATTGGCCATTCTCAGAACAAGCCTGGGAGCACAGAGGGGTTGTACAAGCTGCTCCTCCCCAACCCTGGTGGCAGTGGCACTTTAATGTAGAGGAGTCACAGCGGCCATGACCACCACAGGCTCCAGGGCACAAAGAGAAGGTGTAGGTTGCATTGAAGCCCAGGAGGTTGTAATTAGCATCACTGAAGAGGTGAAGCAGCATCTGGAACAAGGAAATCAAATAACAGACACAAAGTTAACATTTGCCATAGTTAGAATGCTTCAGTTTCTTCCATTATGTCTTAATTGGTTACCTTGCCAGACTTGGCTTCAATGGGCTGAGGCAGAGTGTTGCCACTCAGACTGGCTAGGAGAGGGCTCTGGTAGGAGTCTCCATCATACACAAACAGGTAATCATAGGTACACTCTGTGTCCATGAAGGTGAAATTTAGGACAATGCGGTGACTGTTGCTGGGAGCTGGAGGATATAAAGAAATATCAGTGTGATTAACTGGAAGTCCATTGGCTGCAAGTTACTTGTTTCATCTTCAGTTTTCCTGTGCACAAAACAATATCTTAGCTCATTATACCTTTGATAAGCCACTCGCAGTTCCCATTGACAGAGTAGTTCCCTGGCCCATCTGTGACGTAGCCTGGCGGTCCCCTCAACACCTGCCTGTGGCCCTTGCAGTCCCCTGCCTGGCACACAGGCGACTCAGCCAACAGCAGAACCACCAGGATGAAGGAGACAGGGAGAGGGGAGGCCATCACTGGCACTGCCTATATGATGGGAAGCAAAATGTGAAAGAGAATCATTTGGTGAGGCTCCGAAGAGACACACTGCCTCCAAAAATATGCTGCAGCATCCTGCAGCAAATGTGGGCCAATCTCCTAAATTACAGTTGGGTCAAGCACTTGATCTACCACACACTTGCCAGCAGGGTGTGTAGGATTATTTCTATGGAAACCCAACAGTCAAACATTTTTGTGTGGCCCTTGCAGCCCCCTGCCTGTTTACATAATTTTCTTTTACTGACTGATCTGAATGCAAGATTCCAGTTTAAGTATGCATGCACCCTTATGGCATACACACAGCAGAATTAACCAGACTTAAAGGTGGCCAAATCACAATGCTTGATGCGCATTACGAGACTCAGAGGCAGCCTCTGGAAAAAATACAGTCTGATGGAGCTAACAACTGTTAGCCCTATGTACAGTAACGTTAGCTCACTAACATTACCAGAGCACCAATCTCACAAACATAACAGTTACACAAAGGTGTTCACACATGTAGTGTTATACATAAGCAATACTATACACCAACAAAGCGTTTGTTAATTGCGTTCTTACATCCAACTAGCTAAAGGATAAACCAACATCAGCAACAAGGAGCTCTCCGCAGGCTATCACAACAAAGCTAACGTAACGGTTTGCTAAGCTAGCTAAGCTAACCGAACACCGTTAACAGCCAGAGGCCGTTAGCTGGCTAGTTTGCAAATTTGCATTATCATACTCACCAGTTCCCGTCTCTGTGGCCCCATGGTAATTTACATTTTCGGTGACCCTTTAACGATAGCTACCACATGAGCTAACTTGTCGTTTGTGAGTCCTCAAGGCTGACAGCTAGCTAAATTAGCTAGTAGCTACTGATCCTGCAGAGGACAGCCCTGACTGGGGCTACAACACAGCGGTACGCTAGCTTGTTCGCTAGCTAGCGGTAGCAGCTCAGCCAAATCCAGATGCGCAATCGTCAGTGGCTGCAAAACCTACCAGGATAAGTCACTCTTCAGAGTAATTCATCACTATGTAATTACGGGAGTATGTTTCATTACACTAGTAGGAAATAATGACAGCTAACAACGAAACCTTTTTACAGTATCGATCCGATTTCTGCAGTCCATTTTGGGGACAGATGCCCGTTGTTTTGGTGTTTATGGCTGGCTAGCAGAAGTAACCAGTGGTTTCCAACACAAAAGACAGCGCCGCGAGTAGTATGTCCCACCACTGCCATCCAGTGGAGGTGGAAAACAACGTTTAAACATCTGGATATAAACCACACACAGAGGCAATAATGTGTTAATCAGAAATGCGAAAGGTTAAGAATGACAGTTGAATCAGTCATATAGTGTCAATAACCCTGTAACACTAAAACATCCACTTATACAGTATATTTACACTTTAAAATACACACATGTACATCCGTCGCTGTCAAATATAAACCCTGCATGCTGTATATACTATATATAGACATGTATGCATGTATATACTGTGCAGAACTACTCGCTTCATTCAATATTTATTTATTTATTTTCCCACTATTTTTATTGTTTTCAATGCACAGAAACACTTCACTTGTATATAGACATTGTATGTTGTTGGTCATTGTTGCTTTGTGTATATAATTACACTCAGTGGCCACTTTATTAGGTACACCTGTTCAATATAACAGCTCTGCTATAAATTCTACCTTTACAAAGTTTATAATGTTCCGTTTTTGATGACTTTGTCTGAGTAAGGTGTTGCACTGGACTACATTGTGCTGAGAGGTGTTTCTAATTTTTTTACTTCCCCATTTACAAACATGAGGGGGTCAGAATATTAGAAACACCTCTGAATATAATGCAGTCCAGTACAACACCACCTTTAACTGTGACCTCAATGCTAAAACATATAATTCAATTTACACGTTTCAGACAGTCAACAAAAACTGAACATTATAAACTTCATAAAGGTGTACCTAATAAAGTGAGTGTATATTTACACCTATTTTTTCACCTACTTGTATGTACATAATAGTTCTATGTATATTCTTACCTATCTTTGTTCAGCTTTGTTGTCCTTGTTTTTTACCTGCATGTCTATTTCGATCTTTCCTGTAAATTGTTCTTGGAACTGTGTGTGAGTACACTGACAGCAACTTAAAACCAGAGTCAAATTCCTTGTATGTGTGCACATAACTTGGCCAATAAAACTGATTCTGAAAATAAGATTCACTCAAAATACTTTTGGCAATTGCTACATAGTTAGTCACATCAATTACTTACATGCAATCTAATAATTTGTCAAAGCATCTTTATCTCAGTTTAATATAATTCACATGTAATCTTTAATCAAATATGTGCCCCAAGCGGGGCATTTTCTTTAACTTGGCTATGAACAGTTTTATGTGATTCTAAGTAATGAAACAAAACAAATTTAATTTGAATGTATTTTATTGAGCAAGTGTTCATATATATGGAGAGAGAAAAATCAGATATGTGCATATAGAGATTCAGAGCAGTAGTAGTATATCCTACTTCAAAGTATTGCTTAAGCTGTGTCCTGCTGAGCACGACTACTTCCTGGCCACACTTTGTGTAGTGAGTGATGAACAGCAACCTAATACAATTATCCTAAAACCAACAAATCTGCACAGATTAGTGAACATTTTAGACCACAATATTTGAGCAGAATCAACAAAATCATATAAAAGTAGCAAAAAAAACCAACTAAAGCGCAGTCAAAATATCCAAATGTATTCAAAGATTTTTTAAAAATGACCACCATAATAGCCTGAAAAACTTGTGAAGCAAGCAACTTAAATTACCACGTTCACACATGTTTTTGTTCTCTCAGAGCTGAGAGCTAAGAGCTGGATATCAGAGTTTCCTCCAGTGCAGCGATAAATCAAGACAGACCATTTAAATCACCTCTTCGAACTTTATCAGTATTCGCCACCAGCATCTGCCATACTGCCAGTTATTTCTGTGTCACTTTTATTCTGCTCTCTCTCCATAGTAAGTGACAAAAGACTGGTCAATCCAGGTTCCTCTAGCTAAGGCACATCCAAATAACATGGTCTTCACTATCCTCTGCTGATCCAGAGTCAGTCATGCTTTTATCACATCTGTTTTTGCACCTCCCTGTATGCTGTCAGAATTCAGAAAGCCATTTTTCCGCTCTAACTTATGCATCATGCATCGGCAGGGCTTACAATAATTGCACCTACCCGAGCCTCTCTTCACTGGCTGCCTGAGCGTTTAAAGATTTTTTTAAGCATTGTGCTGCAAGTTACATTTCTGACATTCTGTTACGACATTTATTTCCAACATTAGACCCTTACGACAAATCTCAAAGTCAGCCTCATCATTTGAATCTTTTCTTAAATCTTTTTTATTGTGAGGCCTCGAGTTAATGTACTGTGTCTTTATATTCTTTTAGTAATGTTTCATCTCTTCTCATCCTTGTTTGTCTGGTAAAGTGTTGTTGAGTTTATCTTTTCAAAGTTTTTATTTGAAAAAGAATATTATTTCTTATTTTGGTCAACAACCATCCCTCTGCAGTATACTGGCCCATTATGAGGTGTGTACAGCTATTTTTCCTGAAGCCAGAGTCATTGGTGTAGTATGGAGCCCAGGGCCAAAAATAGGAAACATCTTCTCATCGAACTTGTGTGTTAAAGTGACCAGGTGCTTTGCTGTTCCTCCATCCCAAAATGACACCTCTCCCTTATCTATATTGAGCTTGATGCGGATCCTTTCGGGACGTTGCTGCACCTGCAGCTCTGTACGCTCAGGTGTTAAGGCGGTGTACACACCTTTGCTCAGTCCTATGGACCACACACCACGGTTCGTAGAAACTGTGAACTTCTTTTTACGGGCCACTGACTCTTTGCACACTCCCACAATCCACTTGGGGTTGTCACCAACAATGACATCCCATCTGTGTTTCCCAGAGGTGTAACCTTCAACACCCAGGACAAAGACGCAGGGATCAAAGCGCTCTGGGTTGTCAGGGGTGGTCAGGCGCTCTGAGCTTTCCTTCACACTGGTCAGGTCAGCATTCAAGGACAGCCACGGAGAGGCGGTGTTTGGGTTCAACACCACAGGACCTGCACGCAGGACGAGACAAGATGCAGCGACGTTATATCGCTAACATTTGTTGAATATCCTGAATCATGTTAATCAAGTCACATACAATGTTTATAGACAGAAGAATGCTGGCATTTTGTGCCAATATTCAAGTCAGTCTCCCCTTAGACCAATGTTTCAAGTACACACATACAATTTTTAATGGACACCAACTAGTTCATCAGAAATACATTTTTTTGTCCAGTCAATATTGAACAAACAAACACAAATTGGTCCAACTCTGGGAAAGACTCCCAGTCACAACAGGCTATTCTTAACTCCCACACTGTCATTTACTCACTATATTTGACATGGGCCTGCATGTTCTTCCAGATGTTGAAGCTCAAAGCACCAACATGCTTTCCCATATTCAAAAGAGAGCCGTCAGGGAGGCAAGGTTCTTCACGGGTCCACTGGGCTCTAAAGCAACAACAGAAACATGTGAAGTCTACTTTGCAGTGGATATTTACACTTATAGATTTAGAGATTTTATAGCACAAAATATTTGTGATTGCTACAGTGAGTTTTGCAGTTACTTACTTTCTTTTTAAATTCTGGAAATTCTAAAACAAAAAAGAGAGTAATTGAGATTAGTTTAATGCATTTTTTAAGTCTTGAAAATGCTTAAACATCAGACACAAAACAAGATGTTGTGTTATAAGTCTTGGGGGGATGAGCTGCCTTCTCTTACCCGCAGGAGGGGTAGATCCTCATTGCCCATCTCTTTCTTCAGAGTCTCAATGAGCTCGTTCAGAGCGACAACATCCTTCTCTGTGTTGGAAATCATCTCCTGTATGGCAGCAATCTTCTGCTCCTCCTCAGTAGACAGTGCCTTCAGACGCAGAGCTTCTTCTGTGACGAGCACCTTGTGGAGCCTCTCGAACTCCACCTTGATCTGCTTCTCCGCCTGCCCAGCTTGATACTACGTTAAGGTAGAGAAGAGAGTTTATATATAGTTTAAGGGCTAAATAAGTGGTTCACTGATAGAGGGTGTTAAACTGGGGTATCTGGTTCAAGGACCGAAGATTTCTGAAGGACATATGAACACTTTGAGACTTGACAGTGACTTTACCTTGATGTACTCCACTGCGTTGCTGAGTTTACGTTTCATTTTCTTGTATGACTCCACTTTCTTTTCAAAAATCTGGACTTTGAACCCCAGCTCCCTCTGCAGGGTGAAAAAGCAGAACATGAGGTCACCAAAATCTGTATTCCCTAAACCAGTATCCACACTGGGAATACAACAGGGTATCCACACGGGGAATACAACAGGGTATCCACGTTGTATTTTGTTGTCAAATTGTTGACACCAGAAGTTATGAAAAAGGGTGTTATGTTTATTACCGGGGCCAGGGTGTATAAAAAGGCTCCCCTAAACGGTTATGGTAATGGGCATGTGGTTGAAGTGTGTAGGGAAGAGGGTGGACTGATGAAAGGGTAATGGAAATCTAATAACAGAAAAGGAGTATAATGTTATTTCCACACACAATCCCTGTGTTTGATGCCAGATAATGGACATTTATGCTGTATTCATACCAAACTGCTGACATCCCTGGTCATCTCCAGTCATAGACAATTTAAAACTGCAACTGTACACACATACTGTATATGCTGCTGCTAAATCATACAATTATACCAGTCTTTGTGTAAATCTATATGACAGCAATCTACTGTATCTCTTTGAGACGTGAAAAAAATTAATAATTAATAACATCAGTAATGGCTCAGTTCGACCTGGTATTGAGCATCCTGGCTCATTTACACAACTCGCTAGGACACATTATTGGAATTGAGCCATAAGCCATCATTAACATTATTAAATACACCTGTGCTTTTCCTGCTATGACAAGTCCAAAATATCTGCTGTGCCTGGCCTATAGAAGTCACTATAATTTTTATAATCAAGCCCATGATATTAAGGGTCCCAGGTCAGCAGCGCTACTGAAAATCAGTTGACCTGCAGGATGAACCTGGGTCTTCCCTGCCCTGGCTGCTGTGTTGGCCTGGGTACATTTCATCCTGGGACCAGCCTGTGCATTTTCACTGAGGAAGTGAAGTGGGAGCAAATCAGTGTGAAAGAGGGGCGGCAGAGAGAAGGGCCTAAGGAGAAACCAGAGATGAGGCAACACTGGTAACTCAGGAACATACCATGCAGGACGTGGTTTGATAACACTTTACAATAAGGGCCACAAAATTTTGCGTAGGTACCAGGGAACAAACGAGGAATGAATGAGGAACTAACTGCTATCAGTCAAAGATATTCATTAACTAATAGTTACCTAATGATTCATTAATATAGGATCTCCCTGTCTGTTCTCTCGTAACTCATTATTATCAACTATAGTCCTCCATTGGGAATTAGTAGGGAAGAACTTATTAACGATTCACTGATAATCAACTTGTTCCCGATTCATTCCTCACTCGTTCCCTAATTAACTAATCATTAACTAATCATTAGCTACTCTATAAGACTCTATAAGATTTTGATTAGGAGTTACTCATTAACTAATGGTTCACTAGCAGTTCCTCATTCGTTCCCTGGTAACTACGAAACTTTTTGTGGCCCTTATTGTAAAGTGTTACCGGTGGTTTTTGGTTATTATGAACCGTAAAAGTGAGCTGGACGCAGAGAAGTATTGGAAGTATATGAAGTATTAGAAGTTGTAGTAGTGGATGACATCTGGTGAATTTTGGAGAGATGATTACGCAACAGTCTCACGTTAGGCAAGTAGCGGTGGTGGGAATTGTGGGATATCTCGTATAATTCAAATCTAGAGGAAAATATACGTTGGATGCACAAAAGCATTGAATCTGCGAAACCAAACCATTCTGGCACCACACCCCGCTGATAACTGGTCAGAGCACTTTACCTTACATATGGGTGCTCCGTCTCTCAGTGAATACAGCCTGTGCGTGCTGTGTAGGCTGACGCAGTCCACGCACACAGGCTCCTCGTCTTTCTCACAGTAAAGCTCCAGCGGCTTCAGGTGCAGGTTACAGGTGTCCTCGCCGGCGGGTTTCGGAGTCGGCCGCTTGTTTGAGTGTTTGCGGTAGGTGTCACATGCGCTGCTGAGCGCACGGTTGGAAATGTCCTGCCCTTCCTCGAACACCTCCCTGCACAGGGGGCACTTCTTGTTGAACTGCAGACTTCTCTGCAGACACTCCCGACAGAAGCTGTGGGTACAAGGCAGCAGCACGGGGTCATTGAAGATGGCCTGGCACACGGGGCAGGTGAGGTCCTGATGGAGAGGTATCGACTCTTCCGATATGTCCTCATCCATACTGTCGGCCATGGCTTCCCGGGCCCTCTTCAGTTTCCTTTCGTTATTGACAAAACCCCAAAACTGACGGATATACACCGAAAAACGCGCACTCACCTGGCTCTGTTTGGTATTTCAAGGCTTCACACCTCAAAAAAAGTGAAAAATGCTACTGGGGACAGACTTACAAAGTTGAAAACCCACTAAAACTGTTCGATCACAGCGCGCATTAAGTTCGTTTCTGTGCCACAGACTCCTTTTCCGTGTTACAGTGACGGGCAGCAAAAGTGATCAGGATTTACACAACACTGCCCTCTAGTGGATCTGGAGGCTGTAACGTCTGCACGCCTGACAGAGAGAAGGAAACACTCTGTTATAATGATCTATGCACAGACATAAAGGCCTAGACAGGTGGATATGGGGATCACAGTCCACTCCTCAACATTATCCAAGTTCCCATATACCGTGACAACACTCAAACACACCATGGTTATTAGACATTTATTATGTTATTATATATTGACATCCCAAGTTGTGTCTTTTCATTTACTGTGCACTTCATGTGAGCAAACTCAGATGTTTTATTAAACTTTTTCAGTTTTGTCTCATGTTGGGTCAGTTTGTTTATACAGTATATTTTTGTATTGTATGTATCTGTACATATATATAACAAATCAACATGACCACAAACTTAACCGTTTAGTTTTTAGAGAAGACCGTGCCAACTTGAATTCCTGCTGGTCTCAGATAACTCAACTGTTGCTGTATCATTATGCTGTATCATGTAGGTTAGGTTGACTTGTGTTTGCTATTTTTATTTGTCCTACAGCCCTTGTAATAGTGTAGTATAATGAAGAATTTCTTCGTTTAGGACAGAATGCATTAGTTTTCTTTTTTTAAAGTCTTTTTTTCCTCTTTTTTCTTGACGTTTTTACTTGCAAGTTAAGGATCAAACGGTTTCCGTTATCAGTGTCTCACTCCTGTCTGCTGTGGCTGCTCAGAGTTTAGATATTATGTGTCCCAGTGGGAGGACTTTGTGCTGCACGTCAAACTACTCGCTCATCACTACTTGTTAAACCTTCTTGCATTATTTGGCACACAAAAACTGAAGCTACAGTATTTTGTTACAGTGTCATGTTTTCATTTTTTGATTGTTTTTGTAGCTGTATATTCCCAATCATCTCATTGACTGGTCCACGTACCTTTGGTTAAGTTCAATCATAGAGAGAGGCCCTTTATTCAAAACAGCTTATGGGAGTATATCCAACAGATGGAGCCACAGTGTCATTATGTGACACTGCATTGTGACTAGTGTGGTCATCTGTTACCCTGCTAGAGTGAAACTGCTGAAACACACCACATTTAAGGTTACCATGACATCATGAGTGACGGACACGCGCTTGTTGTTTGCGTGCCTACCCTTTAAAGGTTCTTTGGAACCATTTATAACAGAAACCAAAATAGTGTAGCTCAGAATAACAATGATTAAATGCACGTCCGCTGCCTTGGACTATGTATGTGATGACTACATGAAGCCATTACTCAGTACAGAGGGCATGAAGGAGGCTGCAGTTGGCATACTGTGTTTGTTAATATTATGTACTTATCACATTTAAACAGCAACGGGAAGGCACAAAAGCTGTTTGACCCCGCCATATCCATTAAGGGTCAGACAGTGGAACGTGTGCATTCTTACAAATATCTTGTTTTAGTCACTCAAAACTGAACCATGAAGCAAATTGTGAAGCTGTGTGCAAAAAGGGGCATCAGCCTTTGTTTTGTTTGAGGAAACTGTTCTATTTCCACACTGACAAAACCATAATGGCCTTATTCTATCATGCTTTTATTGAATAGATTTGATCTTTTTCTTTGGTGTCATGGCTTGGAAACCTATCTTTAAAGAACAGGAACTCTCTGAATCAAATTGTTAAATGGTCTGGTAGGCTGATTGGTGAGTCACAGCTTAACCCACAGTCCCTGTATACCAGACAGTTACAGCGGATTACCAGCTCGATTTTAAATGTCGACTCCCACCCTTTGCACAGTGAATTTCAGCTTCTTCCTTCCGGACAGAAGTTTATAGTCTCAAGGTGTGGAACACAGCGATATAAAAAGCAGCCATCACTCAGATGAACACGTCGTAGCAATACTGCTGGTGGTTATTTATTTTAGTGGTCTTTCTATTGTTATTTTTTTTCTATTTCAGTCCTTGAGTACTTTTATCATGTTTGTCTATTATCTGTGATTATTTGTAAAATGTGTGTCAAGATGGATGCCTTGTCTACTGCAAACCAAATCTACCTACAGGTACAAATAAAATAACTTGAACCTGAAACTGTTTTAGTGTTATACATACTATGGGCACCTACAGACAGCTTTCAAGTGTTCCTGTCACGAAGTGGTGAATTTGGCACACAGTGTATAAAATGAAGCTACATTTCAGTCATGGATCTCTGTCGCATATCTTCCTATAAAGCAAAAATCAGTCAACATTTGTGTTTCCTATTTTTTATAAACTGTGTATGCTGCGCAGCAAAAATATAAAGGGGGACATGTTTCGTGACAGTTACAGCAAATGTCACACAGGAAATCCACAAAGGTTCTGAGGGCTCTCTTTTTACAAGTCAAGTTGCGTAGATCATCTGTTTTCATGGGAGTCTTGCCCTCTCTTGGGCGTTTGCAGCAGGCGATGTTTAGTGGTCTTAATGTTGTGAAACTTTAGGGTGAAGGCTTCACAAGTAAACCAAAGTGGCACAGGTGATGCATCTCAATCGAACAAATGTTTTCATTGTAAAATTGAGGATTGAGGGATATGACAAAGCAGACCGTGAGATGATATAAACTTGTCAAAGTGTCAGAGATTTTAAGATACTTTTGAGGTAGCTATCCTTTCAAAAACTTTACTATATCCTGATTATCAGTATTGCAATATAAACATAACAGGTAACTGTCACAACCCAGTTCGAGGCTGGACAAAGAAGGGGGGACCACACATGAGCTGTAACTAAAAATACATTTATAATTCAGCCACGTATCCTGTAAGAACAATGTCAATACACAAGTTTACAGTCCTTAGTTTTTAGTCCCTTTGAAGCCAAAAGCTTGAAATTCATGTTAAATACCACAACAAAGTACACCTCACCAATCTCTGACACAGAAACTCCTCCATCTTGAGCCTTGGTGTCGGAGGAAGTAGTAAGGGTAAAAAGGGGGACAGTACATAAGACAATCGTGTGTGTCAAAGCCCTGACTCCACATCACATCTGGGCCAAATCCCAGACAACATGACACATTAAGCAAAAAAGTGACCTTACTTTTTGACATGAGCCTGATGCAACACAAAACCAATGTGCTCTTACCAACATGTGCATTAATCAAGACAAAAAGGGTTAAAAAAAGACATTCTGGAGTCTCCTACAACCTTGGCCAAATAACATACAACTGATGAGGAGTACTTATTCACCGTAGAACTAATTAATAGAGATGTTACCAGAACCTACTGATAGAAAACAACAGTAGCCAAACGGACACCTTAAACCAAAATCCATATTGTCAGATTGACTGTGTCAGATATTTGAGGTATGAGCTCCGTCTTCTTTTCTTCTGTTAATCAGGACTGAAAGTGTACTGCTGCCATAGGGCCTCCCATGTATTTGAGTGATGTTAGTGGCACACTAACCTACAATGTGGTGATATCAACCACTTGTAGTCAAAACCAGAAGCTGAAACAGGAAGGAAGGGTTTAAACTGAGGGGCATACATAACCATTTCTGCAGGTGTTCCAACGGAAGTGAAAGGAAAACCTTCTCAATGTGCTTTGATATTTTAAATCTTTATCAAATCATAAATAATTAATGAATCTTCCAAAAATAGTTTCTTTATCTCATATCGCCATGGTCTATCTACCACCATCTGTACAGGAAGTCGAAGAAAGCGCACCATTGAACTTTTGTTCATCGTTGAACTACTACACTGGTTACAAATGGCTGTGCAAAATCATTGGTTACTATTCAAACTTAGCAACGCACCAACACAATAGTACAGGATTATAGGAATCGAAACTGCACATGGAAATATTTTTTTGTATTTTTGTTCTCTTCGTTCCTCAAGTGACACATTTCCATGGTTTCACAGCCGCACTAAATAGAACCTAAATTTAGGGGCACACTTGCAACCTAGCATGCATTGTGAAAAACATACTTCATCCCACTTTATTCAAATTCTTAACCAGAACATTTTTATATACATTTTTAAATTTGTGAAGAAACTGGTGACCATTTCCTGTCCAACACTTACAGAGAGAGAGAGAGAGAGAGAGAGAGAGAGAGAGAGAGAGAGAGAGAGAGGGGTGTTTGGTTTTTAAATTCCCAAAGACATTAAAATATGGATATTAAAATGAAACAGTATACCTCAGTGGCTCTGTCTAAAACCACACTGAGGCTATCAACAGGTCCATAACTCCTTTATGCTTTCAAACAATAGATCATCCTTCTTCAAACATCTGCAAACTATAATATCACATGAGATTTTTAGGAGTTATGTTTTAACCCTGCAAGTCCAGCGCACTGCATTTCACAGCTCAACCACACAGCAAAAGCAATTCAGCTAGTTTCCAGCAAAGTTTATCTCTGCTCGTGGGCTGAAAAAAGTCACTGGTTTGACTTTCATTAGCAGATGCTCGTGCTTCCATCAGCACCTCTCACCACAAGAATTTCACAAACTCTGCAAAACAAAAGAGGAAAGAAAAGGTGTGAAAACAACAGGAACACGCTGTCAACCTTTTGCTCCGGAGATGGGCGACGGGAAACAGACAAGACTCTTTAAAACCCCATGTCGTCGCAGGTGTCATGTTTGCATGCCGGTGTGCGTGTCTGTGTGTGTACACATGTATACTGAGAAAAAAAAAAGAGGTGCGATAAAAATCTTGAGGTTTAGGGGAGGATAACTGCATCTATGAAATGGTTAGTGAAAATGATTTATGTAGAGATTTACAGAGATATGGGATATATAAATAGTATCAGAGGTTTTTGATATGACTATTAAAGGTGCGCTGTGGAGTTATTTAGTGTTGCTCGCCAAAATGCATTGTGTGAATCCTTGAGGTCTAACAAACATATGGAGCACATGTCCTTCCTCATAAAACGTTTGCAAAGCTGATTTTTTAAGCAGCATATGGTGACCTGTAACCAACACCTGTTGATCAGTGGAATAAGAAGTGGTAGGACCGTGTAATGCGTCACCCACGAGATAAATAAAACACAGCTCCACAGAGCTACTAGATGTCTAAAACTCCACAGGATCCCTTTAATGGAAAATGAAAAAAGCTGGTTGACCAACAGGAAGAAGTTCATTCATTATTCTTATTTTTCATTAGACAGTACAGTCTAATAACAACTGTACATCACAGGTGTGAGTTGCTGCTGTGTTTGTGTGCCAGTACATACTGTTCAAATACATCTCTGTACTAAATACCACAAGAGCAAACCTCTGCTGTTCCTGTAACTTGGTATGTAAGATGACGTAAGGTGAACAGCATGACCACAGTATATGGATACTCATTTCACTGCTCTATTTGCATGCAGTTGTACAATTTTCACTTGTCTTTTTACAGGTGCAATATTAGATGAGCTGTCAAAGTTTCATTTTGATTTTTGATTTTTTTCGATTGCACTTTAATCTATATTTTTTTACAAACATACTGACACAGTGGTTTCTTGCTATAAAAAAAAGGGAAGAGTTTTTTAAGATTTAGTTTCATGTGTATTGCCTTGCCAGCTTGCTTTTAGGTGAATCACTTATGATTGTCCTTTTATTTATGAATTGCACAATTGTAATTACATTAGCTTTTAATTTAATGGCTAAGTGGGCTCCTAAGCTACACTAAAGTCCTCTCTGAATGCATGTTAGTTTGCACGTTAGTGTTTCTACTGTAGTGGCAGTTTCATATGTTGTCTGCTGTTGTGTCTCTTTTGTTTTTGTCATGTGCATGTACGACAAATCTCGGGGTTAATAAAGTTATCTAATCTAATCTAAATGTGCAGTTCAGAAATTGAATTAAAGGCTTCAACATCTCTATTGAATGTTGCATTAAAAATCACATTAAATTCTGCACATAATCCTGCCAGCATGGTGCCAGCACACACAGGAATGAATGACTTGTACAAAACTGCACATTAGAGAAATTGAAACTAAAAAAGAGAGCTCATTCATGCAATGAATCTGTTCAAATGGCCTGATGATTGCTGGTCTGTCATGTGGTTCATAAAGGAAGTTGAAGAGCATTTCTGGAAAACAAAGGCGATCTGAAAGTAATGCAAAATGTCTTGTGCGGCTACCTGAAAGTAAAACTTTCTTCACGCTGTTGAACCATGACTAAAATAAATGCGGATGTTCTTCTGAGGTTGCCAGTGTCACTCACATGACAATAAACATACAGTATTGTCGCAACATATTTGCACACAAAATATTCCACAAAGTCTGCACTCAGCACGATGCATTTCTTTTCAACACCAACAGATTCTGAAACACAACAGTCAAACAGAGCTGGACTGGGACAAAAAAAACGGCCCTGGCAGATCATCCCCCCACAGTCGGTCGAACACCACCCACCAGTACACCATCCTTGTGGTCCCCTTAAATATGCGTACTGTACTACTCCCCCACACCACTACAAAGCTGAGTAGTAAGTGCCGTGAACAAGTGTACCAGTGCAAGTGGACCAGTGTACTCACTCACTGTAGTGGGTGAAGGGCTGGTAGTACAGTAATTTGTGTCCCCCTTCACTAGAACTTTATTTTCCCTTCCTCTCAAATCCCTCCCTCACAGAGGGATTGCACAGACTGTGGGAGATAAAAAGCTCTGCAGCCACAGCACATTGGCGAGACTGCTTATCTGGCACAGAGATGATCCGCAAAAGACTCACAATGGCACAGCTTCCACCGCTCTTGGTTTTCATTTTCTTATATATTGATTTTGGAGAATGTGTGCAAGTGAGCCTGGGGGACCCGGTCACATTTCCA
The DNA here is from genome assembly GCA_003416845.1 of Oplegnathus fasciatus. Lineage (NCBI taxonomy): Eukaryota > Metazoa > Chordata > Actinopteri > Centrarchiformes > Oplegnathidae > Oplegnathus > Oplegnathus fasciatus. The sequence continues at coordinate 393,680 of NTHP01000040.1, forward strand.
GCAGCTGGAAACCGCATGCCAAACAAGCCGGCTGAACTTTACCAGGTTGGACAGCATGGTACTCGGCTGGTGGCTGCTTTTGAGCAAGGTGTTTGGCAACCGACAGAGGATTACAAAGACAGAGTGAATAGAAACTCTTCCTTCTCCTTCAGCCGCGCAGTTTACACAGATACTGGACTTTATCAGTTGGTCTGTGGCAGCCTTGAGGAAAACATCCAGCTGAATGTAGTTGTAGGCTCTGAAGCATCAGTCACTGAGGGAGAACCGGTGAGACTTCAGTGTCACTACATCACCACAGGAAAACATCTGGACTCTATACGGTGGCAAAAAAACGGAGAGACTGTGATGGAGCGTAATCTGTCCTCCCGAGAGACCAAATATGGGCCAGGGTTTAAGGGAAGAGTATCTCCATCTAGTATCTAGTAGCTACATTTGACTCCACTGAACCATTAATGAAATTAATTAAAAACAGCACCTATATATATATATATATATATATATATATATATATATATATATATATATATACACACACACACACACACACACACACACACATATATATACATATATATAGTGATGTAACTTAATTAATTTTAAGTTAAATGTAGGTTCTTTTATCTCTTCCTCCCTCTTGTAACCAACACAGAGCATCACTGAAGAGAAGATAGGAACTTGGAGCACTGTGGCTAAAACAGCAGCTGTGGAGTTTATTATTGTTGCCCCTTTAGTTTTTCTGCTTGGCGTGTTGCTGAAATCCTGCTTCTCCAGGATCTCATCTGGACCCGGTGGTGGTGGGGAATTTTCACTTGTGGCTACGGGACAAGCCAATGGATTAAATAGTTCTCATGGGTCCAGAGTCTAAAGACATTCCCCACTGGTGCCTTTTTTAGGCAAAAGTAGGCTACTACAAGCACATAAAAACGTTAACTTACTTAAGCTTAAACCTTGTTTTTAAGAATGTAAGACAGGTGGACAATAACCTGGGACATGAAAATAAAGTGTTCAGAGGTCCTGATCGTATTGTTGAAGTTTCAAGTGATGAAGGATAAAAGACAAGTGTACTCGATAGAAATTAACTGTATTTGAAGGCTTATACATGCCGTATGTGTATTTATGTTTTATGTACTTAACTGAAGTATGAAGATATTGATCACATCACCTGGCACCAGCCGCCATGTATTTCCATGTATCCTCTTCTGTGTTTCTTTCCCAGATTCTATACATTATATACAGGTAATATACAGACTCTCAGTTGCTAAAACAGATGAAACTGATATGCAGTGTAAATTCAAAGAAATGTTACTCACCAGTTTCCTCGGAAACTGTACCAGCCTACTCACACACCATATCATCTCATGTGCTTTTAGCATATTCATATTTTTACATTGGTGTACAGTCCCTTTATTAACATGAGACAAGAAGGCGGCATATAGAGTCGGAGTTATTTAAACCAAAACATTTAAAATAAATGCAATTTTACAGGGAATTTATAAACAAGCCATCAAAACTTTATTATGAAGCTGTTTTTTTTTCTAAAAATAGGTAATTGTTTTTTAAAAAGCGGTAACTGTTTTAAAAAAATAAAATAAAAAGTAAAATAGAAGTATAAATGTGAGGTTTAAATAACAATAACTCTTTTATCAGTACAACAGTAACAACAGTGTCCTAATCATCCCAAAAAGACATCAGATACTTTGCATAGTTGTGTTGCTCCTCACTCTAAAATGCTGAACACTCGTGCCTGATCTGAGACTTTTTTTTTGGTCTTGTTTCTGAGCTTCCTCTGTGGTTGCTCTGTATGATGCTGTTATTGGTAACACTGGATCAGTAGAGCTCATTTCTGCTGTGTCGCTTTGTGAACCTGCTCACGGAGGAAAATACAATGTCAGAGGATTACGATTGGGTAAGTTATCACCTTCAGCCTTATTTTTGAGTAAATGTCATTCTTTATTATTTGATTTCACTTCGCACCTGTGAATCCCACGCTGCATTTCTCTGTATTAACTAATTACTGATGAACATGCATAGATTTTATTTGTTCTCCCCTTTTACTCACACCTTTAGTTCACAGTAAGAGACCACAGTGTGTTGGACTATGATGTGGTTTGTAGCTTGACAGCATGCTGTTACTTAACTGTGCCATTCAGTAAAAAGTTGTGGCATTTTGTGGAAGGATCGAGGAATGAGACAATGACGGAGCTACCGTCAACTTTGTGTGAAACTAAAAAAGGGATAGGCTTTTGAATTATTTATCATGACCAAATCATCATTTATGCAACAAGTTACAGATGTTAATTCACATTGCCATTCATATTTAATTCTCCTCTTGAACATGTGCATCAGTTTCTCTAACAGTAATACGGCTGAAATGGTCAATACTTTCTCCAGCTAAAAAAGGGAACTGAGTTTGTGTTGATTGGTACAAAGTCAAACAGTTCAACAGGCATTGTACCGTAAAAAACCTTACAAAGCTTTCATTGTTACACTAAGTAGAAGTATGGTGGTATTTCAACCTGGCCTTGTATTTAACATACAATAAAAGTGGACACTTCTCTGTTCAGAGGGCACAGAATGACTCGCACACACTTGTGTCACAGACAGGTTAGATTGCGGTGATGCACTTCTTTTTATAGTCTCCCAAAAAATCTTTAGCACAGGTACAACTTGTTCAGAATACTGCTGTGAGAGTTATAACAATACCTAAATGAAAAAAACAATAAATAGCTAATTGTATGTTTTAAATTTTCACTTCTTTTATTTCATTTATTTTTTTCACAAATGTTCACCAATGTTCAGGATTATGCTCAGTAGACAGACAAATGCAAATAGAGCGTTCAGGACTTGCTCTTCCTCAAAGACCGAAACATCTTTTGCTTTTACATCAAACTGCTCATATTGGTGACTTGTCCCCATCTGTTGGACGGATTTCATTGGTGTGTGTTGAATTGTTATCTTGCTCTTTTGTGGTGTGATTCTGTCTTGTTTGTTATTTTACTGTATCGCACAGAGCATTTAATTGAACTGTGAGAAATATGCATTACATATAAAAATCACAGATACACAAGACAGAAGCCAGATAAATAGACTGATTGATTTGTTTAAAGCCACACAGCACCACCATGTGGTTGAAACGGACCACACAGGTCAAATGCTCAAACCAAATTAATGTACAGATTTCCTCCTTCTCCTTCTTCTTTTTGTGCAGACTTCACTGATGGATAACAGTGGCAAGATTACATTGAGTGGAGACCTCGCTTCTGACCTTGGTGACTTATATTATGACAACTCCTCTGATTACAACTCCTCTTATGAAAATTGTTGTGAGTGGGATGTGGGCCTATGCGACATGACCGACGGTATGAGTTTTGGGGCGGTGTTCATCCCAGTTCTGTACACGGTGGCGTTTGTTGTGGGCATCCTGGGGAACGGAGTGCTGCTGGGAGTTCTGGTTCAGAGCAGGAGGACCTGGAGTGTGACAGACACCTTCATCCTCCACCTGGGTGTGGCCGATGTCCTGCTGCTGGCGACGCTGCCCTTGTGGGCTGCACAGGCCGGTCAAGCTCGTGGATGGACCTTTGGCACTCCACTCTGCAAGATCACTGGGGCTGTTTTTACGGTAAGAGGTGTGCAGCACGAAAGATGGTCTAAAACCATTTGCAATTAAGTGCATGATAGTAAATATACACTGATTTTGATGTACCCTCAGATCAACTTCTACTGTGGGATCTTTCTGCTGGCCTGCATCAGTCTGGACCGCTACCTGTCCATCGTCCACGCTACCCAGATGTACTCCCGCAGGAAGCCCTGGGTCGTTCAGGTCAGCTGCTTGGCAGTGTGGCTCTTCTCCCTGCTCCTCTCTATCCCTGACTGGATCTTTCTATATGCTGAGAAGGATGAAAGACGAGACAGAACAGAGTGTGTTCGCAACTACTTCAAGTTTGACCCCGAGAAAACAGGTGTCTGGCGGCTGGCGTTCCGGCTGCTCTACCACACGGTGGGCTTCCTGTTCCCTTCAGCCATCCTGATCTTCTGCTACTCCTGCATCCTGCTGCGGCTGCGGAGCGGCTCCCAAGGCCTCCAAAAGCAGAAAGCTTTCAGGGTCATCGTGGCCGTGGTCGTGGTTTTCTTTTTCTGCTGGACGCCATACAACATCACGCTCATGGTGGACACACTTTCCGGCAACAGCAGCGCGACCTGTGGAGCTGGATCTCTGGAGAAAGCTAAGACAGTCACCTCCTCCCTGGGTTACCTCCACTGCAGCCTCAACCCCATCCTGTACGCCTTTGTGGGTGTGAAGTTCCGGCGTCAGCTCATCGACATCCTGAGGTCTCTGGGCTGCAAGCTGAAGACAAGTGCCAAATTCCAATCTGCTGTCAGCAGCAGGAGAAGCTCCATTTGGTCTGAGTCTGCCGACACCTCCAACTCCATTGCCATCTGAGAGAGAGAGACATGAACAGCTGAGCGCACAATGTGTTTCTGTATATTTCCTGTGTGATATAACCTGTGACATAATATGCTTCCTTTACATTTCCTGCAGTTCAAAGTACATTGGCAGCTGAACATGACCACTGGACAAAATTAATTTAGTCCGTCTGGGACTTGAGGTCATACACCTGTACTTGTAGGCAGCAGATTTATTTTCTTGTATAGCAAAGATGCTACATTTCTCTTTTCTGACTCCAAGGCAAGATTGTGACATAAATAAATCAACATGTAATGCAGAGAGTATTATTACTGTAGATATCTACCATTTTACATAAAAACTGACACATTTTATACCACAACTATGCTGTATACTGCATTATATTTTTTTATGTGGAATGTTCAAATGCAGAATAAAATTCTATTTTGTTGAATCATAAACCAGTGTGTTTTCAACATTACAGTACAGCAACAGGGCCAAAATGACCCTTTAAAGGCCAGTGCTGATATTTTTTAGAGTAAATGTCTTAACATGTTACTGTTTTTAGGCAAAACACAAAGCTGGCAGTATAGAGGAGGCTTTGAAACGTTTAGAACATGAGGTCTTGTTTGCAAATGCCTTTGCTCTGCTTATTGCACCCAGACCAGCACCAAATTTTCAATGACCTCAGTGTCATGCAGCTTTCACTGTTGGCAAGGAGCCAGCCAAGATGCCACGGCGTTTATTTCCTGCTGTATTATGTGTTTCTTTTGTAATTATGTAACTGTTTTGAAATCTAAACACACATGTACTTAATTAAAAAAGTCTTGTGGACTGCAAAAATGTGTGTTTGGCTTGTGAAGTTTTTACTGCAGGTTTTCTGAATTGTAATCTTTATTGGTAATTAACAGAAACTGATGTTTACACAATATTGCCTACAAAGCTAGGAGAACAGTTCGAATAGTATAGTGCAAAGAACTGCGATGAATGTTGTGACTCAGATGGCAGATAGATGATAAAAAAAAATTTCAGCATGAAACCTCAAAATTCACATTTTAGGAGAAGTAGATAGTGCAACGTTCCTTTCTGTTCTCTCTTCTTTCTGTGTATATTGAACATCTGAGACATTTTAATATATTAACTTTATGGGTATAGCACTTTTTAATTATTACATAGAATACACATGCACAAACGGCATCAAAGACTGCAAACCCACATGTAGCGGTTTCCGTGGAAAAATCTTAGATCTTTTTGACAGGAAATTGAAAGAAAGTTACAAA
>NTHP01000040.1:399487-430800 GCA_003416845.1 Oplegnathus fasciatus
AAAAAGCCGCACATCCTCACACACGAGGTTGACACTGAAAAGTGACAAGAACTAGATGAGCAAAGAGCACAAAGAAATGCTGTGACTTGTGACAGAGTTCTCCAGATCGACCAACATGCATGTGATTACTGTAAAAACGTCTTATGCATCATTTCCATGAGAGGCAAACATTTGACTACAGCGGGGTGGTGGGGACAGTTAAAGAGATCATCCCTTAAAGTGGCATAAGTTTGACTCCAGCAACAACCAGTGTATCTATAGTGTTGACAGTTTACTCCAGAAGCAGCAGCTCTTCTGGTTCAGTCACTGTGGCTGAGGGCGAAGTGAGCAACGGGTTCATTAACTCTTCCACATTCCTTTAAAGAGTTTGAATGCAAGCCCTTCCCTTTCTTGTTGACGGCACAACAAAGTTTGTGTTTGTATTGATAACGGATTAATTACTCATTAAAGAAAAGTCCTGATTAGCAGCTTGTCTCTGTCTTAGTTAGCAGATAACCTCTAGCTGATACAGGAAATAATGCTTCAATTTGACGCAATACTTAGGACTAATTATAACCAGCAATGCTATAAACATGATGTGTTGCTGCTGTTACAGTCAACCAGCACTTCTCAGATTAGACCACACTTTCGTCAGTTCTATATGAACTTCAACACCATTCTAGTTCAAGAAGCAAGAGGAAGGAAAATGTGTGGCCTGAGAGGAGGGGAACCGCTTTTCTTGTGTGAAATTACTGTACAAGTTTCTAAAAGAAAACCCAGTTGTGAAAGTGCACTTTATTCCAGGTCACATTTATGTGCTAACATTGTTGTCTTGCCTTGAGCCCAGAGATCAATTATGTCTGGCACACCATAACCTACACAGCAGCTTGGGGGTGAAACCAGACATGTGCTGTCATCTTTAAAATAAAGATTTTATCTTCTCTCACTCCTCTTACCTACACCTACACTCTTTTCCCCCCAGTCAACTGCACTTATGCACAAAACGTGCCACTGTTCTCTCTTCACCAAACAAACAGACAAGTCTTTACATGAGAGCAAACAAAGAGCTATGAGAAGGCCGCAGCACCAACAGAGAGCTTCTTTTCCCCCTCTTCCTCCTTCTTTGTCTCGCTCTCTGTCACCTGACTGATGACATCATCACCTGTTTGTGTCACCCTGAGTCCAGCAGTCCATACACCCATGTTGCAACACTGAAGTCAAAAAATAAAAAAAAACACCGTGGGATTCGCCGAGGGGAAATTCCCTCACTGACCTGTGGTCATACATTCACACACTCGCTGTGCAATCGTGGAATTCACAGAGTCTTGATGGCCTGAAGATAACAAGATGTAAAATGAAGAGTGAAACATACGTTGTCAGCAAGAAAGTTAGAAACTGTGTTGGACTGTTTAATGGAAGATCACAGTAACACTGACAAGAATAAGAGCTTATTACCTTCCAATTTCAAACCTTATGGCATTACCTTCATGATGATTGTTTAATAGCTGAAAACTTTCATTGTATATAAAATAATAATAAAACAGTTTGCTTTCAATAATAACAATAATAATAATAATAATAATACACAATAAAAATATAGATATCTACAATTGAATAAAAAACTTATGATTTAGAGTGACAAGTTAATGTTGTGTAACAGTGATTACAAAATAATAGTACAGTATATGTCACCATGACGTGGCTCTGAAACCATCACATTAAAGTGCAATGTGAGGGAGTCATTTTCTTTATAAATATCTATTTCTCATCATTAGACAGAATATAGTCCTCCACCCCTTGAACCCATGACATGACGTCATGCTAAACTCCCCTCAGGGGTGGAGCATTATTCAGGTCCCTTCTGAGTCACAGGAGGCCACTCATCAGCACTGAGTTGACTGCACCTGGTGATCTACATTTGCCATCTGTTTCAGCTCTTCACCATCTTGACTCTGGTCAGGCAGGGCTTCCTCGCCCACACCCAACTCCCACCGCAGCGAGCTCTCAGATTCAACTGTAGCAAGTCCCATCAAGGCCAGCGTCTGTTTTCTGAAGTTTCCACACAGGCCAAGATAGAGCAGAGGCCTGAGGCAAGCATGCAAGCAGCCCAGAGCAGATGTGACCATCACAGCGGTTTTCAGGGAACCTTTAGGACTTTGACCTGAACCATCATCAGGTTTCTTAGAGCTGCTTCTGAAGGTGTCCACAATGAGTGTGATGTTGTACGGCATCCAGCAGAGAAAGAAGACCGCTACCAGGGGCAGGATGACCATGACGGCCCTCTGCTTCTGGAAGCCTTTGGAGGTGCGCCGCAGCCTCAGCAGGATACAGGAGCAGCAGATGATCAGGACGGCTGCAGGCAGCAGGAAGCCCAGCATGTGGTGGAGCAGGCGTGACACCAGCTGCCAGTCAGTTATTGACTGAGGATAGCTGTGAACACACAGTGTTTTCTCTGCTGAATCCTTCCTGGCCACCATGAAAATCCAGTCAGGGATGGTGAGGATCAGGCAGGTGAGCCAGACCAACAGGAAGCTGATATGAGCTAACCTGGGCTTCGTCTGGGTGTACAGCTGAGTGGCGTGGACGATGGACAGGTAGCGATCCAGACAGATGCAAACCATAAGAAGGATCCCACAGTAGAAGTTGATCTAGGGAAAAGAAAAGGAAAACTTAAGCTGCAATCTAGTGTAACACTCAAGTTTCACTTCTCCCCTACTCTGATCACCTCCTTTTGCCTCTTCCCAGAAACACTGATATGCCTGGAGAAATACGGATCTCACCAGGGAAGTGTACTTGCTCAATAACAGTATTAAGTGCAACGACCCTGGCCTGCCAAGAGTCTTGATTAAGCAGGAAATAATGGCCTACCTTCAAACACAATCCATCCAAAAACAACTTTCTCACAGCTTCACTGAAACGATCTCCCTTTCGCTTTCCAGTCCCGGCCTGTTCTACACACCATCTGGTACTTACATTAAAAACAGTTCCACTGATCTTGCAGAGAAAGGCCCCGAAGCACCATCCACGCTGATGAGCAGCCTGTGCGGCCCAGAAGGGCAGCGTCGCCAGCAGCAGGATGTCTGCAACACTCAGGTGGAGGATAAGGGTGTCCGATATACTCCAGGATCGCCTCCTCTGAGCCAGAACGGCCAGGAGAAGTCCATTCCCCAGCAGACCTATAACCAACTCCACGGAGTACAGAACCGGGATCAACACCGCTTCACTGCCACTCGACTCAAAGTCCTCTTCATACACATAGTCCTCCTCATAGTCAAAGGTGCTGTTGTGGCGAAATAATCCATCAAGCTCCACATCCATGTTCATCTACGGTGGGGACAAATAGGGTAGAGAAATGAAAAATGCTGCAGTGCCTCAGAGGCTGGATGTCAAAAATACCAGGGTATAAACACTCCTCTCTAACTCTGGGTATTTTCAGTCAGCCATGTGAGAGTGAAGTCTTGAAAATGTCCCACTGGGAAACCCAGCTGAGGCTTTATAAACATACTGGAACTCACACATAACTCACATGGTGCGATGTCACTGTATGAGGCAACAGTGGAGTGGGTTAAAACGGAAAGCACAGTTCCCCTTGGTCAGGCACGCACACACACACACACATTTGTACTTCTATACTTGTGAGGACTTTTATTGACATAATGCATTCCCTAGCCCACCCTGACCCTAAATCTAAATCTAATTCTAACCTGGACGTTAAAACCAAGTCTGAACCCTCAAACAGCGCTTTGATGGTCTGTCCCAAAGTGAGGACCGGCCAAAATGTCCTCAACGTTCCAAAAATGTCCTCACTCCCAAGGTCTAAAACTCAAATTGGTTCTCACAAAGATAGCTGTACAAGTACACACACACACACACACACACACACACTTAAAATCTATGAGACTATTTTATGCACAGTGTATGTGGGCTATTGTCACTTTTTATTATTGGTGAAAAAGATATGCAAACATGCCACAAAACCAGAAGTGCGGGATGACGCAAAGATAAGGCACATTTCTAAGAAGCGCGAGCAGATAAACATGAACTTCAAAGCAGGGATCCTTTTAGAAACAGAGACGAGAAAAGAAACAGAAAGGGAAAGGCTTGAATATTAGTACTGCAATAATGGCTACAATTGAAATTATGAATCAAATATGTAGCTGACATGTATTATAAGAGTCGATATACTATAAACAGAGGTGGAAGAAGTACTCAGATCTTTTACTTAAGTAAAAGTAGCAATACTACAATACTACACGTAAAAGTCATGCATTCAAATGTTACTTAAATAAAAGTAAAGTATTTGCATCAAAACATACTTAAAGTACAAAAAGTAAAAGTACTCATTATGCAGAACGGACCATTTCAGAATCATATATATTATATTATTGGATTATAATTATTGATGCATTGATGTGTTCATCACTTTAATGTTGTAGCTGGTAAAGGTGGGGCTCATTTTAATTACTTTATATCCTGCTGGGTAGCTTAACCTATAATAATACATCCTAATTTATTAGTTGATATTTATTATTATTATATTTTGTATTAATAATCGAAATCTGAAAAGTAACTAAAGCTGACAGACAAATGTAGTAAAGTAAAAAGTACATTTCCCTCTGAAATGTAGTGAAATGGCAGTATAAAGTAGCTTAAAATGGAAATACTCAAGTACAAGTACCTCAACACTGTACTTAAGTACTTTGTTAATTTCCACCTCTGACTATAAGAGTAACAATCTAACCTTGAGCGGTTTGCACATAAATGATCTCACTTACCTTAAAGGGCTTCGGCTGCAGATTTAGAGGACATTCACCTCTCTGTGCGCTGCGGACTGATGGCACTAAATAAGCACAAACACGGCAACCTGCACGTCTCTCTTCACACCGGGGTCAGCAGCTTACTGCAGGACGAGTTACTACCGTCGCTGCTTTTGGAGGGAGGACGGACGAGCTCCTGCAGCTGTCGGGCGCCGTCACGTCCAGCCGAAAAACGCACAAAAACTTTCTCTGTGTTTGCGCGCAAACTCTATGTTTCTTTAAACTCGCCCGTTTACTGACGTTTACCTGACGGGTGAATCCACAAAAACAAAACCGCAGGGCAGCAGGAGAAACTAAAAAACAGACGATGAGACAAGCGGCGCTCAACCAGCAGGAAGTTTTACAACACGGACGTACAGACTATAATCTTACAGCATAATACATGTACAGAACGGACTTACAGACACTTTAATTACTTCTCCACTGGACTGTTTTGGTTCATCAAATTTCTCCCCTCTCACACACCGCCACCTCTGCCAAAGCTGCCAACTCACATGACAACCCGAGTCCTTCGATTCATTGTTTTTCAAAATAAAACCTGTCATAAAATTCACTGCAGCGTCTACAATATAAATCACAGAGAAAGATGTTGAAAAACAGATAGTGCTCTTCAGAGTGTAGTGAGAAGCACGGGATATGATAAAAAATGGCACAGTCCTAGTGGCCTAAGCCATTATCGCGGAATGCAGGCGCTTTATTTTGAAGGCCAAATTACCCAACTTCCGCCTACCCACTTTCTGTGCCTGACTTGACGCAACACGGACTGTCTTTATGTACCGTCTGTGGTTTGGACACGAAGCAGTCAAACAATGCGCCGCACAAGGAGCCGCTTTCCACTAGATGGAGCTGCTGTGCTGTTTCCAAACTGAACAATAGATCCAACCAGAGGTCAGTCACCACCTGCAGGTTTACACAGTTATCAGGATGATTCCTTAATTAAGTATTTTTACATCAGAGTTTGAGGGTTTTTTTTATGGGGATCATGGTTTTATCGAGATATTTANAAAAAAAAAGGTAACATGCCCAAGTTAAAATAAAAGTGCTTCAGAGACGGAAGGATGGAAACTAAACCAAAGTACAACAAAGTATTGCTGTGGACTATCATACATTTACTTGCTTTTAAGTAGAATTTTGAGGTATTTTTATTTTACTTGAGTATTTCCATCTAAAGCTACTTTATACTTCTACTTCACTACATTTCACTACATTACAAGGTCATTACTGTCACTTCACTTCACTTGCATCTTATTAATACTGTTGTCACTTTACCCCACTGCTATTGCTTACTGGTCACTACCTGTTTACCTGTTTACATCCCCATTACCTGTTTACATCTCCGTTTATATATATTTATATATATTTATANATCAATCAATCAATCAATCAATCAGACTTTATTTGTTTAGCACTTTTCATACAAACAAAATGTAGCACAAAGTGCTTCACACAATAAAATGATAACCACCCATCCCCCCATCCATGCACAAGCAACCAAAGACTGTAACCACTAAAATTAATAAAGCACACAATAATAACAGCACTGAATAAAAACAGGAACTGAGGAAACGCTATCATATTATATTCTGTTCTCTTATTTTGAACTTTTGCACTATTTTATATCTCATGTCTTAAGTTCTCCTTTTAATTTTCCTTACACATTTTTTGAGCATTGTTGGAGGGAGCCTGAGATTTAATTGCTTCCACGACTGCTTCCACGACTGTAATTGTTGTGCACATGACAATAAAGATATTGAATCTTGAATTTCAGAGGTAAATATAGCACTTTTTACTCCACTACATTCTTGTAGGTACAAGTCACTTTTGAGATAAAGCCTTTACATAAAAAATATAATATACTTATAAATAATAAGCTTATAAAATACAGTGCACTGCTAAAGGTTAAACTTCCCAACCTTTTTGACTTGTGACCTCTTACAAAAAAGCAGCATGTAAAAAAGATTAGAGAAAAGTCCAAAACTGAATACAAATTAGTTTAACAGAACTTTGTTTTTGTTTTTTTTACCTTCTTTCTCTCCTTAATCATCTCACGACCCCTCAGATTTATCTTGTCTCCCAGGTTGGGAATCACTGGACTAAACTAGCTAACTGTATATAAAGTAGTTACACCAGCTACAAAAGTTACTTCCTCATTNTTTTATTTCAAGGCTACTCAACCATAGCCTACAAGTTAAAATATACCTTAAACAAATAAGGAAACAGTAAAATCTTAAAATCCAAAAGTATAATAAATATTCTACCTAACTTTTTTTGGTATTTGGCCCAACACACTGTCTCCTGATATTGTACCTTAACATTTAGAATGGTACATATATGTACCTTTTGGGAACACATATGTACCTTTTTGCCCTCAAAATACAGGCAGAGGGCAGGGTCTCTGCAGACACAGACACCACCACACACTTCTAGTGCGTCATAAGTGATGATTGAGAGGGATTATTTTTGTATGAGTCTATACATTGTGTTTTTTTTTAGGAAAACCCTACTCATCATACCTTTAAACAACCATTACAAAAAGTTAAAATTAGCACCACCTTGATCAGCTGCAACATGTAAAAGCTGTTTACATATTAAGGCACCAGATATAATAACACATGTAACATATGTAATATTGAAGGGGCCATTCTGAATAATGACTAGGCTACTTGTACTTTTGATGCTACAAGTACATCTTGCTGATGTATAATCACTTGTAATGGAGTACTTTTACATTGCAGCATCACTAGTTTTACTTAAGTAAGAGCTGATCGGAATACTCCACCACTGACTAAGGTCTTTCATTGTTATATTTATATATAATATAACAGATCCATCATCCTCTCCAAGGCGCTCTGTCGCTGCTGGTATTTACATTAACAGCGAGATCATGACACCATTATTTTTTATTCCAAAATATTTATTATAAAAATCTTTGTACATCACAGAGGCTGGAATTCAATGGAACATACATACAAAATAAATTCAAAAGGAGTCATACTGTATTCATTTCCTCTTTTGCAACACACAGTTAAATTTTTGAAGCACAGAGCTGGGAGAACAGCTCAGGGTGGGGGTGCTTCCTATAGGCGACAGCATAGGGTTTAAGTGTGTCTGAGTTTAAGTGTGAGTGCATGTAAGCTAGCAAAACTGCTGTATTAACTCAGCTCAATGAACCAGAAATACTGTCCTGCTTAACAAGCAGTTAACAGTCCTTGGTTAAATGAAGCTTGCCACATGTAGTCTGAAGAAATGCTGTACTATGGAAGTGTGTACTGCAGTAGCTGACTTACAGTATATGGAGCAAAGCATGCTTGAATTGAGATGGTTAAAGCTGCATTTTATGTGAGATTTGCTTTAGCATCCTATCAGAGTTTGTCATTTTGGAAAGTTAAAAAAATTATAGCATTTTCTTTTCTTTTCTTTTTAGTTCTTCATGGCATGTTTTGGAGCTACAGTATTATCAATCAAGCAGTTGTGAACCATCAGTTGGAGAGTTAGACCGTCATTCAACTGGGAATGCTAGATATTTGTGTTGATTTCTTATTAGTGCTTGTTCTCGTTGGTAATAAATAAACATGGAGTACTTTTGCTGTAGAACTGTTACGAAGTTTTGATTGTAATATCTGAAAGGTCTAAAAGGAAATAAAAAATAGATTCCCCCCAAAAAATGGGGGGGCACCAGAGGAAGCTTGCCTAGGGCGCCGAAGGTGCTGGGAACAGCTGTATATGGATCATGAAAAAAAAAAAAAAGAAATGAAAATTTCAACATAAACAACCATTTTTACAAGCTGAAATGTGTTTTGCTACAAACTATCTGAGTGTGGAATCTGATGAGAAAACTAAATGTAAGCATGTGAGTCTGGCTACCGAAGCCACAGGCTACACCTTAACTGCTGAACAAGCTTTTCTAGGAGTATGAAGAAATCTAGATGTTTCACAATATTTGACCCATGGACACGAAAATCAAAAATGATCACAACAAGGTTACATGACAGCGTCAGTATGTGGGATGTGGTTTTACTCTATGTCCCACCGTAACTTAATGATTTTACTACAGTATTTTTAAAAAATATACAAACAACAACAAAACAACATGTTGTCAGCTGCACCAACAACCAGATGGCAAAGCACCAGTGGCAGAAATGCATCAGAGGCAGAAAACATTTCCCTCTGAGAACATTTTTAAAGTCTTAATAAAAATGAACTTATATTTTTATTCAGTCAACCACACACATATCTTCTCTCATCTCCCCCTTTCTTCCTGTCTTTCTAAATACTTTCACACCATGACAGAGTACGAGGTGTTTTCGCTTTCTGCAGAACTGAAAGATCCTGTGGGTTTTCTATTCCTCCTCTCCCTCCACCCCTCCATCCCCTGCCAGCCTCTCTGTCCCAACAGCCCCTTACACATTCTGGCCAGCTCCCTCCTGAACTTCACTCCCACAAAGCCATACAGCAGAGGGTTCAGGGCGCAGTGCGACAGCCCCACACTTTCAGTGATCAGAGTCCCAATGTCCACCACACGGCCAAACTGGCAACCTCCAGTCACCACGTCCAGCCTGTGCAGACTATCTGCCAGCTGGAAGCAGTTGTACGGTGCCCAGCAGATGACAAACACAGACACTAAGGAGATGATGAGGCGGAGAGACTTGCGCTTTTGGCGGCGAGTGGCATTGCAGAGAGACCTGAAGATGCGGATATAGCAGTAGAGCATGATCAGCAGGGGGAGCCCAAAACCCAGAACCACACTGACCAGCTGCAGCCCCACCTGCCACTGTGTGGAGTTCTCAGTGAACCACACCTGGCACAGGAATGTCTTCTGATCACCGACAGTATTCACCTCCACTACCTGCTTGAAGGTCATGTCCACTCCACTCAGGCCCAGGCAGGCCACCCAGATGAGGGCACACGCAATCTGTGCATGGCAGGTGGTGCGCTTCCAGCCAGAGCTGACAGCGTGAACGATGGCCAGGTATCGGTCAAAGCTGATGCAGGCCAGGAAAAGGATGCCACTGTAGCGGTTCAGGGAAAAGAGGGCGCCGGAGATCTTGCAAACAGCCAAGCCGAACACCCACTGGTGAGCCCACTGCACTGCAAACAGAGGCAGGGTGAAGGCCAGCAGGAGGTCAGAAATGGCCAGGTGAAGGAGGAAGGTGTCCGTCAGGGAGAAGGCGCAGGCTCCACCACTCTGAGAGTTTCGGTAGCGTCGGATCACACACAGCACCAGCACATTGCCCACAACAGCCAGGAGGAACACCAGACTGTATACAATGGGGGAGTACGTCTGTGCAAAACCGTAGATGTCTTCCTGCAAGCATGGGGTTGCAGGACCCTTGCTCATGTCAGAGGGAAAGGTGTAATTTTCATAGTCGCCAAAGAAATGCTGATAAGAGAGAGGAGAAGAGTTCTGTCAAATTGTTGAAACAGAATTCAAGAAAAGTGTACATTTCACTAACTTCATCATGTGGAAACCATCATTTTTCTTTTGATTTAGTTGAGCCTCATGACTTGAGAAGGTCATTCCCAAAATGTCAAATAAAAAGGAACATTAAAGATAATTGATGTATGTGTTAGATGCTGTATAACAGCTGAGTAACTCATCTGAAAATAGGAGGAATGTGTCCTCTATAATGGGTTATACTTGCTCATGTTATGGAAAATAAAGTGCAAACTGAGATGGAAATCTCAGTTAGAATTATAAAAAATATCCACTCACCCAGTAATCTTCTATGGTTGATGTGACTTGATCCATATTTGTTGCAAACAAGGAGGCAGTAGAACACCTGAAACCCTCCAACAGTCAAGAGAGCACACTCTTAAACACATTGGCTAAACATCCTTTTTCACAGGCTATCTTTGCCACACTTGTCCACATAAGGGAGGATCAGAAAGAAGAAGTCAGAATTTCAGGAACTGAATCCTTGCTGATTTTTAGACAGATACAAACATGGCTATAGTAGGAATAGATGACTGTCAGGGAAGTTGTGACATATATTTTTAAAACGTGGCTGGAGCCAGCTATGAAGCTCCGTCAGACAGACAGTGCATGACTACAGAGTACTCTAAATGGAAATATATTCTATTTTCTATCTTCTGGATCGTGCATCCACGTCTACTGCAGATCCAAGTTTTGTTACATTTTTTATTCGATGTATAAAATGCTTTCCATCGTAATATCAAAAGGGCGAAACATTTATGGGAATTTAACCCTCAAAAAGCAGAAACTGTTTTTACAAAACAATCCCTGACAAATTGAGGAGAAGTGAAAGTGCTTGGTTGACAGGAACTCCACTATGTTGTTCTTTATATTTTGCTTGCTTTGGGATATTGAGCTTTACACCCAGACTACTGTAGTAACTTGGTGAAGACTTTCAAAGTATTCTTTGACTGTCAGGAATTTTACAAATCAGAATGTTAAAATACAAAATTGTTTACGAAAAAATAGTACAATTTGCTTCAAGCTAGTGTCTGATTTTGATTTGAGTGATATTTAACTCCTTTGCAAAGCTTTGACCAAGTGAAAAATAAAGCTCTATTTATTTGCCGTAGATGTTGAATGAAACAAACAAATTACTTCATAATAATAATCTGACTTCACTGTAAATCAAGAGGAGGAAATTATTTACTTACCCTCTGAGATCTTGTAAAGAAGACAGGATGCAAGCTAAAGCGCTGATATAGGACGCACTGAATACTTTATATGACTGGATGCACTTAAGAACACAGCAGGAAATGAAGTAATTTGTTCATCTATGTGGTTAGAAACAACTGACTCTTAGGGGCAAACATGAACATTACCTTAGTGCTCATTAGAGATGCTTTGGGCAAATTGATACCAAAATGGCATCTGCAAGAATGCACTGTGTAATAAAATTAAATACATTTAAATCTCTCTCATGCTCTTTTAAAACAATCAGTTCAAAATAATCTTGTGATAGCGATTTCACACCTTCCTGCAAACTGCAAACATCTCAGTGCGGTCAGGTCGAAGACCTTCGCTGAAACTGATATTCTGCCCACATTGCAACACACTTTTTCACTTCAGAAGCACGGAAGGGTTTAGGTGTTTTCGTTGTGGACCAGTAAACCACTGGCAAATAATGACAAATGCATGCATACTCAGCTCAGACTCAGCTGGCAAAGTAAAGAGCAGTGATGAGTCATGAAGCTCTTTTTTTTTTTCTTCTTTCACAGACGAGAGAGATAGGATGGACATAGTGTGCAAAATCCCCTTTCAGTATTAGTATATGACAATATCTGAAAAACAATTGAAGCGTTCGACGTGTGAGGAACTGAACACTCTTGTGGTTACTTCTGTCTCGAGCGAGGGTCTCCTGGAAAATTCTATTATTGTGCAACATCACTGGTGTTTTGCTTCCTTCTGTCATGGTCGACTATATGATGATCAGTGCACCACACACCACAGAAGTTAGTTGTGTGTCTGCATGGAATCTGGTTCACACATGGAAGAGCAGAAGGGGGACCATTGTTGGTCTCCTGACTTCTCCAAAGTGCCTATTTAAGGAAAAAAAAAAGATGTGTTTGGTGCTATAACAGCACACTTCCCTGCTTAATTTTTTAAACTTCGGACACTCAAATGCCTCTCTGGCTCTTTGACGTGAAGGCAGAAATGATCCCAAGCCCTTCATGTTATTCCACTTTGTCCTTTTTGCCCTTGCTCCAAAGAAAGCATGCACACACCACTGTATATGAGAAGCTATAACCTGACCGATACTGGATTTTTGAGGCCGATGCTGATATTGGTAATTGGGAGTTTTAAAAAATTCAATAACAATATAGTGATAGTAATTTCTAAGAACAAAAGTACAAAACATAATATGATAATCTTGATACGGATCCCTTAGATTTGTTTTTTTAGTATTAAGTATTGTGACGCATAAGCGGGATTTTCTACAGTAGAAAAATCAATCAGTCAGTGCTCTCTGGTGGGCAAAGTCTGTAGTAGTGACACTGTTTCTAAATGACCTCCATCCTAATTTGGCCTTTCTGTACTGACATTTCTTGTTACTTATCAGCCGCGGTATACACCTATATTGATATATCTGCAATAAGCTAATATCCAATATAAATTTTTATATAAAAATATAAAAACCAATATATCGATCGGACCGAAGAAGCTCATATATGTCAACCAAATCTATTACTTAGATTATATCTGTGGGAATGTCACCTTCTTATTAGCTGCCATAATGACATGTTGTTCTGTTCAGAAGCTGTTTTCCAAAGGAAATTTTGTTTTAGTGAACTGAGAAAATCTAATTTTATTCTTACTTTACTCAGCTCTCTCAGATAATGGAAAAGGTGCTGTATATCCTTTTTTTTGGTTTGTAGATTTGCAGATTTCAACCAACCCCTGATTCAATACTTGAGCAATGTGAGATAAAAGTCACACTTGAGGGCCACAAACGTGTCCTTTAAGAGGTATGTGAAATGGATGAGTCTTGGCAGAGCATAACAATGCTGTTATCTGTTCTGTCTTGTCTTGGCAGGTGTTTTTGTAATCTGAATTCAGTTTATGATATTATCTGCTGCTCAGATTTGTTAATACCAACTGCAACATACTTAGGTGGGCAACTTGATCTGAATGTATCTGGTGATTTGATGGTAATGTTCAGAAATCTGTGCCCATCTAAAAAAAAAGTTCCTAAATGTGAAATGCAAGAAAATGTAATGTATGACCATGATACGAACATATGAGGGGCCGTACAAGACATTATTCATTCTGGCCCTTTCACACATATACATTCTCCTTTCACATATATATTATCACTCTCATATTTATATATTTTCACTCACACATTCACACATTTTCACTGTCATATTCACATACTTAAACGTACACATTCATACATTTTGCTCTCATGCACATGCAGTCAATGTATACATTTATTATAAATAATACATGTATGTAAGAAAAAAAATGTATGTATGTCTGAAGAAAATATATGTATGTAAGAGAAGAATGTATGCATGTGAGAGATAGAGTATAGTGGAAACAGAAGGCAGGTCATTTATCGCGCTGTGATTGGCTGAGAAGCTCGAGCTCAATCAACATAGAAGGGGTGAGGGATTAGACGGGAGGTCTGGACCTCGGTAATTATTTCCTAAAAATATTAGAATAAAAAAGAAATCGGCGCTAACTGTATAATAACCTGGCCATCTGGCCATCGGGAGCACCAGTTTTCCCAGTGGACCGCTTGACAATTAGGGCCGATGCAACGCAAAATCTCCATGTTTTTAAATAACCCCATCACCCGCTTAGATAAAAATAACCAAGTGCTGTGTGGCTGACTGGCCCGGGAGAGTGGGCTGCAGGCCCACTGCGGTTGGGTATTACATCTGTCAGCCTCTCTCTCCCAGTCAAACACTTTCGGTCCGGTCCAGTCTAACTTTACTTCACCCCGCATCATCATCATATCATTTGGCGCTGGTCACCTCAGTCTAGTCAGCCAAAAGGCACTGGGTCTGGGTCTGGGAGCAGAGAGCAGCCCAGTGAGACCAGATCAACTGTCAGTCAAGGCTTAGCAGCTGAAGCGGTCAGACAGAAGACAACAGGGAGAAGATAAGCAGGGTTTGGGTTTGTCTAGCTGACTGTTGAGCTCTACCGGGTGTTTTACTGAAACATGTCCAACTTTTCATAAAGTCGCTCATCAATGTCACTTCGTGAACTGACCACTGACGGTGTACCAGTACAGTACAGGTACTGGGGAACAAGACGTAAAGTTATGGAATAAGGGGGTAACAATTCGGGGTCTTACAAGTAACCTATATTGTAGTTATTATTTAACTACTGGGTACCAATTCTATTATTACAGTGTGCAGTGATCATAAAACTGAACAAAACTCGTTTCAGGGAAGATGGGAGAGATGACTTCTGCATCACTTAATACATCTGATGTGATTTTATTTCAGAATGACCTTATTATCAACAAACAGGAAAACTACATTGATCCTTTATAATTTTGGGGGTACTTAAAATAACTAGGGGGTACATCTGTGCGTTTACTTCGGAACAGAGGTCCAGGGGACAGTGTATTGTCATGGATATTGTCGGCCTCTGAAGACCGTCTCAGCTGTCGGTCACCTCACCAGCAAACGTCTCGTGGTTCCGCCTGCCATTGGCTGACAGAATTCACCCACCCTGGATGTCTCTCACTCGTGTTTCGGTGTAACTACGTTGACAATTTTGAAGTCGTGAAAGTCTTCTCCCTGGCAATTGTGTTTGACCAGCATAACAGCTCCTTACCCTTTTCCAGCTCTGTGCATGGCCTCCTTTCATCCCAGGAAATAAATACAGATATAGCAAGATAAAACACAAGGTATGAATCACAACGCTAGTTACAGAGTACTCTGGATATATATGCAGAGTTCCCCCTTGTTACATTTAGTTACAGGGTAACTACAGTGTGTGATAGGCGGGTTCAGTAATAAACGAGTCAAACAAAGGTTTAAGAATAACTATTTATTGCAAACGAATAACTACTCAAAATAAATAACTATATGTCAACACAAATAGGCTTACTGTTAAGATATAAATAACTATTTACATATTAAAATACATTTTCCAGTGAGTAAATGTACTTAGTTACATTCCACCACTGTCTAAAGGAACATTTATTACGACATTTAACAATAACACATTCATACACTGTGCAACAGGTATGTGGCCTTTCAAATCAAGAGGTCCCTGAAAGTTGGTCATCCAGCAGCAGTTGGTCCACAGCTAGTTGACTGTCCCGGACAAAGTTGAGTCCCAAATATGATCCTTCACTCTTCCTCATGATCCGGTCCGGCTGTTACCCCCGGCGAGATGTCCTCACACCGGAATTCTTTCAGAGAAAGGTTGGAACGAACCTCACAGCCTGAGGGAGTTGTTGTTCGATCATAAACGGACTCCCGTTGTGACACTCCACAATTATTCCAGTGAAAACGGCCCCGGACTGCCGTTTGAGACCAGTTAGCTTGAGTGCAGTCTGCTTCGCCTCAGCTCCCTCGGAGTATTGTAAAGTCCGGACCTTCATCTCAACGCATTGCTTGAGCCCACTTCTTCCTTTCAATTATGTCACACATGGAAGCCATGAAAACTTGAGTCAGGTTGCCGTTGTTTGTTAGTTTTACAATGAGCACACAGCAATGACACTTACTTAGCTTCGGCCATTGTTGTATTACAGGATGTGCTAACTGGAAGTCAGGTTACACAACAATGACTGCTTCCGGGTTAGGAAACCAAAATAAAGTGTTGTTTTTGGAAATTAAATTGACTTTTCTCCTTTTTTCATAGGAAAGTATAGGATGCGGTGAATTGTGACCTATAACACAACAGACGTAACAATAATTGCTGAGAGTGAAAATATATGGATGTGAAAGAGAAAATATATGCATGTGAAAGGAGAATGTATGTATGTGAAAGGGTCAGAATGAATAATGTCTTGTACAGCCCCTCATACAATCATGTAGTGACTGTGTGTGGAATTTATTTTACCACAGTTTCTCTACGCATCATCAAGTCGCTTATAAAAAATGTACCTAATGAGCTTATATATTACATATATTTTATTACAAAAAAGAAGCCACTTAATTAGTGGTTAAATATTGCTAGGATATACCATATATCCACCCTATATAATGTGTTATGTTGACATTGGCTTTACTTCCTCATTGTTTGGCGTCTCACAGACTCCACTGCTGTATGTGCAAAAAACAACTAATAATTGCAAAATCAACATTTTTTTTCTTCTAACATGTATTCTTTTCCTCAAACCTCATTCAAACCCAATATGTAGAAAAGTATTGAAGTGGCAACTCTTCCCTTTGCCACAGATAGGGCTTGCAAATTGAAAGGTGACAAAATACAGAAAGGACCATAAAGTATTGTCATTCCATAAAACAAGGAAATAGTTCAAGTTTATTATGTTATATGGGCTATGAATAAAATATACAATGAAATATATAATTCTTTTTGTTTTAAAAAAAACAGTTGTTCAAAGACAAAGACATGTACTGTGATCCAACACAGTGATGTAAGTTATGTTTGGGGTCAGAAAGCTCTAAAGACCCCAACAACAGTAATCCAAAGAGAATTCAATTTCGACTCACTTGTCACCTCTGTCGAGGTTCCAAGCGAGCTTTTCCCACCTTACGTAACCCCAGCATGTACGTGTTTGTTCACCAGTGTTTTCTACAGACCCGTGTGTACATCTGGACACAGCATACAACTTTAAAAATGTACCAACGTCAAAAATGTACTGCAGCACAAGAGTACAAACCCTTTTCAACAATAACTCTGGTCTGTGCTTGAGGGTCATTTTTAACTCCTATTTTCCCATTCATAGAGCTGGGCCCACAGTGTGTACACACACACACCACACCCTCCCTAATGGTAAAACTTGGTTTATATGTTGCTGAAATACAAATATGCACTACATGCCTTTGTTCTTCAACTGCTCTATGCTGATAAAGACCACGTTTTCTTAGGTGAACCCTTTTGAAAGGTGCGATACGCCCCAAAACTAAACATTTGGGTTTTGTCCTTACAGTGTGTTTGTACCCGCCCTAATGGTCATTGTTTGCCATGTCATATCAGCATAGAAACTGGACTTCAGTGTACGTCTGATGTCACACTGGGTATAAGAACTGTGGCCATGCCCTCTTGTTTGTGGATTTAGCCCGTGACCATCTACAACGTCAGACCACCTTCTCAGGAGCCATACACGAACCTCAGGAGGTGAGAT
The DNA here is from genome assembly GCA_003416845.1 of Oplegnathus fasciatus. NCBI lineage: Eukaryota > Metazoa > Chordata > Actinopteri > Centrarchiformes > Oplegnathidae > Oplegnathus > Oplegnathus fasciatus. Next base: position 417,033 of record NTHP01000040.1, read on the forward strand.
GTGAAGCAACGTTTCCTCCACACCAAGGCTGTCCAGTCCTGCTACATGGAGGAGTCTTCAGGCTTTCATTCCAATGAATTATCTAACTGATTTTACTAATTCAATGCCTCCCTCTCTTGTTTCTGGTGCACTGTTAGTGAAATGAACTTAAATTTGTATTTTGTTGGAATGAAAATGTTACCAGATGTGAAGTGATCTGGGATCTTTCATGAACAGAATGATCTGTTTTTACATTTTACATTTCTCATCCTCCTCATTTTCCTTTTCTTCTACTTGCAGCGATGGCGTTCCAGTCAAATGTGATCAACTCGCAGCCTCAGGTCTCTGTCACACAGTACACCGTCTCCCCTGGCTTATCAGATTGGAGTTCAAACGTGTGCGACTGCTGTGAAGACTGCGGCATCTGTAAGTGTTTACGTGTGTTTGGAAGCAAGCAGAAAGTAGCCAACACTGTGAAATGAGTTCCAATATGACAATATGTCTCTTTCCTCCAGGTCTCTGTGCATCGTTCGTCCCTTGTATCCTGGCCTGTAAGGTGGCTCAGGACAATGGGGACAGCTGCTGCCTGCCCTTCCTTCCTGGTGCCATGATTGCTCTGAGGACAAGCATCCGCAGCAGATACCACATTGATGTAAGTGTGCTAAAGTTGTCCAAACACAGATTAGATTACCACAAAAACAATGACATACGCGATTTTGTACTGAAAATAGGATGTTATTTTGTAGTAACTGTGAAATGCAGAGACCAAGCGTCGTTCACCAGATATTGTTCACCACAAACAATCTTTTTTTGTTGCCTGAGATCATGATGTTTGTCACCAGTTTACTGAGTCTGTGCCTCTTCCCAGGGCTCGGTGTGTGATGACTGGGTAGTCATGGCCTGCCTGCCTCTGTGTGGACTGTGTCAGATGGCACGGGAGCAGAAGATGAGAAGATAAAAAGAAGGGACATTGAATCTATTTATTTTTTTTTAAATTACAAAGAATAAGAAATTTACATCATTCCTTGGTCTGGATACAATTTCTGTATTTCAAGTTCAAATTTTTTATTTGTTGGCATGACAATAATTAGATACAGTATTGCCAAAGGATGTAGGACAAGGTTACATATTACATACTATATCTATTATATATTATTATATTATATCTGATTTAAACATCAGAGATGTGGGCAGCAATTCAGATGGAAGAAAATAAGACAACAGAGAAATAATTCAATATTTCAATAAGCCTAAACATTTACACTGAACCATGGTCTTTCATAATACGTTAAATATTGGCTCACTGTGATGAAGTGAAGACATGAAGAAGAAAGTGCTGAGAACAACAATGACTTTTCCTTTTTAAGTTGCAACTTTGAATTCACATTATTTATTTTGGAATGTAATTATACCTGAATACTGCTTTTCTTGCATACAATGTTATTCAATAATGTATTTCATGTATTAATCTAATATTCTGTAAAATGAGTATTTTATGTATGTTTAATTAACTAATATATATTAATTCAAGCAATACAAATTTCAATAAAACCTCTTGGAATTATCATGTTGCGATTTAGGCCTTTTCATTAGCTGCAACTGAATATGTAAAGGAAAAGAATGGGTTGCACCCATCTTCCTCTTTCTGATTTAGTGTGTATCGAACATATCCACGGTAGAAGAAGCTCTCTGAAGAGACAAAGTGAGGTGAACAGCATTCACTTGAACAGGTAAGGCTGTGGTGGCAAAATAGTGTCATTCCTTTTAACTTCAACTATACACATATTACATATTTAGCAGCTACTGGCAAGTATTGTTTCTGATCAGACAAGAGTGTGAAAGATCATGTGAAAAATTATATGACAGCTTCTCACAGGATATCATTGTTATTTGCAAGTAATGTTTCTTAGGCAACAGCCAGTTTGAATACTGTTTCTAAAAAGAGGTTGAATCTGAAATGTAGGACAAGTAATGGGAGAAATGTTTATGACAGAAAATGTACAAGGATTGCTTCAGAAGTCTCCCTGTCTGTGCTGATGCCGTCATTACTCACATGAGGATTGTGACAGAATGTCGCTATAATTTAGTCGACTCATCTACAATCCATTCCTGTAGCGGCAAACTCAGCGCAAGCCAAATTATTTGGTTGGTAAACAATGTCGAGCTTTTCATGGCACATTTTTAACAGTATCAGGTGTGGATTATAAGAAAGTGAAAAAAATCTCAGGAGGAAGAGGGAAAACAAAATGGTGAGTGAAAAGGGATATGAAAATATCATGAGAGGAACCCAGTTATCCTTGTTACTAAAAAGTTCAAATTTCTTGGCAAACACAGCAATACATCAAGTAAGGATTTATAGGCTTTGACCTGAGACTATTATAGGAACCTGGTGGAATTTGATTCTGGTGAGGCACACTAACATGAGCTAAAAACTGTTTTGTTTCATTTTATAGGACTACATACATCAGACTTTATTCTGAAAACATGGCATGGTAAAATAACATTAATTTGTCAAATAGTGCTTATGTATGTGCTATTATAGATATAGATAATAGATAGATATATAAAAGACACAAGAAAATGTTGTTAGAAATGAATCAGACTTGAAATGTTATTATCCCAATTTGTTGTTGCATTTCCACTATGTTTTTAAAATATACATTTGAACATTTTGGACAGCTTTACAAATAAAATATCCACCTATGAATGCCAAAGAGAAGGATACTGCTAATTATTTTGCTAATTTTCCACATATAAAGTACAAGTATGAAAACAGGACTGACATGTACAGTATCAACGGTGACATATACCTGAGGATTGTGGTAGCGGGTCTGTATTAGGATTGTTCTGCTTAGGAAGTAAGAATTTGCATACAAAAAGGTACGGACAAGAATTTTGTTCTCAGCCTGATTTGAAAATGCAACTTTCAATTGGCCTGTACAACATGACACGTGGTTAAGTCTGCTCTCTGTCCTCAGATTTCTGAACCACGTTCAACTGATGAACAAGCTGGAGACAACAAAGACAACATAGACACTAATGAAAGTAATTTAAAGGAGTTTCTCTGGACTGCAACAAGACAAAATGGGAAGTCTACCTTTTCGTCTGTTGTCAGTTACGGTTGTTCTCGGTGCTGCTCAACTCATCAGTGGTTACAGCTTTAACAACTGCATTGAAGACCCATACTCCAAAGGTAGTTTTAACTGCATCAATCGAAAGGAAAAGAAGATATCTGCTGTTATAAATGACCTGCCGCCATCTGCCATCAATCTCACCATCTCCAAAAATCATCTGTGGCACATTCCTAGCAAGTGCTTTGCTCATCTACCAAACCTTAGACACCTCAGAATAGATGATAATAAGTTGAGCATCATTGAACAGTCTGCTTTCCAAAACTTGCATCAACTTCAGTGTCTAAATCTGTCCATTAACAACATATCAGAGCTCAAACCTTCTCTGTTTGCAGACCTGCACAACATCAACTTCCTTTTGCTGACAGACAATAAATTAAAGAAGCTCCCCGAGGGCATTTTCTCCACTGTTCTTAAGCTAAACACTTTAATCATGAGGCAAAACCTTCTGACAAATTTCTCAGGGATTGCCAAGTCTGTGTCACATCTAACAAAACTGAGGAAACTCGATCTTTGCTCTAACAATTTGACCTCTCTCAGCCACTCAAATGTGTCACTACCCAAATCCCTCACTACGTTATATATATGTAGAAATAATCTGTTTACATTAGGGTGTGAACATTCGTTTCTCAGGTTTATCCAGCTGCTAGATTTGTCATACAATTCTAGGCTCCCTACGACGGCTTTTCAAGGAGTGGATTTGAGGCATATAAATTATCTGCGTTTGCGTTCAACAAGTGTCAAGGTAGTGGAGCTTTTAAACATCAGTAACGTTAATGCAGAATATGTTGATTTCTCTGGCACAGGTCTGAAAAATGACACGCTGCTCATGGAGCTATGCAAATTGTTAAAGAAAAAGGTGAAATGGCTTAAAAATATGGGCTTGAGTAGTAACTGGATTGAGAATCTAGCAAACAACACACTGAACTATTGTCCTAAAATCACGGGGACTTTGGATCTATCCCACAATCAACTGAAATATACAAATTGTCTTAACTTTCTCCATGGACAGACACATATACAAAACTTCAGTGCAGAGCATAACCATCTTACCTCCCTCCCATCCTGTAAAACACAAAACATGGTTTATTTAAAAAATCTGGAAGAGCTGAGCTATCGTTACAACCGCATCCTCTCAGTCAACTCTTATGCTTTCTATCATACACCAAATATCAAGACACTACAACTTAACATAAACACAATTGCTTTTCTCCATCGTAAAGCTCTCAAAGGGCTGAAAAGGCTTAAGACACTCCGTTTAGACAATAACCTCTTAACTGATTTGTTCAATAACACCTTTGAAGACAATTTCAACCTGCAAATCCTTAACCTACGCAACAATCGAATATCAGTCATTTTTAATGGGACCTTCCTCAGTCTCAGGAATCTGACTATACTGGATCTAGGGGGTAATAAGATCACTCATTTTCAGCCATCTGGCCTTGATGGACTAAAAAGTCTGTCCAAATTCTATCTAGATGGAAACAACCTTCGACAGATTGACACTTCCCTCTATCGTGTATTTCAAGACACACTCACAGTGCTGGATTTACAGAGTAATCAGATTCGCTTCTTCACTGAAGATATCATTTCGCCATTTATGAATCTCAGCAAACTCAGTGATCTGAAATTGGATGGGCAGCAGCCTTATGGCATTACCCTTTTACCCCGCAATTTTTTCCGTGGCCTCTACTCATTGAAATTTCTGTATCTCACCAACAATAAGATCTCTCATCTTGCTCCTGATACCTTTGATGATCTAACAGGCTTACAATTCCTCACACTGGATAAATGCTGTGCTGGGGTGACACAACTAGAACCAGGAGTCTTTAAAAATCTAAGAAATTTGAACAGATTGATTGTAGAAGATATAGGCATTCAGAACTTCTCAAAGGAGGTTTTTGGGAACCTTACACAGTTAAGCGCACTGCAGCTCAACCGCAATGGGATGCAGACCATTGAAGTCGATGCACTAGAAAGTTTACCTGAACTCCACTACCTTGACATACGTAATATTCCTTTAAGCTGCACCTGCAAGAACAGCTTGCTGCAAAACTGGACACTTAATAACCCAAATGTCCAGGTGGTCTATTTCTACAATCTGCAGTGCCCACATGATGCAAAACACAAATTCTACAACTTTGATACCCAAGTTTGTTACATAGATCTTGGAGAATACCTGTTCTTTAGCACAGCGGTTGTTATTTTTCTGTTCACAGTCACTCCTTTACTTTATGTCAAACTCTATTGGAAAATGAAGTATGGCTACTATGTGTTCCGTTCCTGGTTTAGTGAGCAGTGGCGCAGACTCAGAGATGAGGAGGAAAATTGCAAATATGATGCTTTTGTTTCCTATAATTCCTCTGATGAACAATGGGTCATGGACCAGTTGCTGCCCAACTTGGAGGGAAATGGGTCGTCGTTTAAACTTTGCCTACATCACAGGGACTTTGAGCTGGGCCGCGATATTGTGGACAACATCGTCTCTGCTGTATATGGCAGCCGTAAAACTATTTGTGTGGTGAGCAGGAACTTCCTAAGCAGCGAGTGGTGTTCTTTGGAAATCCAACTGGCCAGCTACCGACTCTTCGATGAGCACCGGGACGTTCTCCTGCTCGTGTTTCTGGAGCCAATCTCTGAGAGGCAGCTGTCGTCCTATCACCGCATGAGGATGGTCATGTTAAAAAAGACTTATCTGCAGTGGCCCGGCTCAGACTGCACTGACCCGACGCAGGCACAAGACCTGTTTTGGAATCAGCTACGTAGGGCAATGAGAACAGGAAGCAGACTCGTAACAGAAGAAAATGAACGTGAAGGTCCTGAAGAAACTGAACATTTTGAGACGTCAGATGAAAACCATTACTTGCTACCTTAAAAGATTTGACAATTTTATATCTACGTCACATGATTAAATTCTCTGCTGAAGGGAGAGGGTCTTTAAAATATGGTGTAAATGTGTCGTGTGATGCATTGTAAGATTAATAATAGCATAATTTATACAAACGTGAATCAGAAGTGTCATTTAATATCTTATGCTCAGTTTAATTTTCTATTTAGCAATGCTTGATATTGCATGTCTCTATAGCACAACTGTACAAATGTGTTTTCTTGTATTGAAATGTAGCCCACATACACAAAAAATATCAAATAGCTTTCACAATAGCACATTCTTGGTCTGTAAAGAATTTCCCATTATAGCACCTATGTCAAAGAAGATATGTGTTAATATACAGTTCTGCATATTAAAAAAATGCTCCAAGGATGCAAACAATACATAATTGTGTGTTTCTTTACCTCAGTATAAATGGGACAAAAAGAATAAAAGAGTTAACTCTTGAGATGACAGCTATTGCTATTACATTTAATACTGTGTTTTAATCAACTATGGGCACACAACACATGTTTTCGCTGACTGTGAAGAAAAAGTCTTGATGATATGAATTAAGAGAGCATTGTTTTTTTAGTCAGAAATGTTCACAGGTACGTCTCTGTGCAGAGCTTCACCACACATTAGTACAGTCTCATAGGAGGGAAGGACCAGTGCTCAGGGCTCGGGAAAGAAGACAGGGGAGGTGCTGGGTCTCTTTCAAGCATGTGAGATGGGGGGTAATGCATCATGTCAGCGTGGTGGGACCTGAGGGAAGGGCAGGTTGAAGGGTGACTGAATTGGCTTAAAGGCTGGAAGTGGTTGCTCTGCGGAGGATGGTGGATTTGGGCAGAGAAGGAGGGAGCAAAAGAGTATCTGTCAGTTTCAAATGGGTCCTGGGGAAAGTGCGTTGGCTCTGCTGACTGTCTATCTTGCAGCTGTGCTTGGTAAGGAAAGAAAGGCTGGATGTTGCTGTCACTGTATCGAGACACACTCCTCTTCTCTGTAACTGCTCTTGTGTGGTTCCTAAAGCTGTTTTCAGAGGAACCAAACATAACAGCCTCTTTGCTCTTTGCCCTGTTGAAGCTGTCTTCCCAGTGCTGAGATGCTGAGGCTTTTTCTCCCCAGCATGAGGTAGGATAGGGAGCGAACAAATGATCACTGGCTGTAACTCCAGAGGGCTCAAAGTCCATGCAGAACTGAGGAGAGCAAGTAGGTCTGATGATATCATCCAAAAGACTGACAGAAGCGTCCACGGGGCTTGTCAACCATTCAGCAGTCTTTACATGAAAACCAGAAAGCATTTTATTCCAGTGTAATGGAATCTTAAATTATCTGAAGATTACTAATGGAAGATTAACAGCTGGGCCATATGTGAAATGAACTTCAGTAAGAGAGTGGCAGAGTAAACCTAAGGTCTTACCTGTTCCAGGTTTTGGCACAGCTGTGGACTGGACTTCCAGTTAAAATGCCCACTTCCCATCACTTTGAAAGATGTGGTTTTCTGGGTGTCAAAACATGACTGGTTGGTAGTGTTCGCTTGAAACACTGTCGTGAATGCACCTAAAAAGAAGAAGACAAAACTGAAAACCTGTCCCACAAACTATAATGGGTACAGTGCTTACTACTGCTTTTTTAAAAACACAAAACTTACTCTAAGGTGCACTGTACCATGCTGTTGTGGTGTACTCATTCAACTCCCGACAAAGTCTGTCTTAAAACAATAGTCAGGTGCTCACATGAAGATTGAAACAGGTTTTCCTTGCTATAAGCATCCATCCTGTTCATACTGGCCATTAAGAGATAACCTCCTAATGTGCTTTCAGTGTAAGTGATGGAGGACAAAATCCACAGTCCTCCCTCCGTGCAAAAATGTAGACTAGATTTTTCAATATATATACTTGTTTTGTTTTACTCAGACGGCTGAAGCCTCATTTCAACTTTGGAATACATTTTTGTACCTTTGTTGTCAGGTACCTGGGCACCTGACTATTGTAAAAAAACAGACTTGAAAAAAAGTGAACCTATCTTTAAAGTTACCATGATATCACTTAAAGGTACCACTACTAGCACCATGGCGTGATGTTTTAATGAGTGGGTCCCGGTTTTGTTCGTGTCATGCATGCTCACATGGACAAGCATGTGTGTGAGCATGCAGGAGACACAATACACATTCCTGCTATTCCGAATGATTGACAGCTGGCTCTGATAATGCACAAAGAAAAGCAGTAATACTCTAACAAATGCAATGAAGAAGACTGCAAGCTGGTAAACATAGCTAGATGTAAACAATGAACATTTTAAAATATTTTGTTTACAAGAAAACCCCACAGGGCAGCTTTAAAGATGGGTAATATGGATAATCATCACAGTTTAATCTCCATATCATTATGGTACTGTATTATCAATATTGGGGTAAAAAGATGGAATCGATATGAAGAATTCAGAATCACATAATAAAAAGTTCCAGTTTTTATCATGAAAATCCCAGAGCCGCCTACCTGTAGGCCAGAGCTCATCTTCATCTATCATGGTTGGCTCCTGATCCTGGATTTCCTTTGAGGGATCAGTACCAAAGCTGAGGCATCGCTGCACCTTGAGGAGGTTCTCCTGAAGCTGGGGTCCATGCCTCTCCTGGAGAGCTTTCAACAGCACCCCCCTGCTGTCTGCCACCAGGTTTCTCCTTCTCAGAAGTCGGAACTGCAGAGAGTCACACAAACCTGCAGCCACGGCACTGACAGACTTAGAAACACAGTTGGGATCTTGTCTTCTGTGCTGTATGTCAAAGCTGTCAGCAGTGTGTGAGCCGGAGAGCTGAAATGGGCTTGGGCTGAGACCATGAGCTCGTGTTTGGTGGACAGGAGACCCCTGGGTGTGCTCCAGAGTAGAAATCACGTGTCCCTTTACCTTCTTGTTCAATGTCTTCACATTTTCTCTGTCAACAGCTGGAGTCAGCTGTGACTCTCTGCCCTTTTCAGACACGATGGGGTTGGTCTTCCTGCTCTTGATTATCACTACATCCAGGGAGCTGTGTTTAGATGACAAGATGCTTTTAAAACTTCCAGATGAAAGATCAAGTTGTTGCTGTGGTCTCTGCCCTGGTGTAACATCTGATCCCTGACTGACTTTCTTGTCTTTCTCCCAGCAATCATCATGAGCCTTCGTAGCAGGATCTGCTTTTCTTTCAAATGGCATCACCTCATCAGTATCAGCACCCAACAAATCATTAGTGGAGAATGGAGAAGGAATGTGAGATGTTGAGGATGGATGTGAAGTAGCATTGGTCTTTTCTTGTACTTGATGTCCACTTTTCTCCAGCTTCCTCTGCTTACTCAACAAGCGTTCAATGTCGATGGACTTCACCTCATGGTTGAACAGGCCATGGTGTCCTATCAGGCGACTGTCTGTGATGATACTGGGCTCCTGTGCAGCAGGAACGACATTTGGAAACAGTGCATCTCTCCTTGGAGGACAATGACAGCTACTATGACAGCAGTTATGGAAATATGTCATGTCTTTACTGCTCTGGCGACGGCAGTATTGGTGATGTGATTTGGACTTTGAGGCTTCTTTCCCACCACCTCTCATCTGACTCCTCTCCTTGCGGCTCTTCAGTCGCTTCATTTTGTGCTGCCCATCTGTCTTACTATGATGGTTCAAACATTTGCAGTCTGCAGTGAATCTGTTCACTAAGCAGCAGTTTTTATCTGTCGTTTTGAATTGCTTGTTGAGAACATTTAAGATATTTCCGTTGTCTGATAAAGCCCTGCCGCAGACGTGACTCATGCTGCACCAGATTCTGTAGAAAGATAAGTCGTGTGTAAGCCAGTTGGAAATGGAGATAAGAGAGCTAGGTAACCTCTACAGGAGGTTGTTGCACCTCAGTGAAGTCAACTTTACTACAAGATTATCAAGCAAATTACTCATGTTTCAGTGACTGGCTGAATCCAAATGTCGACGCTCTAGACTTGTGGACTGTGACCTTGCGGACTTTGACGTGTCTAAAAGGTCAAGCCAGATGTGTTTTTCTTAACAGTTCATGACATTATGGACATGCAGGACAGTGCAGAGTCTCTGCTGTGTTTAGCAGAGACAGACAATGGTTAATATGTACAGTAAAACACTCACTTTACATGAGCATTAACTCTGCTTATGTTATAATCACATAAAACCCTCAACTGAGGATCCTCATATTGTAGGTGGTCTGATTTTTGTTTTAGTGGATTGAAAACCAACCTTTCCCGGTTTAAAGGCCCTTTAACATAGAGTGCAATTTTTAGGGCAATTCATTTGCATGCCTTTCAAATAACATATCACTAAATACAATATAATACAATACACACCCAAGACAATATTTGGCTCTGCTGAAATGCTGCATTTAGAGTATTTTATTTGCTCTAAGGTTGATTTTCCCCTGTATTCAACTGCAAGAAGACAGATTCAGGCAATCCCAATTAGCGATGTCACACTTGGCAACAGCTACATGGTAACACATATTGACTCCTTTATTGTTTATGTCTTGCAGCAGCTTGTGCTCTGTGATAAAGCCCACAAATACCACACTCCAATATTGGCACCTCAGACCCAGTTAGCAGTACACTGAGAACATAATCTCATAAATAAATGCTTATACTGTAGTTCACAAAGGTGCACAGGTGCTGGCAATAGTGCACATGTAGCCTTTAGCTGGTGATGACATGTAGTTTAATTATTTACATGAATAAAACTGGAACAGCTGTTGGTTTACCACAGCCAAAGTCTCTGTGAATTTTATGACTATAGACTAGATTCATCTGAACAGGCCAAGGCCGCAAAGCCTTCTGACAGTGGGCCTAGGCTTGTCCCCCCTCTCTCCGCTGACACATAGTTAATCTACTATGTTTTATTTTTTATCAAAGTAACCATATTATCTGCATGACTTGAGATGTGTTTATTTTAATCAAAGCAAGCAATGAGTTATGATCAAGAGAGCAACACAATAATGCACAATAATGATGGGAACCAAGGTCGTTTTGCTGTGCAGAGGTAGGGTGTTTACTTATTAGCACTTTTTATCACGAGGGAGAAAAAGTGAATCTAGGCTATGCGTCTGGATAATCCTTTTCTGCAGGAATCTGAGATAAAGTTCAGTCAGACAGGTGCGTTGCTTAGTGACAGTAAGAAAGTCTCCTTGTGTAATAGCGCCTTCAAGTAGGTAAAAGTGTAATGCCATTTAATTCATAACCAATCAGAGACTCTCAGTGACTTCCATATTTTTATTACTGACCAATCAGGATTATCCCAACCCATCCGGAGGAGCGTAACGTGAAAGGTTTAAACACTGATCCCAGGAAAAAATGTCGTCTTGCATTCTGAATTCAGATCCTTCGTATTCCATATTTGTATTTGTACTTTCTGCAATCCGAAGTCCGAACTACTGTCTATAAATGAAGTAGAGAGTTTCGTTCTTCTGTATCTTTGCGTTTGGTTCCTACGAACCTATTAGTGGTTGTTTATTTAAAGTTACTGAGGCTGAACAAGAAGAAGGAAATCAATCACGACACTCTTCTGAAATGCAGGACTCACATCTCCACAATATATTCAAACTGGCTCTCCGACATCTTGTCATATCGTGGTGGGAAACTTTATAGAAATAATCAGGGAAATTGTTTTTAATTTAAGTTACAGTAGATATAAATATTTTACGCAAGTATTTCCAGCAAAGTTCTTTGTATTTTTGTACAAATTATTTCATGTGCACTATGTCAAAGGGCCTTAACATTGCAGATTGTAAGAAACAAACCCAAATGTTTAGCCCTATGCATCTGTATGTGCGCAAAATCAGACCTCGCTAAATCAATAAACTCATATTGTTATAAAAAAAAAGAGAAAAAAACATAGCTTTAAAAGAAATGGTACAATCGGATCATAGCCTAACAACACATTAGAATATTTTTAGTTGTCCGGAACATACCTCAAGAAAAGAACATATGACTCTACTGTGCCAGGAAATAATAATAATAATAAAAAAGAATCATCCAAACATGATCAAATACCTGGTCTTTCTCTCAGCTATTTAAAAAATTGCATAACACTAAAAAAATTATATGCCAGCAGAGGCAAAGCAGAAGACAGGTCACAATTTTCTGACGCAGGCCAGCAGAAAATGTGACCCCACTATATCTGGAAATTAAACAAAAACATACAGCATCCTAATATTGTCACGCCTTTCTGTCACCCCCTGTAAAGACTGAATAATATTAATAATATTAATTACAACAACCACTCAGAGGTGGAAGAAGTACTCAAATCTTCTACTTCAGTAAAAGTAGCAATACCACAATGTAAAAATACTCTCTTACAAGTAAAAGCCCTGCATTCAAGTTTTAACCAACGTGTTAACGTCAAAATATAGTTAAAGTACCAAAAGTTAAAGTACTCATTATGCTGACTGGTCCATTTCAGAATAATATACAGTGGATTGCCAAAATTATTAGAACACCTGACAGATCTGAAAATATTGACCTTTTTTTTGCCTCCAAAACATGATTTCATTTCATAATGTTCATGAAACATGCAGATGGTTGCTCTGAGCACAACAAATATCAGATGAAGTGAGTCCTACTGTTTTTATCCACTTTTAACTTTAATATTTGGTATGTCCACCTTGTGCAGCAATTACAACAGCACATCTCTCTGGCATAGTGTCAATATATTTCCTGAGAACTTCAACACTAATGTTATCCTATGCCTTCTGCAACTCAAGCCAAAGGCTTTCCTTTGAATGTACAATAGATCTGTCCAGTTTATTTTCCAACTCGCCCCAAATTTGCTCGATGGGGTTGAGGTCCGGACTTTGAGGGGGCCAGTCCATCATTTTCAATGTTCCAGCAGATTCCTTCTGTCGCAGGTAGTTCCGGCAATAGTTAGAAGAATGTTTAGGGTCATTGTCCTCTTGGAAAATAAATCCAAGCCCAATAAGACGACTCCCAGATGGTACTCCGTGCCTCACCAGAATGTTGTGGTATACTTTCTTATCCATGATGCCATCAATTTTCACTAAGTCACCTGTTCCTGAGGCTGAAATGGCACCCCACACCATAATACTACCCCCTCCGTGTTTAACTGTTGGCAAGAGACACTCATTTTTATATCTCTCCCCCTCCCTCCGTCGAACATACACCCTTCACTTGTTTCCAAACTGTTCAAACTTGGACTCATCAGTCCACAACACTTTATACCAATCTTCCTTTGTCCATTTCTTGTGTTCTTTTGCAAATTTCAGGCGTTTCACAGTATTTTTCTCTTTCAGTAATGGTTTCTTTGCTGCTATTCTGCCAACAAATCCTTCTTCTCCCAGTTTCTGACACACAGTTCTTGAAGACACTTTTGCACCATTAGTCATTGTGGTGTTGATCTCGTCACGCAGTTCTCGTGAGGTCTTTCTTCGGTCCTTAAGACTGAAAATTTTGAGATGCTTCACTTGTCTGTCTGAAAGTTTCTTTTTTCTACCTCTCCCATTTCGGTTCTGGTGTGAATTGGTGGCATCATGGCGGTCTAAAGTGTACTTTACAGTGCTTGGACTGCATCTCAAGTCCTTGGCTATGCGGCGGTAACTCCAGCCAGCATCAAAAAGGGCCTTTATTCGAACCCGGGTATTTTAATGGCCAGTTCAACAAAAACAACTTAAATATGCCAAGTGTTCTAATAATTTTGGCCACCACTGTATATTATATCATTGGATGACAATTATTGATACATTAATGTGTTCATCACTTTAATGTTGCGGCTGGTAAAGGTGGAGCTAATTTTA
>NTHP01000040.1:432053-442563 GCA_003416845.1 Oplegnathus fasciatus
TAGCTACTTTATATACTGCTGGATATTTTAACCTATAATAATACATCATAATTTATTAGTTCATTATGTTTAGTATTAATAATCTGAATCTGTAAAATAACTAGTAACTAATGTTGTCAGATAATTGTAGTGGAGTAAAAAGTACAATATTTGCCTCTGAAATGTAGTGAAGTAGAGGTGTAAAGAAGCTTAAAATGGAAATACTCAAGTAAAGTACAAGTACCTCAAAACTGTACGTGAGTAAAATGTACTTAGTTACCGTCCATCACTGCAACCACTTATGGGAGTGTGACAACATCCATGCAACTGCGCCCCCAGACACCTGACATTGGATTCAGCCAGCCTAACTAACTGTTAGCTAGCTAGTTAGGTGGTTAGCAAACAGGTGATAAAAACGTCAACCACCAGGTGCACTTTAACTTGAAGCACACCTGTATGAAGTTACGGTTTTCAGCTGCAGCTGCTAAGAAACATAGTAATTAACCTTAACTTTAGGCACATGTCATGCGAGACAAGTGGTAAATCTGTCAAGAAACATTTTTATACAAACTTAAAATCATTAATTAACAAGTTAGCTTACCGAAATTGTCCGCAGTCGTTTCTTGCCGCATGTAAATCTGTCGTTGCTCGGCAACATGCCGCAAATGTGTTTCTCTGCGCAGCACCAACTCTCACGAACACCAACGAACAGGACGAATCCACTTACACAGACGAGGGGGTAAAGCTGTCTCTTCTTTTATATTTTTCTTCACTTCAGCAATGCTTCATGTTGTGATTCCTTCATACAGTATGTTCTGAAATTCAACGTAAAGCACACAGAACTAATAAAGTGTCGGACGACGCTAAAATACGTGAAAACATATATGTTGTTGCGCGTTGAGAACAATGGTACTGGCAACTATAGTGAAAATTTACTTCCTGAAACTGAATTGGGAGATGACGATTTTTTGATTTTATGGTAGCCTATGTTCAGTAATATCTCTAAATGTAGCCGCTATATAAAGCTGTGCCTTTTTTTCTCACAATACAGGCTTGCATAATTTAACGTTAATAACAATCTGTGTTAGGAGCGTGTGACCGGTATCTCTCTGTTAAACATCTTGTGTTTCAGCAAGTAGGCTAGCTACTGTGGCTAATTCCACCAACCTCCTTAGATTTAGCTAGCAGTTACAGCTATAGACTGTTGGTTTATCGGTTTATTTCTTATGTAGAAAGTAACGAAACCCTACGTGACTGCTTTCCCAACACAGATAGAGCCAAATCATGAGTGCTGAAGACCCAAACCCAGCCGCCACACCCACTCCCTGTGAAGACACCCAGGGAGATGGACGATGGATGTCTCTGGTGTGTGAAATAATATTATTATTATGAGTTTTCTATTAGTTGTTCCCTGGGTTTTACACAGCTACAGCATAACAACAACCATGAACTGTCAAGTTTTCCCATTCTGCATTGTTGCTAATGTTTAGTTTTGTGAATTTAAGATTAAAAAAACATTAATAATTTATTGTATGCCCTTTATTTTGATGACATGTAACTGTATAGTCATAGTGTATTATAGGTTTATTTAAAACAAGTCTGACAGATCCCTCTGCAAATTAGCAATTTTTTAGTTTTTCATCAGATTGACATGGGAATATGCACTGATAATTAATCTAATCTAGTATTCAAGCCAATATACAATTTACATATCTACATAACAAATTATACAAAAGACATTTTCTTAAATGTGTGTCTGCATTTCTCATGCAAAGTTTCAAAAAGATATTTTTGGCTATGTTCAATTGATGTGACTCACCTTGAAGTGTAGCCTATGATGCTGCATAATAATAATACTGTATAAAATATTGAAGCCTGTATATTTGTCTTTTCCTTTTTCTCTTTGTAGCACAACCGCTTCGTGTCAGACAGCAAAGACAAAGAACCTGACGTCCTGTTTGTTGGAGACTCTCTTGTTCAGCTCATGCACCAGTTTGGGGTAAAACATAGATCACACACTTTGCTGTGTCTGGTTCTGTATGTGTTCGATAGCTTGTTTTGTTCTCATGAAACATCCATGCATGCTCTCAACTTGTGTGAACTTAGGTGTTCAACATTGTTGTTGTTGATTTGTCTGCAGGTATGGCGGCAGCTGTTCTCCCCTCTCCATGCCCTCAATTTTGGAGTGGGTGGTGATGCGACACAACATGTGCTGTGGAGACTGAGCAACGGCGAGCTGGATAACATCAGCCCAAAGGTCCAAATCACTGCCAAAAATAGAGAACACGATCATGCTTGTTTGTTCACACAGTAGTGGTATTGTGCTTATCTTTGTGCTAGAATCCAAGTTCCAGGTATATTGACCCCAAACTATCAATGTCATGTGCTCAGTCATGCATTCCTTTCTCTTTTGTTGTTTTAGGTTGTAGTGCTGTGGGTAGGCACTAACAATCACGGTCACACTGCTGAACAGATCTGTGGAGGAATCATGGCTATTGTCCAGGTCATCAAGAACAAGCTCCCACATGCCCGGACGCTTGTACTTGTAGGTTTTTTTTTTCTGGTGCATTCCTTAAAAGAAGTGTTAATCTACTCACCTGCATGTCTGTTGAAAATGACAAATGAGGTTCATACAACCATCAAACTGTGCAGTGATGCCACCCCTTTTAGTTCCATCTCAGCTTTGTGAGATTAGGTAAACAATAGACTTTTGAACTCAGTGCAGTAGTTTGTTATAAAGGGATTTAGACTGTATGTGAACTGTTTGGAGATGTGCTACTTTTCACACTAAATTTAAAAGGTTTTACTTGTTTGGAAGAGGGCTGAGATGTGAACATGCTGTATGTTTGTTGGGGGCTACAAACTTCATTGGAGCCTCAACTGAAATGTGGGTGTGTAGGTAATAATAAACAGCAGAGATGTTCTGATTTTTTCCTTATCCTGTAGCGATTACGATACCTGACCTTGCATATTGGCAGATACAGAGTACTGATCCGATACCAGTGCGATAAAAAAGATATACATATTTTTTTTTTTTTTTTAACAGCTGTATACTACTAATCCTGTATGGATGTGATATGATTGCTGTCATTGTTGTAAGGCCTGACTCAGGTTAAACCCTTTGTAAAACATAAACAAATTCATACAGAGAAGTTTGACAGTCAGTCATAACTAAAAAAGAACATAAAAACTTTGCCTTGGTGAACTCATCGAGCTCTTTCGCGTGATGCGTCTTCAAATGCTTTATAAGATTGCTGGTTTTGAAATTGGCAACACTAGTGCCACCCCTCGAAACTGAAGCCTTGCATGCTGTACCCATTGCCATTTTACTGGTGGGATTTTCCGGTGTAAAATATTGCCAAATTGCTGACATTTTGCTAGCTCTGACTAACATTACACTCACCGCTAGCACCGCACTGTTGTTTGCTATCGTCACGTGATACATTACCTGGAATCAGTTCTTCTTCACCGCTCTAAAACAGTAGTTGCCAGTGGAAACTATAATACATCCATGGTGGCAGCTCAGTGCAACTTGCTGTGCAGGCTGTTGTTTTGGAGTGCGGAAGAAGAATTGATTTTCCGCTGAAATAAGTTGCTTTTTTTCAGGGCTAATAGATTATGGTATCGGTGCAAAGACTGGCGTACTTGCCAATACCCAATCCCGCATTTTAGGCTATATCGGAGGCATTTCCGATACTGGTATCGGTATCGGAACAACTGTAGTAAACAGTTTTTATATTGATGCATTTATTTCTGAGAATATTACCAAAAATGCTTCGCAGTGTTCCAACTTTTAAACAGTAACATTCATCTGTTTTCCAGGGTATACTGCCCAGAGGAAAATTGCCAAACCCTCTGCGGGAGCGAAATGCCAAGGTGAACAAGCTGGTCCAGGAGGCCGTATCGTCCCTCCCCCACGCCTCTTTCCTCAATGTGGACCCAGGTTTTGTCCACTCCAATGGTAGCATCTCCCATCAGGACATGTACGACTACCTTCACCTGACTCCTCAGGGCTACCAGGCTGTGTGCGAACCCCTGCACGCCCATCTCAAGTCTATGCTAGATAAGCCTGCTGAGAACTGAGCGACCAGGGCACAAGCTTACACTACCGCAGTGGTCCTCACCCCTGTTCCCAGAGAGCATCACACTCAACTTATTAACTCCTTGAATGATGGATAGAATCAATTATTAGGGGCTAAGAGCTGCACAAATTGTTCGTGCAAGTCCTCTTCATGGCCAGGGTTGGTGACCACTGTTACAGATAATGGGACCATAAAGTTTTATGTGTTTATGATACAGTCAGAAATTAAATGTGCTGTGCTATAGAGAGACAAAGTTTTACCTCCATTCCCGGTAAGCATCTGTTCCACTAGCTTTTGGTTCTCAAAGTGTTTTTCCATAGAAGGATTATTTCTCTGCTACATGATACCAATGATGAATATGATAAGGGGAACTCCCGTGTCTGTCGTCTATGGGATCAGTGACTCAACAGTCAGGACAATGAAATGACATCTGAAGGGAAGACAATAGAAGATACAGTTATACAAATACAAATACATCCAGCTGTCCAGTGGTTATGAATAAAGCTTTTAAAAAGATACAGCAACGTTTTACTCTAATGAAGACATGTTGTAGGTCCAAACATTAGTGACTGCACCTTTATTAAAAACTTTATTTATAACCTGTGCTCCAGATGTCATCCCTTCAGCTACAGCTCTCATGAGACTGTCAAAGCTTAATTTACCTTAGAGAACGGACAGATATCTGCTTTTCAGATGACACTTTCCATGACAAAATGCATTGTCAGCCTGAGGCTACTGGAACAGGAAGTGAGACTTTGGCTCTTTAGAGATACAAGAGATACAAGAACTGCCCTTTCCAGGAAATTGCTGTAATTTGTCATTTTGGTTTCTCAGTCTCACTAAGTTCCATGAGTTACATTTATTTGGCAATAGCTTTATTTACTCTTATGTGATGTCTGGTGTCTTTTGTATATGTTAATTTGAATGACCAAATGTTTTTGATTGACCATTACTGTTTACTTGCCTTTTATCATGTCACATGTTGTCTCATTATTGTCCTCGTACCTTTTTGCTTCACCTATTGTAACAGCAACAGATTTTGATGTGGGAGGACGTGTTTTGTTGCAAACATAGATGTATTTGAGTAGGTTGTGAAGTTGTATAGATATATCTGAAGTTGCTTGTGCTTTAAGTTTAATCTCATCTGCAACATAATGGCCCATCAGACCATCTATAAAGGCTTTACTTCACACTAAAATGCTTCTGAGCCTCTTGGACAAGGATTGTGCTACAGAACTTGAATTATGCTTCAGGGTGGCTGATTGTGTAAGTGATGAAAGAATGCATTAAATATGAAAACAAGATGGTTTCAGTGTCGATTGATTGATCAGATCAGTGTGCTGATACTGAGTAAGAAACATCGATTGCCACTGATGCAGTGCTCCTTTTTTAGGCCTCAAGACTGATCACTAACCAGCAGGTTCAGTGAGAGTACACATACCAAGTCCACAAGAGATTTATTGGTTTTGGTTGAGTGGTTTGTGGTGGTGAGCTGAGAGCTGCATTTCTGAAACTAGAGGAGGGTGAACAAGTCTTGCTTTGCCCTTAATCTGCACCCAGCCTCCTCAAACATAAGTACAAGACTGACACCTTTTCCAACACTTGTGACACATAATACAAAACCTCATACTTGCAATTCTGGCCGTTACCTTGATTATAGCAAGCATCATCTTACATGTGGCAGTTGGTGGTGTAACCATTGCAGTGGCGTTGACAGGGCTGATAACGAGCACCAACAACTGTGACTGATTGTAAGTCTTTATTTGTACAGCATGAAATGCTTTGCCAGGAAAGAATGTTTGATTCACAATTTATGTAATACACCAACCTCAAGCAGTAAGTTAGATGAGCATAAATATACTTCTGATGTCTCAGTTTCCTCCCATGTTGTTTAAAGTGTAACAGAGTGCAACAGATGCAAACTGAAGACAAAATTTGATCTTAGCTCGGATCAGGAAGGGAGAGCATAAAACTCAATATGTGAATGTGACACACTTAACCATTCAACGTAAGATCATATAATAACAAGACCCTGTAAGAAAAGTTTCACTTGAGACTTAACAACATGGGCACATTTGGCATTCAAATGCTCTTTTAGTGCAGGTCAGTAACATGCGGGTCCCTCACCTTCTCACGAATGAGCCATTGCTCAAAACCACAATCAGTGTTTTGGCAAAGGTACATATTTGCCATTATTCACAGCCACCCATTGTAAAGGTGCCATTCGTGCAGGACATGTTTCATATAACTGGCAGTCAATGAATGTGCCACGGCTATTATTTCAGACATCAACACCGTCCTTTATAAGGAGCCACAACAGCAACCATTTCATTCCTTCTCTGGAACTGGAGTTAGTGCACATGCAGGATTTCTTTCCCTGGACTTACTGTACCTTACTGGCTTTACTAAAGCATGGGATTGAGGATGTTTTTACTGCTGGGTCTTGTACTGCTTATATTTACTGATCACAGCCAAGGTATTGTATACTTTATCAGAATGAGACAACATAATGAGTTTTAAAAGTAAGTTTACATCGTGCATTTTATTCTGTGATTTCTTTTCAAAGGTGTTCCTGAGACACATGAACAATCCTCGATTGTCAACACATTCACTGATGGTATGTGAGAGGTCTATTTAAAACACATTTTCCACAGGAGCGGTTCTTATATAGTCATTGAGTTTTTGTTTTTGTATTACTTAATCTAATCTAATTGTTATTCTTAATCTATTTTTTATTGATTTTGGTGTCAATTGTGTTGTAGGGTCTCCTGTTGGAGAACCACTGACAACTGCAAATCCAATCAACACCCCAAGACAGAACAACACACTGTGTATCTGTAAAGGTGAAAGCAGCTTTGTCAACAAACAAAATACACATCTAATCAGCATCTCTTCCGTTTATATGTAAACAGAGCCTCAGTATTAGCGGAGTGCATTATCCTAACCCATTCTGCTCTTTTGTCCTTGTGTATTTGGGTCACCCAGGAAAGGGAAGAGAGATGGTGACTACACGCTGCCCTTGTAAGCAGCCTGCCAGACGCAACAAAAAGCGTGGAAATTGTGAGTTACCCATAGTCTTTGAGATGTATAAAATAATGAAGTAGAACAACCAATAAAAACACATAAGAAACGGACTCCTTTTTAATCAGTGTTTTTTTATTTCTTACCCTATTGCTTTACCTGTCTGGATTTATTCAACCACAAGTAAAAACATGGTGCCAGAGAGAGAAAAAAAAGAATCTGAAGAAATGCAGCTGGTATGCTAAGGAACGCACCAGGAAGTTTGGTCCCAGTGTCCCAATGTGAGCAACACTAAGAAGCACTCACTTATATACATATATGCAGTATATATATACAGTATGTGTGATGTTTATGCAGTGATCACTGTCATTCATATTTCTTTGTATACAAGTTGTATTTTTTTGAAAACAGCAAAGTGTTTGTGATAATGTTTCACTAACAAAAGATGTGTAACTGTAACTTTATGAATCAGCACAAAGACACTGTATCCCCCTAAATAAAGTCCCGACAAAATTGATTGTGTTGATTTTTTTTTATTGATTAAGAAATAAATACTATGAATCAAAGCATGACAAGATTTACATTTCCTTACAGTTTTAATATTATCACTCATAATATTCACCTGCAGCTTTTTCTAGCTGCAGGTGAAATTTGTACCAAAGAGCATGGCTGTATATTAGAGGAATATATTGCATTGTTTGCCCTTGTTAAACTATGCTAGTGCATTGAAGTATTTTTATTAAACTAGCTCTAGGGTAGAAACAACAACAACCACCACAATAACACTAACACACTTTTACTTGCTAATAATGATAACATTTAACATAAAAAACCCCAAAACAGGCAATAATAATATTTGCCCTTTCACTGTCAGTGTGAATGTTACTATTCTGTAATGTATGTTAATGAAAACATCTACTAAAAGGAAATATCAAACAGCAAACTTTAACTTGAATCAAAGTCTGTCACACTTCTTCTTCTTCTTGCCTTTACAGTGAAACCCACAAGAACTAATAACATGACATCCAAATATTGACCATACAGTACCTTCCCATTCATTTTACAGTAAGATTGTTGACTGTAGAGGGAGCAAGAGGCCCTTCAGTCTGTGTGGATTTCTCAGTGTGGAGGTCTCAGGTGAACAGCACGGTGACAGACAAAGCAAACACACCCATCAACATCAGACCGCCTTGGGATGGTATGTGGAGGGCGGAGGCGTGAGCTGGAGGGACCGACATAATGACTATTAAAGAGAAATGTCTGTCGTTCTTAGTTGAGAAGAAAGTTACATTTAGTACAACATGAGATATCAGTAATGGTATAGCACCTATTCTGGTAGTGTTTTAACTGTAGTAATCATTAGCAAAATGATTTAGGTGTAATCGTCTTTCTTTGTCAAATATTCAACACCAGGTCAAAAATAAGGAGAGAGAAATAACTCACCAGTGACAGTAAAGGCTTTCGTCTTGTACATTGTGATATTGGTCACAGTGTTCCTCGCCTTGCATATGTACTTCCCCTCTTTTGTCGCAGAGAAAGTGAGAACAGAGCCAGTCTCCAGAACCTCTGTTGACTGACTGTTTAAGAACCAGTAGAAGTCACAATCTGGCCGAGAATCAGCTGAGCATGTCAGAGTCACGGAGAAGCCAACTTCTGCTGAATCGGGACCAACGATATTCACACTAAGTGGGCCATCTGCAAACACAGAGAGAGCGTTGGTCAGACTTATGTACAGGAAAATGATGAATATTGTGTTGCTTTAGCACAAAAATTCTCAATTTTAGTCCAAAAAGTCTAAATCCATGTTTGTTCTGAGCAGCATTTGGAGAGCTTTCCGAAACTCATTCAGGAATTTCTGGTCAAACTCAAACCATTGTATAACAATTACTATTACAGTAAATATTATGCATTCACTATTATTCATTCACTTTTTCACATTTTACTAAATTTCCAATGACCAGGTTAGTAAATCTTCTTAACTTTACTGCGTTTTTGTAAAATTCACTTAGTCCCATCATCAAGAGGGTGGTTGTGTGTGAGTTATTATCATTGGTAATGATAGTAGCAGTTATTGCGGATGTGATGTTTGCGTATTACACCGGATCATACACCCAAATGATAATACAAAATGTCAAATGATGTATTTGGTTTTTCCTTTATCCCGTTGTTCTAAGGGACTTAAGTATTAAAACATTTTCATACAACATTTAAAAAAAACAAAAAACATTTTCTTAAAACCAGTTAAAATGAACTGAATGAGTAAAAAAAACACACTCCATTTTTTCCTACAACACTCACAGTTCACGAGGAGCATGTATGGGGGGCTTCTCTGTGGACCAGCCTGATTGGTAGCGACACACTGATATGTCCCGTCATTGTACATTGTCACTGGAGTGAAGTGCAGTGTGTTGTTTTCAGTGTGGTAGGACATGTTTGCGTTAGCTGTGGAAGTGTTCATGTTGAGGTATATGTTGTCCTTCATCCAGTAGATCTTGTCATAGGGCCCAGCAACTTCACAGGTGAGAGTGAAGTTTTCAGAGCTTATTGGAACTGTGCTGTTTCTGACCATCACTGACTGTGTAGCTGCTGTTGACACAAAACACAGTATAAATGAGCATTTTATTAGTTACACAGTCACATGACATGCACTGAAGGAGTCAGACCCATACTCGAGTTTTCTTACCAATGACTGTGAGCATCTTGGAGCTTGTGCTGTTCTTTCTTGTCACATAATTGGAGGCCATGCAGGTGTACTCTCCACTCATATTGAAAGACAAAGGGCCGATTGTAAACACTGAGGTATTGGCCACCTTGGAGCCATTGAACCACCAGGTGAACTGACTGTGAGGCATCGACATGGCAGAACAGTGGAAGACCGCGTATTGTCCTGTCTCAGCAAAAGCTTGCCCGTCAATGATGGGTGTTTCTGGTCCAACTGCAACAGCAAAGGAGATAGTAGGTTCTCATGGTACCATATTTATTTCAATAACTGAGGATGATGCACCACAGTATATAATGGTATATAATTTATAAGATATAAATATTTGAAATGTTACTCACAGTTCACGATGAGCTTGTAAGGAGGGCTGGTCATGTTTGAAACAGCATTAATAGCCATACACTGGTAGTGTCCTGTATCATTTTGTTCCAGTGGGTCGAAGGTGACTGTCTTGTTATCCATGGAGAAAACAGTTTTGTTGTCTTCATGCAGTGGCTCACCATTTTTCATCCAGTAAACATGCTTAGCAGGTCCAGTCACATTGCATGTTAGGTTATATAAATGACCTTCTATGGCAGGATTCATTGGTGTTTCTACTTGTACATCTAATATTGGATCTGAAAACAAAGCAAAAATCCATAACAGTTATTTAGCTCTCTCCTGAGCCACCTTTCCTGTTTGTGCGTAGGAGCTTTTTTTTTTTTTTTTT
>NTHP01000040.1:442660-460093 GCA_003416845.1 Oplegnathus fasciatus
TTTTTTTTACAGAAACATAAAAGTAGCCATCCAAGTCTCACCAACAACAGTGAGCATCTTGTATGCAGTGCTGTTTTTGCCGGTGACGTTGTTGTGGGCCATGCAGGTGTACATCCCACTCATTGCTTTGGTAAGAGGAGGTGTGACGTACTCAGACGTATAGGCCACTACAGAATCATTGAAGAACCATTTGTAGGAGCTAAGAGGGTTTGATGACGCGTGGCAGCTGAGTGTGACGTTGTCTCCTGTCTTTCCCACGTTTGGTCCCATAATAGTTGGCATCTGCGGCCAATCTAAACACACTGAAATAACCTCAAATCGTCTTCATTGAAAACATGTTCACATGACTGTCAAGACATTCATACAACACAGAACTGTGTGAACCTGACACCAGTGACCTGATGTTTAGTTCATGTCAGGCGGTATTTTGTGATTAATCTAGATTTGACCACATTGTCTCATTTAATGCCATCTTGCTTAAAGCTGAAGAAGGTAACTTGTATAAAAATAACTTTTAGTCATATTTGTTAAAACTGTCACTATGTCCTGAGAGTAGTACATGAGACAGATAATCTGTGAAAAAAATCATACTTCTCTGGCTCCACTTGCTGCCCCTAAGGCCATTTGCAAGAATTCACCGCTCCCTAGTCAAAACAACCAATCAGAGCAGGAGGAGTATCTGACGGTGTCTCCTGCACACGCTGTGGGCAGCTCCCCTCCCTGGTGCATGTGCGAACTCAGAGCAGATGCAATGGCTGATTTGTAAACAACCAACAAACAACCAAGCAATGAGAAAAGTCCACTCTTCTCAGTCTTACTGACTTCACCTTTAATGATTTCCAACATTTTTCCGAATTTCTTTTGCTTTAACTGCAGAATTGTGTTTGAAGGTGGAATTCTTCTTTGGCTTAGGTTGGATTCTATTTTTTACTATTTTATTTTTTTACAGATAAAAAAATTCCTTCCCCCTCAAAAGGGGATGAGGGCTGAGTACTCACAAAAAACATCCAGCATGAAGGATTCACTGGTTAAGCTGCTGAGTGGGTTGGAAGCTACACATCGATAGTACCCATTGTCAGAGTTCATGACAGGATCAAAGGTGAGGGTGGCGTTGTCCATTGAGAAGTTTGTTGTGTTGTCAGGATACAGTGGGGACCAACCACGCATCCAGATAATTGACTCGACACCTCCAGCTGTCTCACAGGTTAGAGTGAAAGTGTGGTTCAGGATTGGCTGAGCCCCGACAATTTTTATTGATGCCATGGTCACTGGAGCTGTGGAAAGATATAGAATAAAAGAATGGCGGCAATTACAGTAAGCAGAGTAACTCCAAAATATGTATGATACTGTCTGGTTTTGTGATTTTAATTTTGTCGTAGACTAAATGAACCTTAAAGGAATAGTTTGACATTTTGGGAAATATTAACTTAGATGAGAAAATCGATACCACTCTCATATCTGCCCATTAAGTATGAATCTACAGCTAGGAGTTGCTTAGCTCAGCTTAGTATAATGACTGATAACAGGGGAAACAGCTAGCCTGGCTCTGTCCAAAGGTAGGAAAATCTAGCACCTCTAATGCCGGATTCAGACTACATGATATTTTAGCTGGTTAAAATGGTCACTGTGTCAGATTAGGCAATTATAGAGTCATAAAGTCTTGCCGTGACTTGGCTGAGACATGACAGACTACGCTTTGGTCCCCGACATAGCTTGCCATTTTGCGGAGGTACTAGGGACTTATATTCTTATACAGTAAGTTACCCAAAACAGTGAGCATCTTGTAGACAGAGCTGTTTTTGCCGGTGATGTTGTTGAAGGCCATGCAGATGTACTTCCCGCTCATATTTAAGGTCAGAGGTCCAATCTCTAACTGTGAGGTGGTAGCCACCAGGGAATCGTTGAAGTACCAGCTGATGTGGCTGGGAGGATGAGAAGCGCTTGAGCAGTTGAGGGTCTCCCGTGTTCCTATCAGAGCCATGGACGGCCCCGTGATCACTGGTTTCATTGGGCCATCTTTTAATGTCAGACAATTAAGTTAAAAAGTTATATTTTTCAATAATTCTGCTTTTTGTGTATCTACAGTATTTGGTGCATACAATATATCAATATGCAGAGAAACAAAAGAGAGAGATTAAAACACTTACAGTTTACTTCAACTGTGTAGGGGCTGCTGGTCATGTTACTCACAGAATTAAAAGCCTGACACTGATAATATCCATTATCTGAATGTTGAACTGGGTTGAGAATCAGTGTCTTGTTGTCCATGCCAAAGTATGTTGTATTGTCAGGGGAAATAAGTTGACCATTCCTCCACCACTGAATGCTTCCAACAGGTCCAGTCACTTCACAGTGCAAAGTGAACGACTTGTGAAGTATTGCTGGTCCACCTGTATGATTCACCACAACTGCTGCGAGTGGCTCTATAAGAAGAGAAAGGAATTTAGTCATTTAAATTCACACACTTATGTGCGTTGAGTGAATATGGCATATGCCACTGGAGCATTTGAAGGAATTGTTTGACATTTTGGGAAATATGCAAATGTGCTTTCCTGAGAGTTAGATGAGAAGATTGATACCGCTCTTATATCTGTCCAATATTGCTACAGCCAGCAGCCAGTTAGCTTAGCTTAGCATAAAGACTGGAAGCGGGGGTTCACAGCTCGCCTGACTCACCCTGAAGGTACCAAAATCCACACACCAGCATCTCTAAAGCTCACTAATTACCACATTATATCTCATTTGTTCATCACATACAAAAACCGAAGTGTAAAAGTGAGTCTCCACTAGTTGCCTGGCAACGTCATGGTGACAAGATTTCAGGAAGTCACTGCATCCAGACAGGAAATAGTCATCCCCGCAAAACCACCTCTTAATTTTTCAGTATCGACCCTCTAATCCAACTCTCGGCAAGGAAGTAAATAAGCCAAAAAAAATCCCAAAATGTCTAACTATTTGTTTAAAATAACCTCTTTGCTGGGAGAAACAAAAGACACAAAAAATTGCCCTCTAAAATACTACAAATCCAACCTTACCCATAATCCTGATCATTGCACTTGCGCTGCTGAACCTGGATGTGACTGTGTTGTGAAATAAGCATTGGTAATATCCTGAGTTGCTCTCCGTAACCATCTCTAGGTGAAGATGTGGGCCATACTGATTTAGGGACATCCCATTAACCATCCACTGGATCATTGCTGGAGGGCTGGACTCCGCTGAGCATGACAATGTGATGTTGGATCCTGTTCTGTGCGTGTACCTCATGGGCATGATCGTCATTGTCGTGTTACTTGGACCATCTGATGAAGCAACAGGAGGGAAACAGTTTTAGGGGTTGATGCTTTTAATACATATAGTAGGCCTAATATATATAATCTGTCTTCAGTGAAAACTCACAGTTGATGTTCAGATGTATGGGGAGACTGATTTCATCACTGATACCATTGGACACGTTGCACCTGTACAGCCCCTCATCATAGCGAGTCACCCTGACCATGGTGAGAGTGGCGCCTCCATTGCTGAGCTGTACTCCCCCACTGGCTGGGACCACAGAGCCGTTTTTCAGCCAAACATAGGTCAGGGACGTGCCGTTGGACACAGAGCACATGAGAACTGCTGTGTCATTGAACTCCACCAGGTTGACTGCATTTGCCGTCAGAGTCACATTTGAAATAGGCACTGCAAATAAGGAAATAACAAGACATTTGTCAGGTTTTGTGAAAATGTGGGATTGCAGTGAACAAGCAATGCTGTGTCCTCCCTAAATAGTAGGCAGAGGTGGAAACGTGACTCATATCACTTAAACTGAAGTCTGATTTAAGCCAAAATTTTTACTAGCCTTACTAGCGGTGATGGCAATATTGGTCTATTGGTCTGTTGTTCTGATGGTCGGTGGGTCCAGCACTTCCAGACTGAAATATCTCAACAACTATAGGATGGATTGCCAGTAAACGTGGCACGGACATTCATGTCCACCTGAGGATAGATTGTAATCACTTTGATCTGTTCACATTTCATCTAGTGCCTTCATCAGGTCAACATTTTAATTTATAATTAATATTTTGGTTTATGACTAAATACCTTAAAAACAAATGACATTCCCATTAGCCCCAGCTATACAATGTTTTTAATGCGAAATAGCAAATGTCAGCATGCTAACACGCTAAAGTGAAATGGTGAACATAGTTCACCTCATATTTGCTTAACATCAGCATTGTTCTTTGTGAGCATGTTAGCAAGCTGACTGAAGAATAGAATAATAAGGAACACTGACATTAACCTTTAGTTCAAAGCACGGCTGTGCCTAAGTACAGCCCGAGAGAACAGCTACCTGTAAAGTCTTAGCCTTGTTTTAGACTGTGCTTGACTTGTCTTCAGGTGACTAAGAGACTAGATTTGGACTAATAACTTTGTGTGACAGTGGTGACAGTTATTACACCAGCTCCATTATGTTTAATTATATGTTCATGGATGTTTGGTAATGTGAATTTGTACAAAATGAGTAGAATTCTTTTTTTTTTTTTTTTATCA
The DNA here is from genome assembly GCA_003416845.1 of Oplegnathus fasciatus. Lineage (NCBI taxonomy): Eukaryota > Metazoa > Chordata > Actinopteri > Centrarchiformes > Oplegnathidae > Oplegnathus > Oplegnathus fasciatus. Next base: position 447,191 of record NTHP01000040.1, read on the forward strand.
TATTGAAAAAGCAACATTTTCAGTCAAAATGTCCTATTTATTTAATTTGAAGAGTGAAACTAAAGACCAATTTAGGACTCAAGCAAGGCTGACTCAACCTGCTAGCTGTTGACAAAGGCAAGGTGACTGTAGAGCTACGGACTCCCACACTGATCTGTTGTACCGTCTTGCAAATCAACACTTTGCAAATCAACACTTTGTAAACATAGAAGTAAACACTGGAACATGTAAATAATTTCTGATCATTGCTGTGTTTTGAATGTTGGCAGGTTTTCAATGCAATATAGGAGAGGTTGAATGAGTGTTTATGTGTATGTGTGTGTGTGTGTGTGCGGATCGAAAATGATTTAATATGCATTTGTAGGACGAGAAGAAGTATATGAGGGAGTGAATAAACATGAAAAGTGATAAAGTGGTCCTTACCTTGGACTGACAGTGTTAACTGAGCACGAAAAGAATTCACTGCCTGTAATGTGTATAATCCAGAGTCTTCCACCTGTAATGACCTTATAGTCAATGATGAAGTGTTTGAATTGAATGTAACCCTGTTGCTCCAAGTGTTAGTTATGATTACATCTCCCGGGAGTATTAACACAATGATATCATTGTCGAACACCCATGCGCCTGTAGTGACACTGGTCTGGCTGGTAAGTGTGACTGTGCTGCCAGCTGCTGAGGGGTTCTCTGAGGCATAGATCATCTGGCTATATGCAGGAGCTAGAAACAGAAAGCAAGGAACAGACAAGATTCAATCACCTTTAAATGTGGTTATCATCTGCACACAAAAATTGCTGAAGTCTTGGTCAAAATGCTAAATGTATTAAAGTAGCATGTTTTTTATCATTAAGATCTATAAACTCTCAACGTCTGGTTAGAAGATGAATATAATAAAAAATGTCAAATGAATTCAAGTTAAAGATAATTCAACCTTACCTGCTGCAAAGGTTATCGTGGCCAGGATTAGGACAAACACCACTGGAGACTCCATTTTACTCCTCAGTTTCTTTTTGGCTGGAAATTTCCTTCTCAGCTAAAAGGACTTGACTCTGGCCGTGATGAATTCAAATGTGGCGATATTGTATGGTCACAGCCGCCTTTTAATCAGCAAATATTTGCTCCACTTCACTTCAGCTTTCTGTTCTCATCATGTAAATGCTTACCTCTAGTCACCATGCCACCTCACAGTCCTGGCCACACCTTGTTTTGCCCTGGTCCATCAGGGGTTTTACTGGTACACACCAAGGAGTGTCCATTTACTGTAAACCTCAGTCGTTCTGCAACTTTTAACCAACCAGAGGAGGGTATGGGGGATATTTTATAAGTACAGTGTATGACTCGGAAGTGTAACAAGAGCGAAGACCCATTCAGTCGAGTCACATACTCAATAAACACTGGAAAACTATGGAAAGACTGCTAGCGAAAAGGAATACAAGTTAAATATTTAACTTGAGGTCTTAGAAAGTAAATTAAGCACATTTTGGAATTAAACTCCTTTTAAATATTCATCACTCCACATCTATACCAATAAATGTCTTCTCATCGGACAGTTTTGCTGTTAGTTAGTTGTAACAAGCTGCATCCCTAAAAACAATACAGACGGGATTTAATAGAGGACAATAGACCATCTGTCCCTTTGCTAGACGTTTCTCTTTCTCTCTCGCTGTTTACTGTAATCAAAGACCAACAGAGTGAATATCCTATTCGTTCACGAACAAAAGAGATAAGACTAACATTAAAACTTTTAAATGTGCCAAATAGCTCTAAAGAATAATAATAAATAAATAATTTTGATATGTTTCTTTTTGAGCTCAGTGACAAAAATTTTTACATTTCCTTGTTGTTTAAGAATGCATAAACACCAGTCATTGCAACAAAATGAGGATTTTTTGTATTCAACACTTAATGTTATTTAAATAACGTCAGCAAGTACAGTAGATATCAGAAGTGCTATACAGTACATGAATGGTCAACAATGACCTAATGGTACATCACTTGAAGACTGTCCAAGGAGCCTGTCCAGTGGCATTTTAATGAACGATAAAATCAAATGGTTTCTTGGCAGGGTAGTACAATGAATCAACCTCTACCTATTTTTTGTATTTGCGGTATGAGGATGTGGTTGTGCAAAGTAATTCTTATCAGCCAGAGTTCATTGTTTACATTATGATTAGTGAAGATATTACAATATACTAAGTTAAAGACAAAAATATTTGGCATCAGTAATGTTAATCAGATTTACTTTAATAATATTTATTTTATTATTAGTTGCTGAATAAAAAGAAAGGACAACATTTCAGGACACATAGAAATGGTTTTGAATGTTGTATTGGACATTGCTTAAAGGTTCACTGTATCCGACTCATTTCATTGCTTCAGAGTCATCCATGGACTGAATGGGCCACCAACATCTAGGAAAGAGAGGCAGGTATTTGTTAGTAGTCATGTTAGTTATATGTATACATGTCTTTAAAATGTGTAGTTGTTATGTGTAAAAATACACACAAAAAAATTCTTATACTGTACATTCCTTTTCCCTCAAAACGCATTTAGCAAAACGAATTACTTGTGTCTAAACGTAAGACAAAAGACACTGTCGAGAACAAGCTTGACTATATTGGAATTGGTTAATCAGTCAAATCAGTTTTTAATCAAAAATGCCCAAAACAATTCAGTGGTCCCAACTTATTCAAATTAGATTTTTTGCTGTTTTTTTAAGTCTTCAATGACAGTAAATTAAATATATTTGGGTTTCGGACTCATGGTTGGACAAAACAAGCTGTTTGGATCTTTCAGCTTGAGAAGATTATGATGGGAATTTGTGTAATGAAAATAATCATTAGTTGCATCATCTGTTACATCATTTATGTCAGTCATGTCTCAACAGGAAGCAGAACTGACCTTCTACCTGCTCCCTGCTGCATGTACGTATCTAACTATTGAACTCATTATATCATGTTCAAGACTTGGACTAACCTGAATTAATGTAGAGATGTCACAGTTTTCAAGGGATAATATACGTTGTTTTTTTTTCTGAGAGAAAAATGTTAAAGAAACTATGCAGAATTTAATGGCAGTCCATAAATTAAAATATTATTTTGTGTATATACGACAAAAAGTATGATTCACATACAAGTGTTATTCTACAGCTTGCCTTGCAATGAGAAGAGGAATCCAACCAATAATAGCAGAGGCAGGAGCCACACATTGACTGTCTGTTTTTCAGATCCTGATCCTGTGGAGACAAACCAAAGTAAGGGTGAAGTTGGGAACAGATGGAGAAATATGGAGGTCGACATCAACATACTAACAAACTCACTTGCTATCATGATGTTTGTGGTGATACTGCTGTTCACGTTGGTGTGATTGTTGAAGGCCAGACAGGAATATGGACCACTTTGGTCCTCCCTGACATTGAACAGCTCCAACAATGGACCTGTAGTGTTTGCAAACTCTCCTCTGAAAGCCCACTGAAGCTGAACTGGAGGATTGGACTGTGCTGAACAGAGCATGGTCAGATTGGATCCAACTGAAAAAGAAGTCGTATTTTGTCCATTCACTGTTAGGGCCATGTTATCTGGACCATCTGAGAAGGAGATGGAAAGGAAAACAGAGAGAAGAGAACAGGTAAAGAGCACGTTAGAGCTCTGGATGATTATACATGGGGCAATTATAGCAAATCATGATTTAAAATGACACTGTCCTACTTACAGCTGATAGTAAAGTTTACTGCATCACTGATGCCATCACTGACAGGATTGAACACATGACACCTGAATGGTCCCTGGTCATAGCGGGTCACATTGAGTATAGTGAGAGTGGAGTTTCCATCAGTGAGCTGAATTCTGTCGCTGGCTGTAACCTCGGAGCTGCTGTTCATCCAGAGGAAAGAGAGAGAGGATCCAGAGGACACCGAACACGTGACGACTGCTGAGCTGTTGAACTCCATCAGGTTGGTTTGATTCGCCCTTAGCGTCACATTTGAAACGGGCTCTGTGGAAGACAATTAGATGAGGAAGGATGTTTATCAAACTGTCAACATACTGTACACTGTGAGGCTTTGTAGTCGGCCAGCAATAGAGGAGCAGTATCTATACAAAAATATGTATGCTAATGCCTACACGCCTACATTCTGAGGCCACTTTTCTGTGGTAGGTACACCTGTACAGTCTAATGCAGTCCAATACAACAGCCCTGTCACAATATCTTTACAAAGCTTATAATGTTCCATTTTTGTTGACATGTATAAATTTAGTTATATGTTCATTACTGAGGTCATAGTTAAAGGCAGAGTTGCATTGGACTACATTATACTGAGAGGTGTCTCTAAATTTTTTGTCCTTCCCATTTACATATAAGATGGGGAAGAATATTAGAAACACCTTGACCTTATTGCGAAAGTATATAATTGAATTAACACCTCTATGGCACTGTTTAAAAAACTGAGTCTTACAGACATCATAAAAATTTTAACCATTTTTAACCCTGAACTTTTCACAAACAGGAGACGTATTATTAGAAGAGAAATTTGCGATCCTTTCTCAATGACTTACATCATTGACCTCAGACTAGATGGCTTATTCAAAAGTAAGCAGTCATTAAAAAGTCATTAATAAAGGGTCCATTAAAATAATCCTTCAACTGTGGTGTTGTAAATGTTAATAAGCGCATCTCTGCATCTTTTTCCAGAGGGCCTTCCTAATGAATCGTAAAGATAGCTAAAAGAGTTATGCTGAAGGATAAACACAATCTGGCTACTCAAATGATTGACAAACAATTTATTAACCATTAATAAAGGTATTTGTTACAACTTATAAACCCTTTAAACATAATCCTCTATTAGAAAGTGGTATGATACTCATGTGGGATAAAATGCAAAACATGGTATGTTCATATATATGATATAAATATACAACATACTGATATAACTCTTCCACAGTACATGTGGTTTTGAATGTGGAGGCAGAGGCGTGCTGGGGTCTACTGACACAGCAGAAATAGGCTCTGAGAAACTGAAGGAAAAAGTACAGTGTAACTCTGACGACCAGGATAAAGGTGAGTGTTGACGAACACAGATACAGACAGAAACCATCGGAGGACATGGCCGTGTGAGCAGAAAGGCAGTAAAACCAAAACACATGCAGGCTGTTAGTGAGCGACAGTATTTAAGTTTGCTGGTTGTCAGTCCAAATATCACGAGGCAGAAACATGAATTCCTTCAAGTCCTTGTTTAGGGATCATCGTTTTTCATTACAACAGGAACCTGTTCCAGTAAAAAGGGTAGTGTAAACAATTCATCAGCACATTTTTCTCTTCCTCATCCACCGTGTCTAGCTGTACTTCATTCATTGCAGTGATTTGCAGAAGACTCTGTACTGACAATGTTCACTGTTTCTTTTGTGCTTCCATATGTTTGTATGTTCCATTTACTTTTAATATAATTCTTGTTTTTGACAACCTTACTGGTTTGGCTGTTGTCCGTCTACATGTCTTTATTTGCTCATAAGATTTATGATTGTCCTGTCCTGTTGTCACTGTCTACACCACTTATTTTATTACACTGTCTGTGTGCCTCTAAAACTGATTTCCTTGTTGACTGCACATCATTGTACATGTTCTTCAGGTTGAATAAATAATATAAGACTTTTTAAACTTTTTTTTAAGGTGAGAGCATCAGAAGCTTGCCCATCTTAAAAAAAACTAATTATATTTTTTAGGGAATAGGTTTGGATTAAAAGGGAAACTATACAACACCCACATGTAATTCATCTCATACAGTGTATTTACTCAACAATGCCAACAGTTTATTCAAAGCCTTCTTCAAAGCACTAACCCCATTGAAAGTCAGTAATAAGGATAAATATACTGCAGGAAATGAAGAATGAATAAGGACTCAAGTCTCTTTGAAGGAAAGCATTCACTGAAATGTCCTTGAACAAGGTATTCAACCAGCACCAAATAATACTGCTAATAACAATAATGATAACATAAATGTGTATAGGGAGTTGTTGGTATTACTTTTCTGAAATATGACTCAGACAGGACTATTTCAATTGTCTAAAACTGACTTGATTCAACATTGTTTTTGTTTTTTTTCCATGCAGCTCAACAAGGCAGAGAGGACACTGTTGTGACTGTTCAATTTCTGTTAGAAATTCTTTAGAAAGTAAATCCATACTTCAGTCCTTGTTGCCACTAACCAAACGCTCACCTTGAATGATTTACAGTTTACGGGCTGGTTTCTGGTGCGATGTTTAGGAGACGCTATAGACTTTCTAATGGATGAGCTAGTGAAATAACTTACTCTCAGCTGGATATCAGCCATCTGTTTAGTCTTACCCAGAACAGTGATGGAAGCATCGGCCTTAAGCTGGGGATCACTGCTCTGCACTACGTAGACTCCTGAATCAGCCACCGTGACGGCGCTCAGAGTGAGAGCTCTGGTGAGGACGTTGACTGACGCCCTGCCATTGTGACTGGGGAAGACTGCCTGCTGGTCCCCCAGCCAGGTCAGGATGAGGGACTCTCCCACTGCCCAGCTCCCACTGTTCAGAGTCATCGAAGGAGACAGAGAGAGCGTCACTGTATCCCCGACTACAGCAGGGTTTTTGGAGGGCTGGACCTCCACAGCACCAGAAGCCAGAACAGCTGAAGAAGAGAACAACGTTTCGTATTTACTGTAATATAAATGACTCAACAGACCTTTACGCTTACATTTTTACTAGTATGTTTAAGTTACCATATTCACAAATTCATCAGCTATAACAGAGCCTACCTTGTATTAAAGCCAGCAATACAATAGCCGAGGTTCCTTCACTTTTCTTCTCCATTTTGTATTGATGGTCTGAGGATGTCCTCACTATTTCTCTTCTATTATACTTGTACAGATGACCAGCCCCCTACTCATAAATACCTACAGCAGCAACCTCAGTTCTTATCTGCAGGTGTTTCTGGTTATTTGATGTTCACTCTTGTCAAACTTACAAAAGGGGGATTACATTTTTCGTTTACCATCTTGGGTGAAGTTCTGTAAAAGGCCAATGAGCAAAATGACAAATTATGACAGAAGGTATGTGAGACAGGATTGGGGAGTGAGGGGTTATGGCAGGTGTTATTTATCCAGTTTTTTGTTTTGGCTAAATAATACAAATTTTGAAGGAGGTTCATGCTGTTTTTCTCCCCATCAGTGTCTCTATCCCTGCCCTGACATTTTCTTATGTACTGGGTGAGGGTTAGATTTTGGGGATGTTTTTTTTGTCTTTCCACCAAAACACCTGAAGGTTTCGGTGTACCCTTATGACACTTTCGGTTCTGTTGTTTTTTTTCTGTGTGTGTGTGTGTCAAAGACTCCACTCCACATGTTTTCAGCTGCTCTACACTCGAAATGAATACACCTACAGCAGCTTTGTGTAGTACATGTTTACTGAAAATGTCTATCTGTTCTGTTCTGTGTACTCAGTGTACTGAATCTCGCAAGTAGTGAAGCAGCGACGAGTGACAACCATCAAGTTTTCATTTGTGAAACAGACAGAACAAGACATGCTGCGTTTTACCAGCATATTGATTAGTATTTTCACAGTTCAATTGGTGCACCTCTCATCTGTTTCAGATATTAAGAAATGTTGTCTTATCTAGCATTACATGTTGAGTTGGCAAATCATTACACCTTTCACAATATCACTCAGTAAACACCTGTGGCATTATTTGAGCTGTGGTGGTGCAAAGTTCAGTATCTGAGCACACCTGTGTTATGTACCTGACACACAGGATGAGAGATTGATGACTGGGTTATGTGTAGAGCATGGAGGTGAGTGTAAGTAGGAGCATTAAAGGACAGATATTCCTGACTTCAGCTTCTAATTATTGAACTGAATGGTTTGTCATCAGGTCCTGTTGTACATATATACTGTATAGTAGTATTTAATGTAATACTTATATTTTTAGACAAATAGGCTAATTGTCACTCTGACACTTGGTGTTGTCTGCTTGGCAGCTTTTTTAACACACAGTGGTGGAAGATGTACTCATATCTTTTACTTGAAATGGCCCTGTGTAGTTTTCTTGTACAACAAACAAAAATGATGTTTACATCCTGTGTCTCTGACCAAAACGTATTGCGTGTATCCTTGAGATCGAACAAACGTGTCAAGTGCATTTCCTTCCTCATTAAACATAAAAAAACCCAGCATTATTTACACCCATGTTTAATAGCTTGCAGCCTGCCATGCCTTCAACATGTCACGTAGTCCAAACTGCTTGAGGAAAAGCTCCACATATCCAAATGAATATAGTTTGAATGATGCTTCCACGACATTCAAAAAGTGTGGTAATATCCTACATCAAAAGCCTCACTTCGGTGTACGAGGCACTTTTTTCTGTCCAAGAGTGTACCCAGAATCAGTTGTTAATATATATTAGCCAATATTAGCTGGTGCAGATGTCTGAGGTGTATAACATGATGTAGAAAGTATCATCATCATCTCACTATATAATCTAATAAAAGCCACAGAGTCATAACTCTGTTGTATGCTTTTTTGAATACATGCCATATGCAAAATTCTGTTGCAAATTTTCATGCAATTATGTATGCGCATTTTTAGTCTCTGGCCTGAACTCTGTAAAGGACACGAGGTGGGCAGCTGCTTGATGCCCGCATGTCCTGGCCTTGTAATCCAACACCCTGACATGAGGAGCCACTTTTCCCAGTAAGAGTGCAGAATCATCCTGCTTGGCACTGAGTCTGATGATACTCACCTGTTCAATAGGGGCCTGAGTTTCTGACAACGCCTTGTTATTGTTAAAATGTATAACTGCTTTGACAGATACAGGTACATGGATGCTTGGGTAGCATTCTTTGGACTTTATTGTATCGTTGTATCATCATTGTACTGTTGAATTGTATCAGCTAAACTAAACTAAACTAAACTAAAGTAAACTACAGGCAGTATTCTTCTGAGGGAGACACACTAAAACACATACAGTGCAGTAAAAGAAAAGCTCAATAAGGACATTCATTCTGTTCACTTTGTATGTAACTGAGAGCACAGCGCCTCCCTTTGGAGAGCAAACAGCATGCCGTGCCCAAAACTGAAAAGACAAAGCAAAGTGAAGCAAAAGCAGGAAAAGGCCAAGAAAATACAAGCCAAGAAAACAAAAGAAAAGTAGCTGAATGGTTTGTTTTTCATTCCAAAAATAATTTAAACTCCTAGATCAAATAATACAGCCTTAAAAAAATGTATTTGAAGTGTATGAGCCTCAACTCAGCATTGATCATTTGTGGAAAAAAATTAAAAAACATATTTTAATACCTTATTTAAACCATATTTACTTATTTACTTATCAATTATGTCATGTCATAAAAAGAAATAAAAATAAAACATTAAATACAATAAAGACATTTACTTTGACTGTGAACACACTGTCAGTATCAATGACATTACATGGACTGTAAACATAGATATTATCCTGTAAATGTACTCAAGTACTTAAGTACAATTTTGAGGTACTTTACTTGAGTGGTTCCATTTTCTTCTCCTTTATAACTCCACCACATTTTAGAGGAAAATATTGTCCCTTTTACTCCACTACATTAATTTGATTACTTTAAATCATGATGTATTATTATAGGTTAAGATAAGATAAGACTTTATTGATCCTGGGGGGAAATTCATAAGCCAAAATTTATAACTATACCAAACCTCTTATTGTTGTTTTACATAAGGAGTATAGTTTTAAATAGTTTCTAGTTTTGCTTCTCCATTCCAACTAAACCACAGGGCTAAAATTATGTGAAACAGCTGAGATAACATATAGAAGAAAAGACAAAAGAACAAAGAGGGTGGATAATATAGTTGCTTCACACAAGGCAACACTAAAAGCAAAACACAGCGGAACCTGTGTCTCCCTCATCTGTTTGCTCTGTGTTCTCTTATCTATCTCATTTGTTCAGTCTGAAGGGTAAGAGAGATATTTGTGTCATTACCCACAGGTGCCTTAAAAACACATCGGTTAAATGAGTCAGTTATTTTTTCAGATAAAAGTTGACTTCACAAAAAGCTTTTTCAGCATGCGAGTGAATCTGTGACACATCCAGGTCAGAGGTGAACTTCAAGTCAAACAATGTCAAACAAAGTCTCATGATGCTAAGTGCATTTTTGTGAAGGAGGAAACATCAAGAATTACCATCATCATTGACAAACTGTTTAGAATTAACATGTAACCATCAGAGACATTAATTATACACTGGATTATACTTTAATAATTTCGTTTAAGAATCTCAGCAGACATTTTTCAACAGGATGTGATAACAGCTGGTTGCTGAAACACTGCAGTCTCGGTAAACAATTATGTCATGGTAACTTTCATAAAATCAGGATTTTAATACAGGATATGTGTATACAATGGGAGAAAACTTATGATGGTCTAATTCCACTGCAGTAAAAATACTGTAGCTCTGTGTTTGCGTAGTGATGTACCTTGTGGTTAGATCTTCACTGTCAAATGGTAATAAACTCCGACTGCCCCATAAATGTCACCAGGTGAAAAAACAGATAACAGATAAAAAACAGTCCTGCTGTTCACACCCATGTCAGACAGCAGGGAGAATAGTTTTACCCTCTCTGTGAGAGTGATTGAGAAAGATACATGAACCAGCTCAGAGTCCAGGCAAAACAAGGGAGACTACACAGAGTATTATGACTAAAGAAAAACAAATTTATTTAACCAATACGGAACTATACACAAAAATACAGGGAAACATGTACATCAGTATTATCAGAGGTGTAGAGAGTGCATGGGCAAATGTATCATAGGCAAATGTGTAAGGTGATAAACAAATCTAACAGAAACACAACCAAACCAAAAGCCTGCTAGCTGGGGGAGAGACCTGACAAACCCAGCCCTCTTATTATGCAATCAGGAGGAGCCATCAGGAGGAGTTGATTCAGGTGTTGCTCATCCTCCTGACACACCTCTGCCACTCAGTCTGTCTCCTACACAGGAACGGGAAATACAGGAAAACACACAAGGAGCCACAAACAAAGTGGGAGGGGTCGTCACAGTATATAAATAATACTCTTTTGTAAAGGGAATATACATCAAGTGAAATATTGCGATATATTTTCCCTATTTTGATAGTAGTTTGAATGGATGCCATTTTGGGGTTTATATGGACTACACTTTCGAACACATTTCCTGAAAGCCATTCTCTTTTGTACAGTTTTATTTAATTCTTTTGTTTTCTTAAAACAAGGCAGGAAATACTGCGGAAAACTGAAGAAGCAACACATTAAAATACAACATAAATAGTATTTGAAGTTTTTGTGCATCAATTCCTCATTCCTTATTGTATTGCCCACACAGTATTTGCTGGATTTGATGTTTACACAACAACTGATGAACAAATGAAGATGAGGTCACCAAAATTTTTCTTACCCAACTGTTCACCATCTCCTTTTGCTTTGCAGATTTTGGAGATCAACACTTGGTCACAAATGAAAATTGGTGAACCAGTGTATTTTAACATGAAGAAGTTTCCTTTCACGTTTGTTTTCATGAACAAGACAAAAGGCGAAGAAATACATTTCAAAAAGGGCAAATACACTCATTAAAGCTTAAACAGTAAAAAAAGCAAACAGCTCTATGAATCAAAAACCATCAGCAGTCGCAGGCTGAGGATCACAGCAAAAAGTCCACTGAGCTGCACCGCCTCTGATCCAGAGAGAAGAATAGCTGTGTAAGGGTGAAGATGACAAACAGGACAAATCAAGTCATTAGACTGGATTTAACATGTAGTTTGACACTGATGTGATAGTAGACACTAGAGGAAGTACGAAAAAGTTTTCAGTACCTTTAACTTCTACCATCTTGGTGGCCGCAGCAGAGCGTCCAACAGCTGTATTTTCTGCAACGCAGGTGAAGTTTTGGAAAGTGCCGGCTATGGAAGGTGTCCACCTGAGCTCATTTTCATGGACTGAAAGGTAGGTTCCAATGGGGAACCTGTCCCTGAACTGCCATTTTACAGTACAGTCCACATTTAAGGTACAGCTCGTCAAGCAGGTGAATTTACTCAATCTGCCAGGAAACACAGTGTCAGGTCCGCTGATGCTGACGTTCCATGGATCAACTAGAAAAGATTGGAAAGTTCAGTTGGTGAATATAAATTCTTCCTCCTTAAACTATTGTTCACTTAAGAATACTTACAGTTGAGTAGATATCCCAGGCTGAACACTCTTGTCTGTTGTACTGTGGGCACATACATCTCACACTGGTAGAATCCAGCATCAGAGGGCAACAGTGAGTCAAAGTGAAGTGTGAGGTTGTTTTGCAGCAGCTGTATATTTTCATGCAGGGTCATTTTCTGTCCATCTTTGTACCAGGCCACCTGGTCCACCAGGTGTGATGGGCCTGTGTGGTCACCTGATGTAGCATCATGGCAGACCAGATCCAGCGGCTGGTTGAGAGATGGGAGAGTGTTTGGTGGACTAAGTTGCACAAACACTCGATCTGTCAAAAAGGACACCAGACAGAAAGGATTTCCAAATCATGAAGAACAGAAGAAGCACACACATCAGAGATAACACATCTAAATTATGTGTCACTTAAACTCTGCATCTTATGCATATAATAATGGATTCAGTATATTTCTGACACAGCTGCAGTGGTGGAAGATCCTTTACTTAAGTAAAAAGCACTAAAAATATCAAAGTAAAAGTGCTCGTTCTGAAGAAAAATGGCCCCTGTGACTGACATATTATTATATAACACATTATTACATGTAAATTGTTCATATTGATGCATCAATGCACAAGTAGCTAGTGGTTCCCAACCTAGGGGTCAAGCCCCCTCAAAGGGTCCCAAGGAAAATCTGACGGGATGTGAGATGATTAATGTTGTGAAAAGAAGAAA
>NTHP01000040.1:460273-495725 GCA_003416845.1 Oplegnathus fasciatus
GACAGAATATTTGCTTTTAATTATGTGAAATATTGGATAATTTGACCTCTTTGGGCCTCAAACAGTTGCTTAAATTAAACCATGTGAGTTTACAGGGGGGGCTCACTCTTTGGTGGAAACTGCTTACCTCTCATAGACATCTGAAACATTACAAGGACCAACTAGACTGCTTTTTTGTAAGAAGACACAAGCCAAAAAGGCTGGGAACCAACGGTCTAATCTTTAACAATGTGTTTATAAGCTCATCCATATGTTTTTTTTATCTAAAATCTTTACCTGAAAAGTAACAAGTAGCTATAGCTGTCAAATAAATGTAGTAAAAAGTACAATATTTCCCTCTGAAATATATTGGTGTAGAAGTATACATTGGTAAAGTACAAATACCTCAAAATTGTAAGTACAGTACTTGAGTAAATGTACTTAATTACTTTCTACCACTACACTACTAGTATAGTAATTAATTTGCTGCACTTACTTCTAATGTCTACAACGGAAGTCATGCTGCTGGAGACTCTTGTTTCTGGATTGAGCACATTGCACTGTAATTCCACTGTATTGTCCAGTCCATCTGGTGCCCAGGTCAATGTGCTCCTGATGACTGTGCGGCCCATAAAGGACCAAGTGTAGATGCAGTTCGGGGAGCAAGAAGACGAACAGGTGAAAGTGGTACTGAAACCAGCTGTCACCTCGCCGGCCCAGGAAATCTGCACCCAGGCCTCCAAACCTGGTGCACCTGAGAGAGAGGAGGAGTATCAACCCCTTCTCGTCAACATTCATTTTCATTCTACTGACACATGACTTATTGAAGGTTCTTACTCTGGCTGGTTAACAATGCCTGCCCATGAAGCATCTATCAGTTACAGCTCAGTTGAGTTTCATATTGTGTTTTCTAGCCCAAGAAAAAAAAAACTGTGGCCAAATATAGGCCACATTAACAATCAAATTCCTGTTTTGTGATTCTGAAAAAGAAAAGTTGTGTACATTTAAACACATGTTATTTAAAGACACTGTCATTTTGAAACTTTTAAGTATTAAGCATTTTGCTTAATGCATATTTGCATTACCCTGATGTGTTTTTTATTTGTCCGTTATGTTTTGTAACTTCAGAACTAATTTCCCTGTGTGACAACATGTAGTATGCCAACAGGCAGCGTTATTTTCTCTTGTAGAGGCACCGCTGCCATATTTGTGCTGTATGTTAACCATATTGTCAGCTTATTTCTTATTATTATTGCTTATTACTCATGTTCTTACTATAAGTAAAAGGCTACTTCACAGGCCTTGCTAAAAAAATACAAAATTAAAGTTGTAACCTTGTCATATTTCAAACCACAGCACTGTGTCGAGGCTAGTCTAAACTTTAAACACATAATTGAATCCCCAGGATTAAAATCCTTATGTAGGATACTGTACATGAAGAGCATATTCAGTTTGTTAGCACGATCAAAGATTAAACAATTAGCAAAGAATATTTTTCAGCCTCTTAAACACCTTATCACCAGCTTTCTTAATATCACACTAAACAATCTAACTGCTCATTTATAAGGTTTTTTAACAATCATCTAAGAATCAGCAGTCAGCAAATGAAGTGCTTACCCATCAGTGCCACCAGCAAAACACAGTAAAGATTCTTCCAGTAGGGTATCATAGTAATGTCTGTCATGGCTGCCTCCTTTTTTAAGTTATCCTCTAAACTTTTTACTAAAACATTATTCATTCATCATTCAGTCGCTCCCAAATTTCACACCATCAACTTGTTTAAGGTCGGAATTTACTGGATGATGAAATCAATGCAAACTATAGGCAAAGGAAAGTTCCCTAAAAGATGACAGGGAATCTGTGAGTACAGTACAAAGGTTTGGTTAATCTTTGTGACTTTTGCAACTTGGGAGGCGATGTCTTTTCTTTTACTCTATGAACATGGATAAGTCTAAAACAATGACAAGACAAGTAGAAACAGCTGTGTTGAAATTGCACAATAGTTCTGGGCAGTTTCATCAGAGCACTGCTTGAAACACTAGATGGCCCTGTCTCACATGGAGTATGTGATTTCTTGTAGTTCCCCCCTCTTTTTAAGTAAAGATGTACAGTAAATGGCCTGAAATGTTTTATTACCACAGCGGCTTCTCAGCAGGCCTAGAAATGGGTGTTGATTTCATAATAATGAAGCTTTGCAGTGCAGGATCTGTTCTGTTCCTTAAATCTTTCTCAACCACTATAATGTTTTCCTACTCTTTCCTATTTCCTACTCTAATCATTAAACTGACTCTGACATTATTTAGCCTCAGGGTTGTGACATTTGAGCCCGATATACTTTGAACCTTGAGAATGTGAAGTGCACCTAAGAAACTGACCTATTTTAACAACATTTCTGTCAATAATAACAAGTTTTTATTACATTAAAAGTTTATTATCACTCGTGATAGATGACTCATCCTCTTCCCGGGTATCACACTCTCATATTTACGACTCACTTAATACTGTCTGTGTCCAAACAGGTGGGGCTTTTCTGGTGAAAGGCTTTCAAAGGCAAAACTGTAAAAGTTGATGTGTGAACACTCTAATCTGCTTCTGGGAGAAAATAGTAGTCTTCTTTTAACTTTGATTAAGACATTCAAGAGCATAAAGGAAAAATACCTTAATTTTTGGCTTTTGTTCATTCACACCCTCCCTGAGAGAGGAGAGCCATTTGAATAGATCATTTCGCTCTGATGGTGTTAGGTTGGCACAGCAACGTATTTAGTCACACTGAACTTTGAATTTATTGCTGTAATTGAAATCCAGCATCATTCCTGGAAATGGATTTAATGTTCCATAATATTTGCTTCCATCCTCCCAGTCTCTTCTTTTTATTTTTAATGATTTTTATTTTCTACTTTTAGTAAGCAAGGATGAAATCCACCTTACCCAGTTTGCATGAACTAATAATGAAATCATGATTAGCTACAGAGAGAATAAAACAAGTGTTTTTCTTATTTCCTACTATTTTAATGATACACAATAATCCTCAATGTCGAACTGATTGTATAATGATTATTAGTAATATGCATAGACTAGCCTGCACTAAGTAGGACCATTTCTCTGTTGTAGTGGGCAGATTTATATACCTGCACTTAACTGCTCCTGCATTTATAGTTACCTATTGACCAATGTAAAAAAAAAAAAACACACCCACAAGCTATTGCCAACTCATTCTTTGCATGTTAACTGTGTTTATGGACTATACCATAAACTCTGTAAATATGAAAACAAAGACACCAACAAGCTACTGTAGAATCTGACTCTGTGCCTTCTATGCACAAGAGAAGAAGGGATCACTGTGATGGATGTGCATGTGTAATGTCTGCAAATGCACAACTGTCAGTAAAGTGTGACATGCTCTACAAATGCCAGTTAATGAAAAAATAGTTTATTGATCTGAATGAGCAATCACATTTTTACAGATGCAACATCTCCAATTACATTCACTGAAATTCTTATCTTCTGTCAAACCGGTCAAACATTAATCACACATTCACTTGCATGGCATGACAGATGACAAAAAAGATTCAGGTTAACAAAAACAAGAGTGGACAGAAGTTAATGGTAAACAAATCATGATACAACACAATTTATTATGAAACAATTTATCATGAATTACTCCTCAAGTACCAAACTCTTTAATATTAGATTAAGGTGTTTCTTATGATAGCCAGAGATCCTTAAATGCGTCCATTCATTTGAAAAGGCAAAAGTCACTCCTCTTACAACACCTTACTTTGAAAAGCCCTTGACTGAAAACACAAGTACAATTTAAGGGGCACATGATCCCTTAATCATCAATTTAAAGTGTCATTAGGAGGCTCTTATAAGGCAAAAACAAAACCTTAATTTACATCTTTATTAGATTAATGTTATATCTATTCTCTATTTTGACTCTTTATCACACACCAGATCTGCATAGCAATGCCAGCCCATTTCATTGGACAGCAGACAAATACATACACCAATCGCAGACTTTGGCTTTAGTTTCCTTCTGTCTTTAGTAATTTGCTCTCTGGTTAGTGATAAAGTTCATATCTCCATAGCAACAGCACTACAAGCCAAAGTGATTAGAAACTTAGATAAGACCTAGACAAGGAAATTGCCACTGCAGAGCAGATGGGGTCAAACTGTCTTCTTGAAAGCAGCTTTCTATGTCAACTATATCCCTGAATTTTCACCTTACCTGAAACATTAAGGCCTTTTAAGGTTTAAATTAAAGGGTGGTTTTCAAAGTTTTTGGTCAGTTTTACAGGGTTTGTAACCCTTAAAAACCCCTTAAACTGTACATATAATCCATTAAAAGTACCTAAATATATTATAATGCATTAATTATCCCCTTAAATTCCCATTAAAAATACCTTAATTTCATCATTATTAATGGGGAAATGAATGGAATTCAATGGTAAAAGAGTTAAGGGATTCAGTCTCACAGTGATCAAGGTGTGGAAAAGTTAAGTTTGTAATATACTTCCTTTCAATGTGGGTGAAATCAACCCTGTGAATAACTCACAGGGAATTTGATCTTTACTAATGAGTAACTAATGGGGGAGGGGACATCTAGCCAAACACTCATTAGCTTGACGTGGGAGACTTCTTTCTCTTGGTTCTGAACCAATCATTATTTTAAAAAGAGGGGATAAGTAAAATAGAACTTGTGTATACAATCTGATTAAAAAAATCTTAGGTAACACTCTTGATTTAGTCCTCGCTCACGCCACTCATGCACACTACTATACTATACCAAAAATAACATGATAATAAATGAAGATATCAAATGAAACCCTCTTTAAAAATATCAGTGCAAATATACTGTGTCTAATGCCACAGAATAATGATACAGTACACAATATTAAAATTTAGGTTGTGCGACAAGTCAAACTGGAAGTGTTTTCATGACAATGCAAATTTACTTCTATTTTTTTTACTTGCGCTCATTTGAATTACTTCCCTGTTGGCCGGAGGCTCGATACTCAATGGGAAATATGCTGACAGAGAAAGCACCTTACAGTATCAGCCTATCACATAGCAACTTTTACTGACATTACCGTAAACTCTTCCTGAAATACTCTGATCATCACTTGCGGGAAAAGATTGAGATATTGGCCACAGTTTCCGCATGCCTGTTGAACGGACTTTAAGACTTAAGACATTTATTGTACCTGTATAAAAACATAACCACTGGACACCTCACAGAGATTCCTTTAACTTTAGTTATCAACTACTGTTGCTATGATTCAAGTGAAACTGCATAGAAATCCCTTGTTGTTGCTTATTTTTGCATGCTAGTGCTTTGAATTATTGTGACTGCAGACCTAGTTTATGATTATGGAATTAAATTACAAAGATGCATATCTCTATTGATCTCAACTGTTCCTTTGGACTAACAGATAACAAAAATCTTTCCACCACTGCAACATCATTATAGTTCCACATAGCTCCATTGATGAGTATCCACGCCCTGACAAATGCCACTTGAAGGTAAATTAAATATGGTTAAATAACCAATATTTTTCATTTTGTAAGATGGACAGTAAAATACGTATGAAAATTAATCCATAACTAACAAGCCACAAACTGGAGTCTTAACTGAAATCACACAGTATACACATGGAGTCAAATATCACACCACTCCAGTGTCAAACATAAGAATCAAGCAAACAACTCACATACAGAGAATATTTCCACTCAGTTATGTGCACTTTCCATTGACTGTACACATACAAACAAATGGATAAGAAAGCGGCATTGTGCCTTCTGACCTCAGTCATGGCAATAAATGTCATGAACTGGCTGATTATTAACCACTGCTAAAGTGCTTTGTCTAGGTAAACTCAAGTCCAAATTAACCCTCTACAAAGGAACTGAGAGGGAAGTGCAGGTTTCTCCAACCACATGTCAGCTGCTTGTGGCTTCCAGTCAAACCTGACCAGATGATCCATCATATCCAATGTAGTCAGGTATTGCGAGTGTAAACTCGTGCACCATTAGCACCGGGCTGAGGAGCCGGCCCCTTCATTCGCTGCAAGTAGGCATCATAGGTAGGAGGCGAGGATGCTGCAGGACGACTGCTGTTCACTCGGACCTCAGCGTATTCTGATGGGTTATCCTGTGACCAATTGACTGTCCCACCATTTTTGTTCTGGAAAAACCTGACATCTGCATAGTTCACCTCCTAGAAAAGAAAAAGGGAGGAGAAAAATAATAGATATATAAGACACGCACACACTTCAACTCCATTGTGTCAACCGAATATCTCCTTCCTGGTTCAAAGTCTGATGTCGAGCACTGTGGTAAACACAGCTTCTAGATGACTGGCCACTGATATATAATTGCAAACTATAACAAGAATCTCACATTTAAGATTTCTGCATCATGTAAAATTCACAGTGTGACTTCAGTATTTCATGGAGATTCACTTTCAACTTACTGTTTTATTATTACTAATTTCTTACAACTATTATTACTACTTTAATAATTTTTATAATGAATAAAGGCATGTGTGAACTGCAGAATTGTAGC
The DNA here is from genome assembly GCA_003416845.1 of Oplegnathus fasciatus. Taxonomy (NCBI): domain Eukaryota; kingdom Metazoa; phylum Chordata; class Actinopteri; order Centrarchiformes; family Oplegnathidae; genus Oplegnathus; species Oplegnathus fasciatus. The sequence continues at coordinate 466,817 of NTHP01000040.1, forward strand.
TATGCTTCTAATATTGAACAACTACATGTGATAAAATCATCTCTTTTAATTCTAACCTTGTATGTGGATCATTGAATATATCCTGATTTATTTATTCCTTTAGAATCTCCCGTTATTGTTCACTGATGCCTCATGACTTACATAAAAATAATTCAAAAGATGATTAATCCATCATTGCTTGTATTCACATGTATTCAGATCCAAACATACATGTAAGCACAATTTGTCGGGGCATACATGTTGGTGGGAGAACTGAGACGGTGTTCCCCTGATTAACTGTGCAACCTGATTTTTGATGTAAATGCACTGATGACTTTTACCTGAGTTCTTGAGTATGCTGTGTTGTCCTGGCCTTCACCTCCTTTATAACATGAGATATAAACAATGCTCAGAAGAATTCAATGAAGGGAGTAAATAATATGAATACACAAACACACACACATACTGTACATAATACACTTACCTGTTCTGGTGGCGGTGGTTCTATTAGAGGGTGTTTTTGGCTGTTTTCTGTTTAGAGAAGTAATTTGTCATTAGTATGTAAATTAGACATTAGACAGGCATTATCTGACTTTTAAGAATAAAAACAAAAGCATTATTTACTCAGTAACCAGGTAAGCACTTTATGTAAGCTGCTTCTGATTACATTAAATCCAATTTGATGATCATATTTGTTGTGTGTCAGTCGGTGTCAGAAGCTAAAAAAAACAGAGCCTGATGTCAGCACAACTCCTTTTATATTGTTACTGCTTGTTCAACAAAAAAAAAAAAATCAATTGATTTGTAATTCTTATATGACATAAAATGTAAAGACAGCTGCAACCTTCATTTTATCACAATCATTAGTCCAAAATGTATTTCTTAAGAATGATTTACAAATAATTTTTAGTTTTACCGGCATACATTTCAGAGACTTGGTTTTAACTTACTCGGTGAGCCATATAATCCATCACAGTTTAATATTTATGCCTGACAACAACAAAATGTTAAACTATGAAGTTGTACAGTACAAGGAGAATATATATTGCAAGACTTGCAAAAGCAGCACATAGGCAAGTGACCTTTTGTTGAACATCAACCTTTTGTTAGTTGAGTAAACAAGGTTTTACTGTCACAACCTGACTCTATTTCCACATTTTCTATCTGCTCACTTCCTCCTGCCCTGCATTAACCCCTGTGTTCTCGCCATTTCCCATCACTCCACTGCCAGATCGTCTTATATGCTTTCAACTTGGCAGTCCAGCCATCATCTCTGCCTGCTTTTCAAACTTCTGCCCCTTTGCCTGATCGCTAACTGGATAAGTTTGCCTTACCTTCCTTGCCTGTCTGGTATTGACTTATACCTTTTTGCCCCTGACCATGAGTAAAACTGGACTTTTAACTTTGCCTGCCTGGTGTCTGAGTCATGCTTTTGGGTCCAAACCTGGTAATACTGAGCGGTCACATTTACCATAATTGGGATTGATTAAAAAAATGGCTTCCAGATTATATTTTAAAGCTTTTTCCCACTTACTTTTTTTTTAAAATGTAGTATCCTCCAACAGCAGCTGCTAGGAAGATGACAACACATGCAATCACTATTCCAGCGATGCAACCAGCCGAACAGCTTGATGTTTTGTCTGGGTAAGCTTAAATAAAAAAAGGAGATAAGAACATGATTTTTACACCATTTTGTAAACAGGAACTGTCTCATCCTGTCATCATGTCCGTGGATACAAAGCATACAATAATTTCTTCCTTTCTGTGATTTCACAGCGGGCCAGTTATAAATACCTATTTGTTTTATGTTAAAGAGTAAGGCTTCATATCTTCTTTGGCTGGAGAACATTCCTGTTTGGCAGAATGGTCAATGCCGCATGTTGCATATCTTTTTTTTTTTAATCAATATTTTTNTTCAGCAGAAATAAAATGATACAATACATAGACCTACAATTAAGATGATACAAAAAAAAGGAGAAAAAAAAATCACAATGGCAATAGGCACAACCAGGTAAGTTTACAAGATGTGGTTTGTATGTCCTTGTTCTGTTATATTAGTTACCTCCAAACTTATTACTCTTAACCATTCCTCTTTCAGGTATATTGCTATTGGGGACCAGTCCCTTACAAACTCCTCAAGAGTATCTCTTAACACATATGATAGTCTTTCCAAAGGCAAAATAGATATAAGTTTTTCATACCACGTTAAAATATCAGAGGGCTATTTGTCCAACCATTTTTGTAGAATTGTAAGGCGTGCAGCATACAAAGTGATTCTAAGAATGTACCTGTACCTACGTTCATAATTGGAGTCGAATCCCAGTACAAAATGATATGGGTTTAGAGGTATATCTATCCCAAATACTTTCTTAATCTCTCTTTGGACTGACAGCCAAGAATTTACAATTTTTGGGCACGACCACATGAGATGACAATATGTACCACTGCTTTCTTTACATTTCGACATAACGGAGAGCACATAGGGTCATATTTACATTGAATAGTTGGGGTTACATGTAGTCTGTGAATAATCTTGTATTGAGTCTCATAGGTTTTGTTAGAACATGTAATTTTCTTTGCATTTAATAAAATGTTTCGCGACTTCTCATCATCAAGATGTTGCATATCTTAGATTTAAACTTTGCTAAAAGGGGAACTCAACAGATTACATCAAAGTCTGTTTACAGGTCTTGGGAAGTACTACTGCTCAACCACGACTGTTGTTAATGTTACTGCATCAGGCCTGATACATACCCAATGTGCAACACTTCTGTATACACTTGTCATTTTACTTTTACACACAAATCCTCCTTTTCATATATTTCTATCGTGTTATATTTCATTATATTTTAGCTATTTATTTTAATCTTATTTTATCTTTATATGACTAGTGCTGTTACTGCTGAGCTGACCTGTTTTCTTGTCTAACACATTTCATTGTAACATTGACTCAGTGTTAACCTACAAATGACAAATGAAACTGAATCTGAATCTGACCTTATGTGAAAAAAGTTATATAAAGCCTTTGGTGGCTCCAGAGGGAGCTGCAAGAAGTCTCATAAATTGCCTCAAGTGGTGTCACTTGAGTTAGCGTCGGTTGGGGCTGAAGACTACGAATTTGAAAATGAAAATGAAAATGAAAATGAAAAAAAATCTGGGAGTGTGGTTTAAGAAGATGTGAGATTACCAGACTTCTGCAGCCTGCTTCTCATTTCTGCTTGAGGCTAGCATCGCCAGGCTACATTAGCCGCTATACGAGCACAACACATCCAAATCTCTGACCAAGCCTTTGGGAACCTGTTAAACTGGAGAGGTGCAATGCTAAATTTTGGAGTGCTCTTTTAAGGACAATCAAGTGTTAATTAAGAGTTTTGCATTTCAAGCCATTGTTGTCTCAAATGCTTAAAATAAATCTGCCACATTTAGTTGGTGGAATAGATCTTTAGGAAACCTGCTACTCCTCAAATTATCAGAAGAATAATACTGTGAGTTAATCACAATATCCAAGAGTATCAACAATATATGCAATCAACATCTTAGTACCTGTTACAGACAATTGACAGACCGCACATGATGTTCTCCCAGTTATACTATTCCTCGCTTCACAGGTGTAGTTGCCACTGTCAGAGGGTCCAGTGATGTCTTTAGTGAACACAGCAAAATTGTGTATCTCTGTCCCATTCAGTATCCAGGTGTAAGTAGCAGATGGTGTGGACTCAGCAGAGCAGGTTAATGTTAAGGTCTGATTCGCTTCTACCTCACTTGGACCTGTGATTTGAACATTTTCTGGTCCATCTGAAAAACAAATAGTTGTAAAGTTCTTAGAGCAGCACAAAGAATAAAGAACATAAAGCTTGTTCAATAATTGACTTAAAAATCTAAAATCTTGTGTTGCAGGCCGAGACACAAAACACATCAGTAGTACACTGTTATTTATGGCACTCATCATTTTGAACAGTAAATGTACACTGTATAGTTTGTTACCTACAAATAACAATCAAGGTGTATTTAGCTTCCTCATTGTTGATGGGGTTGCTGATTTTACAGGAATATTCTCCTTTGTCTGTTTTATTCAGACTGTTAAAAGACAACACTCTGTTCTTGTCGTGAAGCTTTAAGTTGTCATCCAGGATTAGATCTGAGCCATCCTTCATCCACTTTCTGGTAAAGACAGAGCCAACAGTATCACAGGTTAAGTTGACGGAGTTCCCCTCAATCGTCAGGTTTGTTGATGATGTGACAGAAGCATCTGATATCCTCTCTGTTGGGCAAACAATCATGGATTTTTGTGTGAAAATCTGAAAAAATAACTGAGTTACTGAGGGTTTGGTAATGTTGGGTAAATAAATAGGAAAGGAACTTGAGAACAGTGCAAACATTATAACTACTGCTTCCTGAATCATGTATATAATGTGCCAAGTGTCTGACTTTTCAGTTTACAGTTTGGAACAACTTATATTTCAGCCATATCATCTATGAGTTGAACACGTGACATCAAGTTCTCAGATAGAAGATTGTGTGTCAATTCACAGAAAACTGTTTCATTAAAACCACAAGTCGACAGTTACAAGACTCATGACCTTTGCCGTGTAATGTTATTGTTTCAAGTTTTGACAAGTCTTAATGGAGCATGAAATCCTTAAACTTGCAATAACTTGTTAGCAAACAGTTGTCACCTGGTGAATATAAGTGCAATATTCACTCTCCTTTGCGCTCTGCTTTTGTCTCCACCAACTCCTGAGGGAAATATCTGGCTCTTTACCTGCTAAATTCTCCACTTTGTTCACCAGCTAGTTGCTAACTTTGTCTGTTGTTTGGTGCAGTGCAGGTAGTATACAGTGGGTTTTGTTGAAAACAGCTGCCTGCTGCCCAAAACGATGCTGCGAGCGTGGACCAAAACAGTCAAGTTGCAAATTGGATCACTATGAGAGACCTTTCACATACAAGTAGTTATGTGATCCATTGTTAGTATAAAAATATTAATTATAGTAGAATTGGAGTTATGTTTTTGTATGGCCGTTTCCAATCAGAACTTCGCCTGCAAGGTTAAGCAATCAAATGTTAAATTCAAAGGTATTTTATGTTTTTATTTCAGTTATTTTACTGTGATCCCAAGTGTTACACAAGTAATGTTATTCTTGTCTTTTTTATTATTTAATAATAAGGTGCTTTGATTTGAGTACACACTTTGCCAATACGGATTATGCAGGTGGACACTTAAGTGCCATCTTTCCGACCCATATCACTATATTCACTCAACCTCTCAATTAATTAAACTTACCCAGTACAGAGACAACTGACGGCTGAGATGTTTCATATCTCAGAGTTTTGTTGTTAAAGGCCTGACAGCTGTAGTTTCCACTCTGATTCATCTGAATGTTCATCAGACTGAGCTCTGCTCCAGTATCAGACTGCAGGTCTCCATTCAGAAACCAGTAAAACAGGGCAGAAGGTCTGGAGACAGCAGAGCAGGACAGGCGGATGTCTGACCCTATCGCGTAGTATTCTTTGGACGGAGACAGTGTCAAAATAATATTTTCTGGGCCGTCTGTGTGTGGCATATGGGAATAAAAATCAACAACAAAAATCACCAAAAAGTAATGTCAGCAGCTTGAAGAAAATGCTACATGACATGCAGCTTAGCTCAGTGTGAAGCCTCAATATACTATCAACTTTGAAGCTCAAAGATGCAGCTTTGAAGCTGCATGTATACAGTAAAGTGCAAGCTGCATGCATATAGTGCAAGGTAAATATTATGCACATGTAGGTTAGAAACTCACAGCTGATGGAGAGGTTTATGGGATCACTGGTACCATTACTGACAGGATTGGACACATGACACATGAACGGTCCCTGGTCGTAGCGGGTCACATTAACTATAGTGAGATTGGCGCCTCCATCAGTGAACTGAACTCTGTCACTGGCTGTAACCTCAGAGCTGCCGTTCATCCAGAGGAAAGAGAGAGAGGATCCAGAGGAGGAGCAGGACAGACGGACAGAGCTGTTGAACTCCACCAAGTCTGTGCTGCTGGCAGTTACCTCTACGTTAGAGACTGGCTCTGTGGGTGAAAAACAAAATGGTACAATAGAGGGAAACACTGCAGTGGCTGAGAATGAATCCCATGTTCATCACGGCATGTTGAGTATTCATGGCTGCACACTGAAAGTTTACAGTAGCTCCTGCCACTACAAAAGAGCAACATTTACTCACTTATTATTTGATGACAACGATACATAGATCAAATTGATTTAACTCAGTGGTATTTTCAGGCTGTGCTTTTTGGTGGTTGCTCTTTAGAATCAATGTTCAATATAATGCAGTCCAATTAAAGACCAGCTAATGTGCATGACCTTAAAACTTGAATCAACATCTCTCTGATACAGTCTCAACAAGAGCTAAATATGGTTCACAAATTAAGGTAAGTTTTTTGCAGGAGGGTTGTACTGGAATGTATTTGACTATACTATAGAAGTGTACCTGAAAAATGTGAATGCACTATATGTTTTTTTAACATAATGTTGATATCAATGCCTATAGTCATACCAGTAAAAATAAGGGTATTGCTCAGCATCAGTGGCCAAGTGAAAATATTTAAATTTCAGTTATGTAGTTATTATGAGACTTGGAGATGTTATCTGTGAGAAACCATCCCAAAATTTACATAATGAAGAAATTTGAGCCTGAAAGTTTATTTTTGGCCTTGGAAACAGTAGTTGGACAGAAAAGAAATGTTTACTTAAGGTCCACTTCCTTGCTTTTTCCCAAGCTTTCAACCACATTTCTTTTTCAGTAGGAGATAGCTCAGTGGTCATCACGTGAACTAAGTATGTAACTTTAGTCACATAATAACAGATGGTCATGTATGAAAGAGGGGTTTCTAGCCCCTGTCTCTGTTCAAAGATGATTTAACCGCCAGTTTTCACCTGTGATCACAACTAAACAAATTCCATCCGCTGATGAAGACTGTGAGATGCAGTTATAAGCTCTGAGAAATGCAAGTGTAAGTGGAACTTGAGATTTTTGGCTGGACTGCAGAGGGCCAACCCTATAAATGCCAAAGTCTGTCACTGAGTGAGTGAGGGACTGAGTGAGTTACACAATTGGTCGGTTGAGTGTTGGAGTTTCGTCATTGGCCGTTGCTCTTTCAAAATGAATAGGCGGGAAAGTTAGTTACGTACCGTAACACTATCAGTACAGGTGCAGCCCTCTAAAGCTACCGCTAGTGGGTCTATCCCTCCCATGCCCACTTACTACGTGGGTCCCACCTCGGTCTCACCTTGTTGTGCATAACTTGAACTGAGACCGGACAATCGGCTCCCAACCAGCTTTTTCTTCAGCTAGTTAAAGGAACCGGAGTTATGGTACCTAACTGACGGTCTATTTTGTACAGGTTTCGCCCTCTGCGGCTATCACTAGTGGGATAAGGGCGAAGCGGGATGTGGACCATGCCCCACTGGATCCGTCCGGTACCCACAAGCACAAACGCACACCCACTTCACGTTTAACAATAACCAGTCATTGCTCCATCAATGCATCACAGCGTATCACAGTAGATCATATGCGCACAGATGGCACAGAGACAGCACAATACCTGATATTCACCATGAGGGAATGAAACTGGAAAACAAGATAAAACCTGCTGCTGTGAGCTGCACAGAGCAGAGTAGGAGAGAAAACAGCTCTCCATGTGCAGAGAGTGAGTGAGAGCGCAAAGTTTAACACCCCAAATAACAACCACTCTGACAAAACACTCAACACCGAATGAGTCTGAGAAACTAGAGACATCCCACAGATAGAAATGAATGAAAGAGCAGGAAGTTAATAGATAAGTAGAATAGTTATAATTAGAATAAGTTCAATACCAGTGGAAAGTTTTGTTCTTGCAACTGCATTTATAACATGTCATGTGATATGCTACCTCAGTACACTTTAAGAACAAATATTACCGGGACCACTACAAAAAATTGCAGATGAACATTTAATATCCAAGAATTCACATTATAGATATGACTGCTGACTATGCCTGTAACAATTTGGCCACAATATAGAATGCTGACCATACATGGTCCAGCCATACACTAGGTTTCGACCTAGTCTTGTATTTTAACTTTTTGTCGAAGTAGAGTATAATTTTACAATTTGTGAGAGTTCAGTGCATTTGTACAAAGTCAGGTTTCTTTAAGGGAATCTGAAAACATGGTCTTAAACCTTAAATATCTCTTTTTAACAATGCACATTCATTATTAAATGTGCAACAATGGAACTTAGTTATTGTTTATTAAAAGTTTAAAACTGAAAAGCTAATTTGTGCCATCAGGACAACTTATGGGTATATTTTGATTAGATTTGATTGACACTGCTGGCAAAGTAAAAAACCTTTACCAGATTTTGATTTAAATATTGCCAAATCTTGATTGATGCACAGAAGTAGCATACTGTATGTTACACCACTTCTTCTCAACTGAGTTCCACCACTTCAAACCAAAGAAAAGAGCACAGACAAAACAAAAAATACAAAAAACTGTTCCAACTTTGGCAGATAATTGCATGTTTAAGTAGGACTCATTTGCTCATAGTAAGAAGCTAAATGAGAAATTGGGTTTTCAGGATCTTTAAAGTACAACAATGGCTACTTGCTTAGTATTGTGAAATTATTATTATGTAATAACATAATCTGAATTCTATTTTAACTGGTAGGCCTATGTCTTTTTTATAGATCTTATTTGAAACCTCTGAAAACCTAAACACAATTATTTATACAGAAACAATATTTATTTCTTGCTCAACTGCTATGCACACAGCAGCATTGAAAGAGATACATGTGAAACATTTGCTCACCATATACGTCCAGTCTTGTGATCCCTTCCTTCTTTGTTTCTCCCTGTGGATAAATGACTACTGTGTAATTCCCACTGTCAGTAAGAGCCACATTCCTGAGTTCCAGAGATCCAGTAGATGGGAAGAGGGTGATCCTGCCTTCATACTCCGGTGCAGTTAGGTTTACAACATTAAAATCGATTATATCTTTATCACCAAATTTCCAGTTCACTATTGAAATCGGTTTTTCTGGTGAAGTCAGTGTTGTGGTGAACATCACCATCTCTCCCACAGCTGCATTCAGAGGACCGTCTGGCAACACACCAGCTCCTTTGACTAAACCTGGAAGACACAGTTACAGGTCTGAGAGGGACTGTAATCAAATGAAATGATAATATTTTTATCTCATTTTTACTCACATAAATGAAAAAGAAACATTTCCCAATTTCTTAAACCACACGCAACAGAGCTAACTATAAATATTTTTTTGTTTCGGCAATTGTTGTGTTTAAAGTCACTTTAATTAGTTACACGTATGGTCTGTATGACTTGAGTCACCAAATCATAAGCTTTGATCTTTGATCATCAGCTAAACTCCTTCTCAACAACTTATCAACAATTCAACGATTTTTAAAGTAGAAAATGTATTTTAAACAACGACAGCTGAAGACCTTAAAACTTTTAAATTCAAGATTCTTACCTGTGAAAGCCACAGAGACAATACAAAGTAAAGGTAATATATCCATTGATCTATCTTTGTGAGCTATAAACAGCTGAGGAAAGATCAACCATCGAGCTTTGACTGTCCTAATAAATGTTAGCCTCTGGCGGCTCTGATTATCTGACTGAGTTACAAACTGTGTGCATAAAGAGATAAACCCAATGGATCTGCAGTCATGCCTTGAAGCCGCAAGACGTCGCCCTCTTGTGGTATAATTGTGCACACTGATGCATGATGAAGAGACGTGAATACTACTGTGGTATTAATAATCCCACAGACAAAAGGTGATACTGATTTAGTAAACAGGATATATTTGGTCAGGGTATTTAACTTCCACTGAAGCAGCTCAAGACACATTCAAGCTTTTAGCTCGAACTTAGACATAAAATCCTACTAGAATATTTATCAACCTGTCAAAAATATGCTGGCAAAATTAATGACTATATAATTTGGCAGTTAGTTTGTGTCTATCAGTAAATTCTAATTTGGTGAATTAAAGTTTAAATTCTATAAACAAAAGCAAGGGGATGTCCCACAGGCCGGGGCAGTCATGACAAATTCTAACAAGCTCACCATGACAATGCTAACATACTGATGTTTAGCAGGTATAATTTTTAACATGTTCACCATCTTAGTTTAGTTAGTTAGCGAGATAACATCTAATAATTAGCACTACATACAAAGTACAGCTGAGGCTGATGGGAATTAATTAGTTTCACGGGTGTTTGTATTGGACAAATTAAAATGTTGACCTGATGATGCCGCTTGATGAGAAGTCAGGAGATCACCAAAGTTATTACAATTTTTCCAGGGGGGATCATGAAAGTCCGCATCAAATGTCATTGCAATCAATCCAACAGTGATGTCACGGCCCTGGCTGTGCCTCTAGTGTTCTGCTGTGTTTTCTCTGTGTTCCCAGTGCTCCCTGTCTGTCTGTGTTTCTGTTTGTTTGTGTGTGTGTGTCTGTGGGCGTGGCCCTCCCTTCCTCGTTCTCCTGGTTCCCTGCTCAGCCCTCCTACACACCTGCCTGCAATCGGCCCATCACCCTTCCCAGTCTGCTCACCTGCCTCTCATTCGTTCATTAGCCACTCACTATATGTATCAGGCCCCTTCCCTTTGTTCTTGGTCAGTTCGTCTGTGTTTTGTCCTGTGTTGTCATGTGCCATGTTTGTCATGTGCTCCCATATTCCGTGCTTCCCGTGCCTACCTGCATCTGCCTGCATCTAAATAAACATTTTACCTGCATCTGCTCTGCCTCTGTGTCCTGCGTTTGGGTCCACCCTGCACTCACCGTGACAGTACGAATTGACCAAACATGGACCCAGCGGACACCTACCTTTCCAGCCTGCCTTTCACCTGGGATGACTTCGGAGTGACAAAAGAGGACTTTCTGAATGAGGAGCCCAACTTCTTCAAGATACTCACCATCTCTTGGAAAAGGGACCGTGAGTTTGCCAACAGCTTGGCATTCAACAGATGGAAGTGGCATTCCGCCACTCCTGCCTTGTCTGCACCCAAGCTTCAGCCCCAGGTTTCCAGCCTCCAGTCTGCTCCTTGCTCTGCTAGCCTGCAACCAGACAGCTAGCTTCCTGTCTTCACCTCAGCCTGCATCCCAGCCAGTTAGCCCCCAGCCAGCTAGCCTCCAGTCAATTCGGCTCGGGTTCCTAAGCCTGCAGCCTGCCTGTCCTGTCCTGGCTAGCCAGCAGTCTCCTTGGGAGGGTACTCAACTGGCCATCTCAACGGGGTCCCGTGGAGGCCACCGAGGGAGACGTGGCTCCCGACGTCATCAGCAACCTCCAGCCAGACTACCAGTCCTGCCTGGCTCCTCGTCGGCAGCCCAGCCAACACCTGCTCCCGGCTCCTCATTGGCGGTCCAGCCAACACCTGTTCCTGGTTCTACAATGGTGGGCCGACCGACACCTGTTCCTGGTCCCCTGTCGGCTGACCCCGCCGACTTCCAGTGTGAACTTTCTGGTCCCTGGTCCATCCCTGTCACCCTGCCTGAAACCCATTCGGCTGTCTCTGCTGACGCCCAGGCAGAACCCCTGAGAGCAGAGCTGCATCTGCCTCCAGTTCCTGAGCTGCAGCTATCTCCAGTCTCCATGCTGCAGCAGTCCCTGGTTTCTGAGTTGCAGCAGCCACCAGTTCCAGAGCTGCAGTCGTCTATTGTTCCTGTGCTGCAACAATCCACTAAGCCTGAGCTGCAGCGGTCCCTAGCTCCTGTGCTGCAGCGGTCCCTAGCTCCTGTGCTGCAGCAGCCCCCGGTTTCCGTGCTGCAGCAGCCCCCGGTTTCCGTGCTGCAGCAGCCCCCGGTTTCCGTGCTGCAGCAGCTCCTAACTCCCCGTGCTGCAGCAGCCCCTAACTCCCCGAGCTGCAGCAGTCCTCAGTTCCTGTGCGGCAGCAGTCTCTTCAGACTGTGCTTCAGCAGTCTCCAGTTTCCCTGGCTCCACTGACCTCCTGCTCAGTCCTCCAGTCCTGCTGTCCTGTGGCAGACCTCCAGTCCTGCTGCTCTGTTGCGGGGTTGGCCTCCGGAAGGGTTTCGCCTTCATCGCCGGCCTCCTGAGGTGATCTGCCTTCGCTGCCGGTCTCCTGAGGTGATCTGCCTTTGCTGCCGGCCTCCCGAAGGGTTCTGCCTTCGCTGCCGGCCTCCCACATGCTCTCCTGGCTCCGTCTCCGCCCTGCCCCCAGGCCACCCGCTGACGTTTCCTGCTCCGCGTTCCCAGGTATCAGCCCAAGTCTCGGTTCCCCAGCCTCTTGCCCTCTGGACCGACATACACCCCAACATTGTCATGGCTAAACAATATAACTACATTACGTCGAACACAGTATATGACTATCACTTGCAGTATAGGATACTGCGTTCATTAATGAAATCATCTGTACAATAATTGTGTCTTGCCATAAGGAACATGAGGGGATGAAAGTCTGACTGAACTATATATCAGGACATACCTGCTATCATTTTTTATGTTGTTGCCTCGCTACAAAATGCATAGTAAGTCCACTCTGAATAAGCTCCTGAATGTTTTGTCATGTCAAACTGTGATAATCGTTTATTTAGTTTTTATTTACTATTTGGACACAATAATAAAAAAACTCCCTCAGTTTTTCACATAAGATGAGCTTCTCACTGGTAGTAACATCAGTGTATAGACACATCAGATCAGTCCAGATTCTGTGGCAAATAACAACTTGACAACTAGAGAGTGAAAATTGGCAAATGGAGCCACTTAACAAAAATATTTAAACCACAATGCAGCACTGAAAAAATGTCATTCACAACAGAATGCAGTCCATTTAGTGAAACACTAGATTCTCCTCTCAGACTTTTCTATATCATGGAACTATTTTGTTTGATGAATAATTAAATACAACTGCTGTCATCATCAAATTAAATGTTTTCCTAACTCAGACAAGTGGAGTCCAGCATTTCCTTTCCATGGTAAATGTTGTATCCACACACTGTGTAGTATAAGAACAAGCATCAGAATATACACTGAATAGAAGCACAGCCTCTATAATGTACACATATATTATAACAAAAGACACCAGTCTTCATAGGAAAAAAAAGGGATTTATTTGTAAATAGTCATAAACCAGAGTTAAATATTTATCACAAAAGTGAAGTACCTCCTGGTGACTTCCTCTATCTGCTAGAATTAGTTGCCCTGTTGTTGTGATCAAAAATTTCTATCAGTGGGAAGAAACTCATCTTCCTCATATGATGGGCTAAAGAGGATGCTCAGTGTATCTGTGGCTTTTCTGACAAGCTGGACATGTCAGCTACTTTAGCTGGTTGGCAATTTGCCGAGGTTTTGTTTATTCAAAGCTTCGACTGAGATATGAAAAGAGACATCAGCCTTCTATGTGCATTCCCACAAGGACTGGTCTGTATATTAACTTTGTCAGAGAGAACAGGTGACTGCTTTGTCTGCTGCAGTTTTGTGTTTTGAGAAGTTTTTAGATCAAGACTTTGCAAGACTAAGCTGATCATTACAATGAGTCCTCATTACAGTCCTTCTCAGAACTGTAACTGTGTCTTCCAGGTTTAACCAAAGGAGCTGGTGTCTTGCCGGACAGTCCTCTGAATGCAGCTGTGGGAGAGATGGTGATGTTCACCACAACACTGACTCCACCAGAAAAAATGCTTTCAATAGTGACCTGGAAATTTGGTGATAAAGATATAGTTGATTTTAGTGTTGTAAACCTAACTGCACCAGAGTATGAAGGCAGGATTGCTCTCTTTCTATCTACTGGATCTCTGGAGCTCAGGAATGTGGCTCTTACTGACATTGGAGAATACAGAGTAATCATTTAGCCACTGGGAGAAACAAAGAAGGAAGGGATCGCAAGACTGGACGTATATGGTGAGCAAATGTTTCACATGGTGCATCTCTTACAATGTTAAATGGAGAAGATTAATCATAACAATTGAACAATAAATAAATGTTGTTGGTTTTCAAATGATTTGAACTGCAACAATTCTTAATGACAGTGGGGAATACAGTTAGTGTGTCATGGTCCATGGTCGTACCCTAGTGTTAGTGTTTCCCCCGCCCTGTGTTCTTGGTGATCCCGTTTGTCTCTTTCCTGTGTTCTGTGTTGCCGGTTATGTCTCGTTCCCCGCATTCGTCTTGTCTTTGTCTGTTTTAAGTTTAGTTATGCACAGTTCCTGTTTTATTTTGTATTCTTACCTCTCCTCATGTCAGACACTTTACTTCCTGCCCTTGTGTGTTTCCCGCTTGTTTGATTACCTGCCCCACCCCTATTAGTTGCACCTGTCCCTCGTTGTCTCCTCACCACTCTCCCATTAGCCTTTCACAATATATACCAGTCATCTTCCTTTGTTCCTTGTCGGTTCGTCTGCTTTACATCCCTGTGTTACATCCTCGTGTTTCTATGGACTCTGTTCCTACATGTTTTCCTGTGTTCCTGATCCTGCCTGTTCTGCCTACCTGCCTGTCAACCTGCCAGTAAGCTGCAATAAAGACCTTTAGTTGTATCTACTCTGCCTCCGTGCTGTCTGCATTTGGGTTCACCTGGCTATCCACCATAACATAGTGTTACAGCTGGAAAAGCACTGAAGATAGGAACCACCAGACTGGAGACACTCAAATGTTTCACACGTTGTTGTATCAGTGTGCCAACACTGAATAGGCAAGATCACATGAGTGTCACGAAAACATCTCTGCTGAAACATAACTGACAGTTATTACAAATTATTGTTCCTATGATGGACGGCAAAACAATTAACTACTTGTATTTTAAAGAAGCACAAATCTGTATGAATCTACTAAACTCACAAAGATAACTTACTGGAAGACACCTTGAGGACAATCATAAAGCTAATCACTGTGCCCAAGTAAATCCACATTATTTGAAATAACTGATGAAAATGCACAATAACCTACAGTAGCATGACCAGTTACAGTGCTGTAGGTTATGGAGGCAAAACAAGATATAAAAATGAATGAGTAACTCAAGTGTTTTACTGCCCTCTCTGGTTGAAAGTAAAAAGCCCTTTTCATCTCTAACTACACCCAGCATTACTGAGGGGTCAGGTCAGAAGTGTGCTTTGTTTAAATGTGACACAATGTTAAAAAACATGACAAACATTCGCTCAAACGACTATCATCATGTTTTTCACCACAGAGCCAGTCTTTAACGTAGAGGTAACTGGCAGCAGCACAGACTTGGTGGAGTTCAGCAGCTTTGTCCGTCTGTCCTGCTCCTCCTCTGGATCCTCTCTCTCTTTCCTCTGGATGAATGGCAGCTCTGAGGTTACAGCCAGTGACAGAGTTGAGCTCACTGACGAAGGCTCCACTCTCACTATAGTTAATGTGACCCGCGATGACCAGGGACCTGTCATGTGTCCAATCCTGTCAGTAATGGCACCAGTGATCCCATAAACCTCTCCACCATCTGTGAGTTTCTAACCTACATGTGCATAATATTTATCTTGCACAAATGATCAAGTTACTATGACTTTATGTGATTAGTTCACACTTAACAGATCATCAATTAAGGAATGTTAATTCACCGCTACTTCATAAATTAATTGATATGTGACCAAATTAGCTGGATTCCTCTTACATTAAAGTGTGAACTAATCACATAAAGTCATGACTTGATCATTTGTTAATGGTGAGCAACAGGAATTCATGATACATCCTGCATTAATTCATGCATTAAATCATCATAAGTCATGCATTAGTTAAGCATTACTTAAGCATATAATTTGTACCCTTATTATAAAGTGTTATCGATATTCCCTTTCTTAGGCAAGAAATGTGACAAGTGTCAAACCACTATGTTTTTCATCCACAGCACCTGTTGCCAATGTGGTGGCAACGTCAAACACCAAAGACTTGGTGGAGCTCAGCAGTTCTGTCCGTCTGTCCTGCTCCTCCTCTGGATCCTCTCTCCCTTTCTTTTGGATGAACAGCAGCTCTGAGGTTACAGCCAGCGACAGAGTCCAGTTCACTGATGGAGGCGCCAATCTCACTATAGTTAATGTGACCCGCTACGACCAGGGACCGTTCATGTGTCATGTGTCCAATCCTGTCAGTAATGGTACCAGTGATCCCATAAACCTCTCCATCAGCTGTGAGTTTCTAACCCACATGTGCATAATATTTACCTTGCACTATATGCATGCAGCTTGCACTTTACTGTATACATGCAGCTTCAAAGCTGCATCTTTGAGCTTCAAAGTTGATAGTATATCGAGGCTTCACACTGAGCTAAACTGCATGTCACGTAGCATTGTCTTCAAACTGCTAACATTACTTGTTGTTTTTTATTCCCATATGCTACATACTGCAGACGGCCCAGAAAATATTATTTTGACACTGTCTCCGTCCAAAGAATACTACGCGATAGGGTCAGACATCCGCCTGTCCTGCTCTGCTGTCTCCAGACCTTCTGCCCTGTTTTACTGGTTTCTGAATGGAGACCTGCAGTNGAAATAAAAACATAAAATACCTTTGAATTTAACATTTGATTGCTTAACCTTGCAGGCGAAGTTCTGATTGGAAACGGCCATACAAAAACATAACTCCAATTCTACTATAATTAATATTTTTATACTAACAATGGATCACATAACTACTTGTATGTGAAAGGTCTCTCATAGTGATCCAATTTGCAACTTGACTGTTTTGGTCCACGCTCGCAGCATCGTTTTGGGCAGCAGGCAGCTGTTTTCAACAAAACCCACTGTATACTACCTGCACTGCACCAAACAACAGACAAAGTTAGCAACTAGCTGGTGAACAAAGTGGAGAATTTAGCAGGTAAAGAGCCAGATATTTCCCTCAGGAGTTGGTGGAGACAAAAGCAGAGCGCAAAGGAGAGTGAATATTGCACTTATATTCACCAGGTGACAACTGTTTGCTAACAAGTTATTGCAAGTTTAAGGATTTCATGCTCCATTAAGACTTGTCAAAACTTGAAACAATAACATTACACGGCAAAGGTCATGAGTCTTGTAACTGTCGACTTGTGGTTTTAATGAAACAGTTTTCTGTGAATTGACACACAATCTTCTATCTGAGAACTTGATGTCACGTGTTCAACTCATAGATGATATGGCTGAAATATAAGTTGTTCCAAACTGTAAACTGAAAAGTCAGACACTTGGCACATTATATACATGATTCAGGAAGTAGTAGATATAGTGTTTGCACTGTTTTTTTATATTTATTTACCAAACCTTACCCAGCCCTCAGTAACTCAGTTAGTTTTTCATATTTTCACACAAAATCCATAATCTTTTGCCCGACAGAGAGGATATCAGATGATTCTGTCACACCATCAACAAATCCGACGATTGAGGGGAATTCCTTCGACTTAAAGCTTGGGTAGGCAGTGTCTTTTAGAAGCATTTTTTGTTATATTTGTTGAAATTCTCTTTACATCCAGACAGCAATCAATAATTCAAGTGCTCTGACAATAAAAGGCAAAAAATCCGGTGTCTGTGGCTGTCACAGGACTGTAATAAGCCCATCCAATCATTTCATTCGGACCGAATGAAATGATTGGACGAGCTACCTGCCTATCCAGCTACGCATCTGACTACCTGCGCGCACTCTGACCCTGCACTTACTGCACATGCCCGGAGTCTTCCACACGGCTAGGCGGCTAAAGCTAGCAAACTAGTCGCACAAGAATGGCAGAGAAAGAAAAGAAAGACAGAAGTAGAAAAGGTTACGACCAAAAAGAGGTTGGATAAAGCAAGAGGTCAAACCACAGTCAACATCAGTCNTTTCAACAATGGCAAGAAGAACTGAGGGAGTTGAAGGGCTGAAAAGTGACGCTGTGAGTACTAACAACAGCCATGTTGGTTGTTTACGTTCATTATGATGATGTTCAGTGTTTTCAAACATGTGAATGAGACATGAGGTAGTTAAACACAGTTTGCACGACAACGATGCGCTGTGCTCCTCTCCCCAACGCTCTCTCGTGGACTCGTCCTCCAGCAGTGATGAGTGATGAGTGTCATAATAACAGTGTACTACTGATGTGTTTTGTTTCTCGGCCTGCAACACAAGATTTTAGATTTTTAAGTCAATTATTGAACAAGCTTTATGTTCTTTATTCTTTGTGCTGCTGTGAGAACTTTACAACTATTTGTTTTTCAGATGGACCAGAAAATGTTCACATCACAGGTCCAAGAGAGATAGAGGAGAAACAGACCTTAACATTAACCTGCTCTGTCCACACCATCTGTTACTTACACCTGGATACTGAATGGGACAGAGATACACAATTCTGCTGTGTTCACTAAAGACATCGCTGAACCTTCTGACAGTGGCAACTACACCTGTGAAGCGAGGAATAATATAACTGGGAGAACATCATAAGAGGTCTATCAATTGACTGTAAAAGGTAAAGTTCAGTTTTTTGGTGACAGTAGAAGAAAGAATAAAAATGTTCCATCCTTAATATTATATTATACTTTTATATTATAATTTCCGTCCAGTCTTGATATTTTGCTTTTCCCTTGATATACTGTAAATACTACTTATCAGCTGTAACTAAAAGCTTGTTGTACAACACATCCAAGCTTGGTTACTTCAATTCAACATTCATCAGTTTTTCTTTTTCCTTTTTGCCAACCAAGCACAAAGTTTTTTTCCCATGTTGAGAAAATTCTCCAAAAACAGTAATAGATTACTTTTAGCACTAACAAAGTAATATAACGCGTTACTAATAGGATTTCAGTAATATTATTACATTTACTATGTCAAGTAACGCCTTATCATCCATCCATACATCCACTTTCTTTCGCTTATCGTTTTCCAGCTCCTCCGGGGTCTCCACACGGTATCCCTTCCAGGACACCACCCAGTAGCTCCAAGAGGGCTGGGTACTGAACTGCCGTTCGGTGCGTAAGCACAAACAACAGTCAGACCCTTCAGCGACTTGCAGTCGCATAGAGGCGACCCTCTCGTTCACCGGGGAGAACTCCAACACAGCGGTGCTCAGTCGGGGGCTTGTGAGTATCCCCACAGCCGCTCGGCGCCTCTCACCCTGGGCAACTCCAGAAAAGGAGAGTTCAGTCTATGATTAAGCTATACAATGTCGCCCAGCACTAAATTTGTAATTAACAGCAATAAACTTGAGCTTCTGTGCTTTGATTGCCTGCTATGAAGCAACATTACCCTCCTCCATTTTATAATGCCTTGTTGTACTTAAGCGGTCATTTTGGTGAAAGTAACGCAAAAGTACTGTAACGCGTAACTCTACACAGAAATTAATATTGTATAGTAAGTTATTAGGCCTACTTTCAAATGAAAGTAACTAATATGTAATATATTACATTTTGAAAGTAACTTACCAACACTGATTGTTAATATAAAAAATATCATATAAATATTTAAAAGTAGCTGTGCTAGCTTTTATTGCACCAACACAGTTAAGTTAAAAAAAAATAAATTGCCATAAATTGTTCTGCTATTACTAAACAGTGGTGAATGGGTTTGCATTTAATTCTGATGTATGATAACTGAAGCAATGAAATGACTCTTATGTCATGTTTTGTATGCATTTCTAGTGTATATCTACTACTTTTATTCTCCTGTTCTCCTTTTTGGGAAAATACTGGATAAGACATTATGTAATTAACAAGATACATCCAAATACAATATTTTAATCATTTGAAAATTACACCACAAAATATTAATGTTTTATCTGCCATGTGGGTCTAACAGCAACTGAATATGTGACAGTCTTTGACATATAATGGTCAGACACTGGCAACTGTAGAAATGAGGTTTCAAGTGTTAATAAAGCTGTATCTGTGTATCCTCTTATTGTTAATTTGAATTAATACATTTGACTTCTCCTCATTTACTTGCAACAAACAATAAAGAAATGTTAATGTTTAAATGAAGTTGTGCCTCCGGAGTTTACGCTTCATTCTACTTAAATGCTGTGTTGAAAAAATGACTGAATAATTAGATAAACCCTTTGAATCTGTAGAACACTTTCATGCCAAAAGCTGCAGCATGCTGACCTCCTGTGGTGTAACTGGAGTTGTTCTGGCAGTCTGGTGGACAAAAGAGCAAAGCGGTATCATCTGCAGCACTGCTATGTCTAAATACAGCAGAGCTGCATCACAGAGCTGCTACAGCATGTCTGTAGACTCTTTGTCATGTTCCTCAAACTTCTGACATAATGATCAACTGAGTAAATACATTATGATATAATAATAAATAACAATCATAACTTCTGGTGTTCAGAACATGCAGTTGTGTTTTATGAGCTTGTTACAGAAGTTTGGAGAGCCACAACAACAAAGGGTTAATGGAGGTAATAATTAAGCATGCCAAGCCTGTGGGCAGTCTTGATGACATGTTTCATTTATTGCAGATAATCTCTGGGACACTTTTTCCATTGTCGCACAAACACAGACGGCAGAAGGTCAGGTAACTTTAGAAGAGGACCAGCTGAGAAATACACCATGAACTATACATTTCTCAGGTCAACCATACTTGTGTTCTTCCTCTCAAGTAAGAAATGTATTAAAAGTGATTTTCAAATTCATCATCAATAGAACTACATGTTGTGAAATGTTGGTTAAATGTGTTCATATTTCAGTTGGTCTTTGTTATGGAGCTGGTGTGCTCACTGTTGAGCTTCACAACATCTGTAAAACCGGCAGCTGAACCATTTCTGGCATTGACTTCGAGCTTCAGTGGTACCATCAATGTAATATCCTCAACCAGTGTAGACGTAGTGGGACACGGCTATGAGAACAGGATCACCCTGGATAATATATAACCTTTACTATAAACTCGGGGGATCTTAAGCATTAGTCAGTCATGAGCGAGTTGGACAGGGGCCAGAGTGCCAATCCAGCATTGTTGAGATGTAAGGTGGTTGTTTCCAATAAGGGCTTTGTAAATAAACAAATACCAATGTTTAAATCTACTGGATCTCGGTTGTGGAGAAACCTGACTGAAAAAGACAGCGGAAAGTATGAATTAATCATCATCCCAGAAAGACGGCCAACCTCGGCCAACCTCTGGTTTCTGGAGACAGATTCAGCTTTTATGATGGCATCCGAGTGTTGTCTATCAGCTTCGTGAACAGGAGAGACACTGGAGAGTTTCTCTGTAATGTCAGCAATGATCTCAGTTTAGATATAGCCAGATGTAGACTTAAAGTCTATTGTGAGTACTTTAAATTACTGTATATCTATACATTTTGAGTGTTCACTTATGATTGCTCAAGCCCTTATGAAAAGGCTTTTTTTCTCATCATAATCATTATACTCTTAATGATCTCCTTCTTCCTCATCTGTTCAGATGAACCTGAGAAACCAAAAATCGTACAGAGACCAATTGGAGCAGAACTTGAAGAGAGTGTCACTCTTAGCTGCTCTGCTGACTCCCTCCCAAAGGCAACTTTCATCTGGACGTTCAAACACATGAAAATGTACGGGCCTCTGCACTACATCCATGAGATGGAAGAGAGGCACCTGGGGAGGTACACCTGCACCGCCCGTAATGCCGTCACTGGTCTGGAAGCCTCTGTGTTCCACACACTGTGTGGTATTTGAGCTCTCTTTCTTATCTCTCTAACTTGTTTATGCTGATGTGTGATTTGCAAGTGGAAAAGACAAAGTAATGTGTGATTCTGATCCAGACTCATCTACTCCCATCAGTGGTTCTTCGTCCGTGATGGTTTGCACTGTCCTGACCTCGATGGGACTCATGTTGGTCTAAAGACTGCATTTCGTCAGTGGGAATAGATGTAATATAACAAGCTTGCTCATTTGCTGCAAAAAAGAACAAAAATAAAGGTGTTCAGTACATGCAACAGCTGGTGTTCAGTAGTAGAAAAGAGAAACTGGGACAGCAATGTTTAAGTAATAAGAGTATAAATTAGGAGTATGAATTAATTACCTACGTAGTCTTAAAACATGACTTGAGAATACATTTGGAACACATTTTGGATTAGTTTTGACCGCAGAGTCCTGGACTAAGTTAGTCTCATCCACCTGTGCTGGTCTTATTGAAGGTAGTGCATATATCAGATTCAGTTCTTGTAATTCAAATTCAGTTCTTGCAATTCAATTTCAGTTTACTGACACATACATCCGATTGTTGAGGAAGAGCAATAGAGTGCAGATTCACAGAACTTCTTTTCACGTACTGTAACAACTATTTTCTCCCAACGATATCAACGACCAATGGGAGCTAGATATTTCGAAAGCCTAAAGTGTTTTCTCTATTTCATGTAAAAACTGTAGTTTTATGTCTTGCCGTTTCGGAGAAAAATTACTTTATTTGAGTTTTGCACCTGATCCGCTGCCATGGTAATTCCCTTCAGTTCTCTGGACATGATACTCCGAGCTGAACACCATCAGTTTTCAGCCTGTCGAAGCGACCAAAGACTCATCGTTGAGAGAAAATACTCGTTACAGTGAGAAGGTTACGAGTGAAAAGGAGTTCTGTGAATCTGGACTCGTTTGCTCTTCCTCAGTGACTGAATGTGTGTCTCAGTGAACTGAAATTGAATTGTAAGAACTGAATGTGGAAGTATACAGAGAGCTGAATTTTCAGTGAGGATCAAATACAGTTTCAGAGTAACTGAATTCAATTTGTGTTGTTGAGCTGTGTACAGCTCTGTAACTCTGTAACTTGCAAACTTTCTGAGCCCAATGAAAAACAGGCTCAATAGGTGTCACACAGGGATAGAAAACCTTGAAATCAACGTAGTACAAATATCTACCTGTGAAATGAAACCACTGAATGTAATATTACAGCCAGTCAAAAGTATGGGAAATTAGCTATTTTCAAAAAAATATTAAATGATGAAAGAGTTACATTACATCTTTAATGTTTTTGTATATCTGCAATGAATATTAACACTTTCCAATTTAAAAAAAATCCTTCTTGGGAAAATATACAGTGAAAATGTCTTAAAAAGTGGGTTTTTCAGCTCTGAAGTGATATTTAGCACTCAGGACCAAATAACTTCTAGATGTGATAGAACTACATTAATACTACACAGAATCAAAATTTGGTTGCAAGAAAGAGAACACTTTCGAAAATTAAAGATTCTTTGTTTGGGTAAAATGTATTTATTTTTATTCAGCAACAACTATTTACATGAATACATGTTGCACATTATCCTTAGGGTTTATTGGATGCTCAGTACGAATTTCAACCCAATCCGGTGAAAAATAAGCAATTGAATACAAAACTAAAAAAGTATTTGGAGTAGAGCTGTAGGATTTTGCAAGGTCCCACGAATTTAATGGAAGTTTGAATGATTTTTTTCAAGAAAATCCATGACATGAACTGGGAAAAGTTCTGAATTCTGGGTGAGTTGGTGTGGAATGACCCATAAGTGCCATCTTTTTGACCCATATCACCACTATATTCACTCTTAATTAAACTTATCCTGTACAGAGACAACCGACTGCTGAGATGTTTCATATCTCAGAGTTTTGTTGTTAAAGGCCTGACAGCTGTAGTTTCCACTCTGATTCATCTGCATGTTCATCAGACTGATCTCTGCTCCAGTATCAGACTGCAGGTCTCCATTCAGAAACCAGTAAAACAGGGCAGCAGGTCTGGAGTCAGCTGAGCAGGACAGGCGGATGTCTGACCCTTCCTCATAGTGTTCTTGCGATGGAGACAGTGTCAAAATAATATTTTCTGGACCAACTGAATGTAGGAGAGAAAACGACAGCAAAAAAAATAAATAAATCACAAAAATCTAATGTTAGTTACATGAAAAATAAAAAGGTAAATGACATGCAGCTGGACTCACTGTGAGGCATTATAACTGATTACTATGCACAACTGCATTATTATACACTAAGTCAGCAGGAAAAAAGAAACCTCTGTACAATGAAATGTAATAGAACAGCCTTGTAATACACTATAACACTTTCTAAATGAACTGACTGTATAATGTATATAATTTGTTGGCACTGTGCAGTGATAATGTACTGGATGCCATTAGGTTGAGGAGTTGAATATTTAAAAACAAAAAAAACAAACAAAAAAAAACAAGGCAAATAATCTAAACTCTGATTTTTGCTTGCAGATGTTGTCACATAAAGTGCTGAGCATGTAGCTTAATAACTCACAGTTGATGGAGAGGTTTACTTGATCACTGGTGCCATCACTGACAGGATTGAACACACAACACGTGAATGGTCCCTGGTCGTAGTGGGTCACACTGACTATAGTGGGAGTGGAGCCTCCATCAGTGAGCTGAACTCTGTCACTGGCTGTAACCTCAGAGCTGCCGTTCATCCAGAGGAAAGAGAGAGAGGATCCAGAGGAGGAGAAGGACAGACGGACAGAGCTGCTGAACTCCACCAAGTCTGTGCTGCTGGCAGTTACCTCTACATTAGAGACTGGCTCTGTGGGTGAAAAACAAAATGGTTTTATACTTGCCGCCACATATCAAAGGTACAGTAGAGGGAAAGAGCCATTTTCCCAATCTCTGTACTGACACGATGATTTTCGAGGACCAAGTAGTCTTGGGACCTAGTGCAGTGTGAAAGATATGAGAGATACCCAGGAAGTTTGCCAAGAAGTGCTTTGTAAATAAATAATGATACATAGACCAAATTGATTTAACTCAGTGGCATTTTCAGATTGTACTTTTTGGTGGTTGCTCTTTAGAATCAATGTCCAATATAATGCAGTCCAATTTAAGGCCAATTAATATGTATGACCTCAAAACTTTAATCAACGTCTCTCTGATACAATCTTAACAAGAGCTCAATATGATGAGCAAATTAAAGTAAGATTTTTTGCAGGATAGTTGTACTGGAATGCATTTACAAGTGAAAAATGTGAATGCATTATACGTTTTTTTAACATAACGTTGATATCAGTTCTTATAGTCATACCACTAAAAATAAGGGTATTGCTTGGCATCAGTGGCCAAGTTAAATTATTCAGTTTTCAGTTATGATGTAGTTATTGTAAGACTTGGAGACGTTATCTGTGAGAAAAGAGCACAGACAAAACAAAAAATAACCAGAACTGTTCTAACTTTGGCAGAAAATTAAAGTAGGACCCATTCGCTCAAGAAGCTAAATGAGAAATTTGGTTTTCAGGATCTTCAGTACAAGTACAAGAATTTCTACTGGATTTGTCTTTTGAAATTATTATTATGTTAATATGTAATAATATAATCTGAATTCTATTTTAGCTGGTATGTCCAGTAGATCCAGTAGTTAGGAAGAGGGTGATTCTGCCTTTATACTCCGGTTCAGTTATGTTTACATCATTAAAAGTGATTATATCTCTATCACCAAATTTCCAGGTCACTGATACAAACGGTTTTTCTGGTGGAGTCAGTGTTGTGGTGAACATCACCGTCTCTCCCACAGCTGCATTCAGAGGACCGTCTGGCAACACATCGGCTCCTTTGACTAAACCTGGAAGAGACAGTTACAGATCTGAGAAGGACTGTAATGAAATTAAATTCTAATATTTTTTATCTCATTTTTATTTACATAAAAGAAAAAAAACAATGCTATCTATAAATGTTTTTTTTGTTTCCGCAATTGTTGTGTTTAAAGTTACTTTAATTAGTTACACGTGTGGTCCAAACCTATGACTCGAGTCACCAAATCATAAGCTTTGATCTTTGATCATCAGCTAAACTCCTTCTCAACAACTTTTCAACAATTCAACAATTTTTAAAGCAGAAAATTCAAGATTCTTACCTGTGAAAGCCACAGAGACAATACAAAGTAAAGGTAATATATCCATTGATCTATTTGTGTGAGCTATAAACAGTTGTGGAAAGATCAACCATCGAGCTTTGACTGTCCTATAAATGTGAGCCTCTGGCGACTCTGATTATCTGACTGAGTTACAAACTGTGTGCATAAAGAGATAAACCCAATGGATCTGCAGTCATGCCCTAAAGCTGCAAGACGTCGCCCTCTTGTGGTGTATCTGTGTTTGTATTAGCATGATACATGATGAAGAGACGTGAATACTACTGTGGTATTAATAATCCCACAGACAAAAGGTGATAGTGATTTAGTAAACAGGATATATTTGGTCAGGCTATTTAACTTCCACTGAAGCAGCTCAAGACACATTCAAGCTTTTAGCTCGAACCTAGACATAAAAGCCTACTAGAATATTTATCAACCTGTCAAAAATTAATGAATAATTTGGCACCATGAATATCTGTACAAAATGTCATGGCACTCTATCAAACAGTTGTTGAGATATTTTAGTCTGGACCGACCAACCAGCATTGTCATAGAGCCATGCCACTACCGTCAACTTTATGCATTATAGTAGCACTATTGTCAGGACTGAAACAAGGACAGAGACAAGGACTGAGCGCTGCGACGTGTGTTTGATAGAGAGAGAGAGAGAGAGAGAAGGGAATAAAAGGCGGAAGACATACGCGATGTTTCTGTAAGTTATTAATAGGCCCTACTTGGGGTGCTGCTTTGTCATGTTTTGACGCTCGAACCCGTGATATTCCACATCGCAAAAGAAAACAAAACATGCAATCAATCAGCTGATCCACTTCCTCAATACACATGTTTGTTTTGTAATTACTCTGTCTCTCTCTCACGCATGACAAAATCCAGTCAGCTCAAGTTAGCAGCACAATTTAAAGAAATGAACGTCGTCAAATATTTATCAAGGAAAAGAAAAGCAGACGAGGCAGGCAAACGGACACCGGGCTGGAGAGTGACGTGCACAGTCAGCTAATGGTGGATGGTTTATTGACCAACAGACTCATCACTCTGTTGGTTTTTTGAAAACCTAAAAGTTGCAACACTCTGTGACTTTTAAAAAGATCTAAACGGTGCAGGTGGGGTTTCCCTCTTATCAAATTAACAAATCATCTTTGGCTGAGGTTACAAATGTTCCGCAGTAAACACTGTGGTAATAATTCGTGTTTCCTCTATATACATTCAATAAATTATTAACTGTTATAAGAGTGCTTTTGGCGAATTGCTCTTAAGAAATGTTTATTGTCCCCCCCAACAATTAAATGAAATATCCGCCCTTGATCATGTGATATGCTACCTCAGTACACTTTAAGAACAAATATGAATTATATGTTATTATAATATATATTATAGACACGACCGCTGACTGCCTGTAACAATTTGACCACAATATAGCACACTGACCATACACGGTCCAGCCATATACTAGGTTTTGACCTAGTCTTGTTATGCTGTCGCCTCGCTACAAAATACATAGTAAGTCCACTCTGAATAAATCCCTGAATGTTTAGTCATGTCAAACTGTGATAGTCATTTATTATTTATTATTTACTAGACATAATTTTTAAAAAGAAATCCTTCCCAAGAAGTACCTAAAATCTTTAATGATCTTTTAAAAGTTGCTTGTCGTGTACATTGTTAATGTTCAACAAGGTGGACCTTGAGAGGTTTGATGATGGGAATTGCACAGTACTTCCTTATACTACCTTCACATATTGAAATCAGAATACATTATGCTGAAATTAACGGAGGGAAAGTGAAGTAGTGTGATCTCTCTTTTCTCTTGTAAAACTTGATGATACTGCAGATGAAATGGAAATAGCTGCGATGCACTTCATCATCCTGGGAGTCATCTCAGGTGAGTTCTTAACACTTGATCCAGCAGAGAAAAGCAAATATTTATTCATTATTTCTCTAAATGTAACCATTAATTATTGATTAACAGTATCAGATTACACTCCCTCCCTGTTTTGCTTTGGGAGATAAAGTGTTACTGTAAATGGGTTTTTTTCACATAAGATGAGCTTCTCACTGGTAGTGATGATATCAATGCCTAGACACATTAGTTCAGTCCAGATTCTGTGGCAAGTAACAACTTGACAACTAGAGAGTGAAAATTAGTAAACGGAGACACTTAAAAATATTTAAACCACAATGCAGAACTGAAAAAATGTCATTCACAACAGAATGCAGTACATTTAGTGAAACACTGGATTCTCCTCTCAGACTTTTCTATATCATGGAACTATAACTGCTGTCATCATCAAATTAAGTGTTTTCCTAACTCAGAAAAGTGGAGCCCTGTATTTCCTTTGCATAGTAAATGTTGTATCCACACACTCTTTTTTGCGTAGTATAAGAACAAGCATCAGAATATACAGTGAATAGAAGCACAGCTTCTATAATGTATACACACATTATAACAAAAGACACCAGTCTTCACAGAATCCAGTTAAAAAAGGGGGATTTATTTGTAAATAATATAGTCATAAACCAGAGATAATTATTTATCACAAAAAAGTGAAGTACCTCCTGGTGACTTCCTCTATCTGCCAGAATTAGTTGCCCTGTTGTTGTGATCTATCAGTGGGAAGAAACTCATTTTCCTCATATGATGGGTTGAAGAGGACACTCAGTGTATCTGTTGCTTTTCTGATAAGCCGGACATGTCAGCTACTTCAGCTGGTTGGCAATTTGACGATCAGCTTAAGTTTATTCAGAGGTTTTGTTTATTCAAAGCTACGACTGAGATATGAAAAGAGACATGAGCCTTCACACACACACAGCAACCAAAAACATTAAGGACTAACTGTGAACAGGCCATAGGCAGTGCTTTACAAACAGGCGTTCATTGAATGCCGCACTACAAACCTCTCTCTCTCTCTCTCTCTCTCTCTCTCTCTCTCTCTTTTCACACGTGTAATATTGCGTGTAAGAAAATACAAACAAAATAACAAATGATATTTTGGGAATTATTTTGTTAATCATTAGCCTCTCATGATCTTATGATATATTTGTCACGATTGCACTGTCCGTTTCAACTGATGTCACCATTCACACTGTATTTATGAAAGACGATAATTTCATTGATGGTAAACACGTATAAAAACATTGTGTCAGTTTGTCCCGGACTGTAGACTAC
>NTHP01000040.1:499505-510714 GCA_003416845.1 Oplegnathus fasciatus
TGTGTGCCACAGCCACATCAAGGCCTCCCTGCTGCTGCCTTATTTATGTTTTATCTCTCTGGGACTCTACAGGGTCAAAGGGGATCGAGCTAGTCTTAAGGCAATCAGTTCTAAAGTAAGCTGAATCTGACACCATCAAGTCCAAGTCAAGGCTCAAGTCCTCGTTGTCATGACTGAAATCCAACTGGAGTCAATTTCACAAGTCTCAATTCAACAGCTCTCGAGTAGGATTTTGGGAAAGCTCCAAATACTATAGGTTAAAACTTTATTGAACAGCTTTGTGTAGTAGTTACTTGTAAGGTTTGTGATTTGGTTTATGTATCAACTGTACATGATCATTATCCTACTATGACAGTAATTACTTGTAATTGAAAGTTGAAATTTTTGTCCATGACGCCCAGAGAATGAAACCTTCTGACTTTGGTGATCCCCTGACTTTTTCTCTAGCGCCACCATGAGGTTGACATTTGTGGTTGTCAGTGAAATATGTCAACATGTTTGATGGATTTTTCATTAGTTTTTCTCAGCCTCAAGAGCTAATACAAACCTTCAATGTCCAGTCATAGATGCTCATTAATATTGTATGGGATACTTCTGTCTACTGGACAACATTCCCTTTGTTAGGTGGTGACAAACATAAAACCATTTTGTCTTTCACCACAGAGCCAGTCTCTAACGTAGAGGTAACTGCCAGCAGCACAGACTTGGTGGAGTTCAGCAGCTCTGTCCGTCTGTCCTGCTCCTCCTCTGGATCCTCTCTCTTTTTCCTCTGGATGAACGGCAGCTCTGAAGTTACAGCCAGTGACAGAGTTGAGCTCACTGATGGAGGCTCCACACTCACTATAGTCAATGTGACCCGCTACGACCAGGGACCGTTCAGGTGTCGTGTGTCTAATCCTGTCAGTAATGGCACCAGTGATCCAGTAAACCTCTTGATCAGCTGTGAGTTATGAATCTAAATGCTCAGTCTCTTTTCTGGTCTCAAAGTTGAAGTCTGATTTAAATTTTTGCTACAACTTATTTGGGAGTGGTCTTGTCTCAATGACTGATCATTCTGCTCTACCTGAGGAACCAGAAAAATACAAACTCCTACACAGTGTAATGAAATTCACTTGAACAGTCCTGCAGTCCTTTGTAAATCTTATGATGTTCATTTTTTATGTTTTTAATATCAATATTTATATTTTGGTTGTTTTTAACATTTTGCACAGTGCCATAAAAATGACATATATACATGAAGTTTCACCAAAGTTGTATTTACAGCACAGCTGTTCTGTTGGACTGCAGGAGTTTCTATTCCTTTGGTACTTTGGTGTGCATTTGGCTGACATACTAATAAATGCAAACCTTTCTAAGTCAAGTAGTATACCATATTATTTACTTTTTTTAAATAAAGCCTCTAACATTATGTTTTTCTGATGTTGTTTTCTCCCAAAATTCAGTTGGCCCAGAAAATATTATTTTGACACTGTCTCCTTCACAAGAGTACTTTGAGGAAGGATCAAACATCAGACTGTCCTGCTCAGCTGACTCCAGACCTGCTGCCTTGTTTTACTGGTTTCTGAATGGAGACCTGCTGTCTGATACTGGACCAGAGCTCAGTCTGATAAACATTCAGATGAGTCAGACTGGAGATTACAGCTGTCAGGCCTTTAACAACAAAACTCTGAGATATGAGACATCTCAGCCTGCAGCTGTAACTGTACTGGGTAAGTCGGAATTGGGGGGGTTGTACATAGTGATATGAATAAACAGTGCCACTATGACAACTTAAATATCTGCTCCCAGTCGTTAAAGTTAGACTATAAGTACTTAAATCAGTGTGGCTTCTCTGGAAATTCAAATTGAAAAATAAGACAAGAAAATGATTCTTTAATTTTTAATTAAGAAACTGAGTATACAGGCTCATTAAAGGCCAATTAAAAAACTAATTAAAAGAGAAATTTAAAACAAAACTGGATGTTAAGGACCAGCATGCATCAATAAATACAAATGAATGAATATTTTAATTAATGTGTGACATCATATATAAACAAACCTGTAGTTTCTTGCGATAGTTTCAGCTTATATGGCCTCTTTATTTGTTTTTTGTTTTGTTTTTGTTTGTTTGCTTGTTTTTATTTTTGATGTTTATTAGCATTTGATTTTGTATTGAAGAGGGCTTTGAGTCCTGGAAATTACCAAGTGGAAGAAGAGTGGTAACAAAATAAAAAAGTCAGAATAATGTCTGTGAGTCCTCCGCAGTTTCTGCATCTTATTAACAAGACAAAGAGTCTATTATGGCATTTAATTAGTCTAAAAACGTGGGCAGATAAAAACCAAGCACACAGGACAAGTACAAGGATGGAAAACCATCCTCGTACAAATGCAGTCCTGCGAGCATGTGGCTGTGACGAGTGCAAGTTTGACCCATCCTACACACTCGCTCGTCAAGTTGACTTTTGAGACTTGGAGGCGGGGATGGAATAGACAGTGGCTGATGTCTCCCTTCCTTTGATTGGTTACTTTCAACGCCCAGTCTCCGGCATGTCTCTGACCCCTTTTTTGGCGGCAGGATCATCAAGAAGAAGACTGTAATGTCTGTGGATGTCTATCTTACTGACATGATGAATATTCTTATAACAGAATGAGCAGACATCATGAGTTCGTTCTTCTGCGTATCTTTACTGGACCGTCAGATGAGGTGCATCTCAAGTCTCTTATTTGATATTTCCTTGCTCCACGCTTGAACTGGAAGGCGTTCTGGTCAAAGACTGTCCCAAAGCTCTTATTTCTGCTCCGAGGAGCGAGGATTTAGGAGCGAGGAGGGATCTCTGAGGGGTCATGAGCGAGGATACACGAGAGCAGCCTTCACAGAAGTCTTTTACCAGCCAACACGCCCCCTTATTGGATATCAGTTACTGATTGGACGCTGCAGCTGATCGGACTGACCTGATCCATCACAAATCACTGGAGTTTCATACCGGAGTGAAGGCAGATAACCGATTAAACTCAAGTGTATCACTCTTTATATTCGATTTGTTTTCTGATTCACCATCGAGTTAAAAATCTGTGTTCATTGTAGGTCTGAACAACAAAAGGACCACAAACAACATTCTTCATTAGAAAGACTTTTCTTTTCATGATCTGTTATTTCCATCGTTAACTTTTATTATGGATACAATTAAAGTGAGAGAGAGTAGGAGAGTCTGTCTGTCAGCAAGAAACATTTTTTTACATAATTTATCCTCATTTCCATTCAGTCACATGTGAGGCTGATCATCGGACGTCACTGACGTGACACTTCTGAGGAAAGGAAGTCTCATTTAACATATTTCCTCATTTCTTCTCTCCTCACATGGTTTCCTTGTGTCTCTCCATGCATCCTTGGTGGGAGGGACTAAGACGCAAGGAAAGGACTTGTGCTGGAGTCAATTTCACAAGCCTCAATTCAATAGCTCTCGAGTAGGATTTTGGAAATGCTCCAAATGCTCTAATACTCTAGAGGTTAAAACTTTATTGAACAGCTTTGTGTAGTAGTTACTTGTAAGGTGTGTGATTTGTATGGTTTATGTATCTACTGTACGTTATCATTATCATACTATGACAGAAATTACTTGAAATTGAAAGTCGAAATTTTTATTTATGGCGCCCAGAGAATTAAACCTGCTGACTTTGGTGATCCCCTGACTTCTCCTCTAGCGCCACCATGAGGTTGACATTTTTGTTTTTTAGTGAAATATGTCAACAACTATTTGATGGATGTTTTTGATGGATTTTTTATTAGTTTTTCTCAGCCTCAAGAGCTAACACAAACCTTCAATGTCCAGTCATAAATGGAATTAATACTGTATACGATTTATCATGATTCTACTTTACTGCTGTCTACTGGACAATATTCCCTTTGTTCAGCGGTGGCAAATATGAAATCATTTTGTTTTTCACCCACAGAGGGAGTCTCTAATGTAGAGGTAACTGCAAGCAGCACAGACTTGGTGGAGTTCAACAGCAGTTCTGTCCATCTGTCCTGCTCCTCTTCTGGATCCTTTCTCTCTTTCCTCTGGATGAACGGCAGCTCTGAGGTTACAGCCAGTGACAGAGTTCAGTTCACTGATGGAGGCTCCACTCTCAATATACTCAATGTGACCCGCTACGACCAGGGACCATTCAGGTGTCGTGTGTTCAATCCTGTCAGTAAGGGCATCAGTAATTCAGTAAACCTCTCCATCAGCTGTGAGTTAATAACCTATATGCTCAGTCTCTTTTCTGGTTTCAAAGTTGAAGTTTGATTTAAATTTTGCTACAACTTATTTGGAAGTGGTCTTGTCTCAATGATTGATCATTCTGCTCTTCCTGAGGAACCAGAAAAATACAAACTCCTACACAGTGTAATTAAATTCACTTGAACAGTCCTGCAGTCACTTGTGACTCTTATGATGTTAATTTTTATGTTTTTTAAGGTCAATATTTATATTTTGGTTGTTTTTAACATTTTGCACAGTGCCATAAAAATGACATATATACCTGAAGTTTGACAAAGTTGTATTTAGCTGTTCTGTTGGACTGCAGGAGTTCCTATTCCTTTGGTACTTTGGTGTGAGAGATGCCTCACTATGTAAACGAAAGGGCTGAATACATGACAGTTGTTAACTCTGGGTAACAAACTGTGCAATGAGCTTTCATTTACATAATGTAACATCTCGAGGACTATAACATAATTTAGTATAAAAGCTACCCTTATAGTACCCTGATGAGGTAAATAAAATAAAAACAAAGAAATAAAAGTCTGTCTAAAGCCTGCTATAAGAATGAACTTAATGAAAGTACAGATTTTGAAACAATGAAAATTATTTATATCTTTTGAAGCCCCAGTTATGAATGAATTAATGAATGCGCTAAAAGCAACACATACACTGTACTGTAGATGGCACCAGTTTATACAGGGAATGTCAGTGTACTGGTATTGTGTTCTATGAAGAAAAACAAATAATTAAACAAATGCTAAAATTCAAAGTTCTCTTAACAGGAGTTTAAATGAATCAATAATCAACTTATATACTGTTTACTTGACAAATTAGTGTATTACAACATTACTTCAAATATATTTGTCACAAACCTTGTGTTCTTTTTAGTACCATTAACACTGTTCTTAATACCCCCCAGTCTGCTTGTCTTGATGTTTCATCAGAAAACTGTGAAAAATTTCTCCAGTTTTTTCTTGACAAGATTGTAATTATTAGAGAACACATCTCACCCCCTTTTTATGACACATCCATCACTGTCACTTGCTTTGCTGTTTTTAACCAGTTTGAGCCTGTCTCTCTCTCTCTTCTAATGGAAATTATTGGTCATATGAAATCCTCAGCCACAGATGTTGTCCCCCCTCACCTTTTTAAAGAGATTTATGAGACTATTGGACCAAACATCCAAATAATCATGAACAGCAGTCTCGCTTCAGGTGTTGTACAGGCAAACTTTAAGCATGCAGTTGTGAAACCATTGATAAAAAAAACCCTATCCGGACTCCTCAGCACTCTCCAATTTTAGATCAATCTCTCAACTCCGATTTCTTTCAAAAATTTTGGAGAATGTTGTACTCCTACAATTGCAATCTTTCTTGGACATACATGGTATTCTTGAGGTGTTCCAGTCTGGTTTTAAAGCCTTCTGCACTTTTAGGGTTCTATTCTTGGGCCTATCCTTTTTTCCCTTTATGTGCTCCCCTTAGGGTCCATTCTTAGAAAATATCATATCTCGTTCCACTGTTACGCAGATGACACACAAATCTACCTGCCTTTGAAACGGAAAGATGAAAGCTCTTTTAAACCATTCTTTGACTGTCTCAAGGACATCAAAGCTTGGATGGCCTTAAATTTTTTAAACTTTAATGAGAGTAAGACTGAAGTCCAGATATTTGGACCCAGTGGTGCCCATGATGCCCCTCATTTAGACCTGTGTTCCCTGGAACCACATGTAAAACCCACTGTAAAAAAATTAGGTGTGATAATAGACAGTGATTTTAGACAAACAGATAAACTCAGTGATCAAATCTAGCTTTTTCCAGCTGAGGCTTTTATCTAAGGTCAAGTCCTTTTTATCATTTATTGATTTTGAAAGGGTTATACATGCTTTTATCTCGACCCGACTGGACTACTGTAATGCCCTTTATGTTAATGTTAGCCAGGCCTCCCTCTCACGCTTGCAGTTGGTCCAGAATGCGAGCACATTTCCCCCATACTGGCCTCCCTTCACTGGCTCCCTGCACGTTTTAGGATTGTTTTTAAGATTTTATTGTTTGCCTACAAATCCTTAAATGGGCTAGCTCCAACTTATCTCTCTGACCTTTTACAACCTCACGTTTCAGCAAGGTCTCTCAGGTCCGCAGAGCAGTTGCTTCTGGTTGTCCCAAGATCAAGGTTGAAGCACAGAGAAGATCGCGCCTTTGCAGTCATAGCCCCCAAACTCTGGAACGAGTTGCCTCTGCATGTTAGGCTGGCTCCTATACTGCCCGTTTTAAAAACCCATCTTAAAACACATTCTTATTCCCTGGCTTTTGATTCAGTATGAGAGTTACCTTTCTTTTTCTTCTGGTCTTATTGCTTTTATTATGTTGTTGTCTTTTTGTCTTTTAAACTTGTCTTTGTGTTTTTATTGTGCAGTTTTATGGGTTTTTGCTATTCCGGATTGTACAGGACAACTAGACAACTGGACAACTGGTGTTGTTTTTAAATGTGCTTTATAGATAATGTTTGATTGGATTGGATATATCTTTCTCTTTTTCAGACGGACCAGAAAATGTTCAAATCACAGGTCCAGGTGTGATAGAAGACAAACAGACCTTAACATTAACCTGCTCTGCTGAGTCCACACCATCTGCTACTTACACCTGGATACTGAATATGACAGAGATACACAATTCTGCTGTGTTCACTAAAAACATCACTGGACCTTCTGACAGTGGCAATTACACCTGTCAAGCCATGAATTATATAACTGGGAGAACATCATCTGTGGTCCATCAGTTGACTGTAAAAGGTAAAGTTCAGTATTTTCGTGACAGTAGAAGGAAGAATAAAAATGTTCCATCCTTAATGTTACATTATACTTTCATATTATAATTTCCATCCTGTCTTAATATTTTGCTTCTGCCGTGAGATAATGTAAATACCACTTATCAGCTGTGTTTGTGTGTTTCCAAAATGGCTGACACTACAAGGTTTCTTCTGTTTCATTTCATGCGTCCCAGCAAGATCCCCTGGAGGTCTTTCAGCTGGTGCCATTGCTGGAATAACAATAATCACATGTTTCATATTTGCTGTTGGGGCTGCTGGAGGGTACTTTATCTATAAAAAGAAGTGAGTGAAAAATAACCTTCATAATATTACTGGTCAGACATTTCTCTTCATTTTCTTCATGAAGTGTATACAGTGTTGTTTTTGGAGAGCGCAGTGGTAATTGTAACTGACTTGAGTCACAATTAGCATTAATTTTACCCAAACACCATACAATAAACATACATAGTTTCATACAGTACTTTCATATAGACCACTTTTCACAACTCCATGAAACTCACTTGACTTTTTAATATGATTTTAATTATATTAACATAGAATTTAAAAACTTGTTTGTTGTATTGTTTGTTTTTTTAATATTAATATAAAAATGTATATCAGTAAATACTTCTATTATAAAGTTTAGAAATCTTTTTTAATATATTACTCAAACATAACATACTTG
Source organism: Oplegnathus fasciatus (assembly GCA_003416845.1). Lineage (NCBI taxonomy): Eukaryota > Metazoa > Chordata > Actinopteri > Centrarchiformes > Oplegnathidae > Oplegnathus > Oplegnathus fasciatus. Next base: position 507,222 of record NTHP01000040.1, read on the forward strand.
GTTACTGTTGGAGTTTTAAGTAGCATCTAGCTGGCCACATTTTAACAATGCTTTATTTCAAATATTTTAGAATCAACAACAATCAGCCAAAGCCAAATAATAGAGGTAAGTATTGTGATCTAACTTCACCTTATGCTTAGACTACCATATCAATAAATACTTTAATAGAAATATAGAAAAATAGAGAGAATCACAATCATACATATTGGGCTATCAGATGTACTATAACTAAACCATGTTTTGCCTAGAACAAGAAAATGCATATGAGAACCCTTCAAAGATATATGAGAACCTATAAACTCAATGTTCTTCTTTCCCTTTTAAGGTAAGTTTTGATTAAAAAAATACAGAGATAAATGTAGTTTTTAAGAGAGAGCACCAAGAGGTTAATCAAAACCTCAACTCTTTACTTTAATCTTTGTTTACTTTTTTGCCCTGCAGATGATCAGAAAATAAAAGTACTTGTAAAGTCTCTACCTGCACCAAGAAAAGAAGAAACACCAATGTTGTTTTCTTTAGAACNTATTTTTTATGGACAATGTATTAGCAAACGTTTACCATTTACTCATCCAATATGGAGCAACAGCATTTCTACTGCATTTCTGGCCACCTGTTGAATGCAATTCCAATATTAATTCTCCTCTTAGCATGTACCGTATTCAATGGGTTTATCCCAGCTTTTTTGATGAAAACCTCTATCAGAAACAGGGTTTATAGGGGTGAAATTTTTTCAAACCCAAAGCAAAGAGTTAAAATAGAATAAAAAGCTCAACAGATCCGCAGAGCTGGATGATAATTCTCTGAGGTTTGACACTCTCTGTGTTGTTAATATTAAAAATATTATATAAACATTTGAAAATAGCTGTACTAGTTTTTATTGCAAAAAAATAAATAAATAAATTACCATTGCTTGTTCTGCTATTACTAAACAGTGGTGAATGGGTTTGCATTAATTCTGATGTATGATAACTGAAGCAATGAAATGACTCATATTTTTTTATGTTTTATATTTTCATTTCTACAATGTTTATCTACTACATTTATTCTCCTGTTCTCCTTTTGTGTCCAACCTCAACATGGTAAACAATAAGAAAATACTGGGTTGGGATACGACATTATGCAATTAACAAGATACATCAAAATATAATATTTTATATTTTGAAAATTGCGCCACAAAATATTTTTCTCTGCCATGCAGTTTAAACAGCCACTGAATATGTAAGTCTTTTAAATATAATGGTCACTGGCAACTGTAGGAATGAGGTTTGAAGTGTGTAGTATTTTAATAAAGCTGTATCTTTATATCCTCTTGTTGTTTACTTGAATTAATACATTTGACTTCTCCTCATTTACCTGCAACAAACAATAAATATAAACAATAAAGAAATTTTAATGTTGAAATGAAGTTGTGCCTCCGGAGTTTTCTCTTCATTGTTGATTAAACTTCAAACTCAAACTTATTATATGACTCGTCCAAGTTAATACTAAAAATCTACTTAAATGCTGTGTTGCAAAATGACTGAATAACGAGGTAAAGCCTTTGAATCTGTAGAACACTTTCATGCCAAAAGCTGCAGCATGCTGACTTCCTGTCAAATGTAGCAGATTTTGTCCGGTAAGCTTTGTAGGTTGATACAATTTTGATAAAGCTGTATTCTTGAATTTAACTTTTCTTCATTTACTTGCAACAAACAATAAATATGAACAATAAACAAATGTTCATGGTTAAGTGAAACTATTTGTGCAAGACTTTAGGATGGACTTTCCATGACTTTGCACAACACTTCTTTGTTCAGTTATTCTAAATTTCATGAACAACAACTGAAAGGTAATCATGAAACCTTGACAGTCCTCCTTATAAATGTGGTCCTGTGGCAGCTGTAATTATGATTCTTGTCTAAATAAACACTGGAAGTCTATGTGCTGTAAAATGACTAAATAATAAGATCCTTTGAATCTGCAGAACACTTCCATGCCAAAAGCTGCAGCATGCTGCCCTCCTGTGGTGTAACTGTTACTGGTGTAACTGGTAGTCCAGTGGACAAAGAGCAGGAAGGTGGTAATGATGTGATTTACTGAGCACAATATCTTCCCTGTTATCTAACTCTCACTGAGACTATTAATAAAGGGGAAGAGGAAGCAGTTCAAGGCACCTCACATTCACAGGAATGCACATAGCAAAAATAATTGGAATAGTTGGAATTGTATTAGTTTAAATAAATAAAGACACACAAATGGCTCTAACAAGGTTTTGTGAGCAAGTGAATGGGGATTAATTCATATGTTTTATTTAGGTAAAAACATAAAATTCTAAAATGCAAAGTTAATCCATCATACTCAAATACCTTTGACGATATAACAACATCAGTATATGATTTTATCACTTCCAGCGTAGAGGGTGCTGCATGTAAAATAATCAAATCAACTGTAAACACAGGCAGCAGGCACCTGAACCTCACTGTAAAACAGCACCACTCTGAATGAATGGTGCTGCTGCAGAATTATTATACAACAAGTAGTTGTAGTCATAGTCCATATCATCAGTGATTAACAAGGGACACAATGATGCAGGTAGGTGGACCTCACACATTACTTCCTTATACTGCCTTCATATCCTGAAATCCACATTCTCATACTGAAACAACCAGAGGGAAAGTTAACAAGTTTGACACAAATCACTCTTTTCTTTGTCAAACTTGATGATCCTCCAGACAAAATGGAAATAGCTGCGATACGCATCATCATACTGGGAGTCATCTCGNGCACTTACAAGAAGTTTTTAGAAAACCTGAGAACATTTGAACACACATTGTCTCTGTTGTTAAATTGCTCTTTTTGAATTGATTACTCAGATTATCTGTGATGAAATGCTCACAGTGCTGATTAGTGTTTTACAGTGCCCAGGTATGTCTTCCCTGGAGCAGTGTTTATTTAGGGAGATGAAACGTTACAAAGCGATGTTTCACATTTTAATCACATCAGATAGCGTGAGTTACTCTTGTTTAATAAGATGACATGGATTTCATACTGGTAGTAATATTAATGCATAAACACATTCATTCACAGATTCTGTGGCTGAAAATATCCCAGCTAGCCAGCAAATAGAGCCAGTTAGGAATAAATATTTTAACCACAGTACAGCATTGCAAAAAACAAAGATAAAACACATTTAACCATTTCACAACACAAATATACTGTATATTAATTAGCATCATGACAGAGCTATTTATTTTGAAAGGAAATTAGGCTTTTAAAATGCTCTTTCATCCCCGCAGATTTTTATCACAACATAAAAAAGTATTAATATTGTATCCAAAATTGTCTTGCTAATAATACACGATGTATTTTCCTTACGTACACAAGTGTAGTACAATATTTTTTGAATAATGTAAGAACAAGCATCAGACTACACAGTGTGAAAGCACAACATACTGTACATACATTATAGCAAAAGACATCAATCCTTCCAATATTGGTATTGTTATTGTTAAAT
>NTHP01000040.1:530995-731054 GCA_003416845.1 Oplegnathus fasciatus
CAATCATACATATTGGGCTATCAGATGTACTATAACGAAACTGTGTTTTGCCTAGAACAAGAAAATGTGTATGAGAACACTTCAGAGGTATATGAGAACTTATAAACTCAATGGTCTTCTTTCCCTTTTAAGGTAAGTTTTGATTAAAAAATACAGAGATAAATATATTCTTTAAGAGAGAGCACCAAGAGGTTAATCAGAACATCGACTCTTCTCTTTAATCTTTGTTTACTTTTTTGCCCTGCAGATGATCAGAAAATAAAAGCACTTGTAAAGTCTCTACCTGCACCAAGAAAAGAAGAAACACCAATGTTGTTTTCTTTAGAACTGATACTAATTCTCTTCTACCTTCAGCTTATATTTTCTTCACAATGCAGTAACAGCAACAGGATNACCATATCAATAAATACCTTAATAGAAATAAAGAAAAAATAGAGAATCACAATCATACATTGTGGGCCATCAGATGTAATGTAACAAAACTGTGTTTTGCCTAGAACAAGAACATGTGTATGAGAACATTTCAAAGATACATGAGAACTTAGAAACTCAACGTTCTTCTTTCCCTTTTAAGGTAAGTTTTGATTAATAAAATACAAAGATAAATGTAGTTTTTAAGAGAGAGCACCAAGAGGTTAATCAGAACATCGACTCTTCTCTTTAATCTTTGTGTACTTTTTTGTCCTGCAGATGATCAGAAAATAAAAGCACTTGTAAAGTCTCCACCTGCACCAAGAAAAGAAGAAACACCAATGTTGTTTTCTTTAGAACTGATACTAATTCTCTTCTGCCATCAGCTTATATTGTCTTCCCAATGCAAGTCCATTAGTCATTCTCCTTTTAGCAGGTAGCGTATTCAATGGGTTTATCTGAGCTTTTTTGACAAAAACCTCTGCTGGAAACAGGTTTATGGGAGTGAAATTTCTTCAAAACCAAAACAAAGAGTTAAAATCGAATAAAAAGCTCCATAGAGCTGCACAGCTGGATGATAATTCTCTGAGGTTTGACACTCACATTACATTTAATGTGTTGTTAAAGGGACTGTATGTAAGTTTTTACATGTGCAAACATTTTTTANTCTTTGTTTACTTTTTTGCCCTGCAGATGATCAGAAAATAAAAGCACTTGTAAAGTCTCTACCTGCACCAAGAAAAGAAGAAACACCAATGTTGTTTTCTTTAGAACTGATACTAATTCTCTTCTACCTTCAGTTTATATTTTCTTCACAATGCAGTAACAGCAACAGGATTACCAGTGTATCCTATCTGAAAGTGTTATTGTCAGACGCCCAGCAATATAAATGTGCTTACAGCTGCATTAATTGACGTTTTGATCACTTGGAGGCAGAAGAGCTCCACAACAAGATGACAGATGTAGCAGCCATGACATACTATCACCTTAATATTTTGTATGGACAATGTATTAGCAAACGTTTACCATTTACTCATCCAATACAGAGCAACAGCATTTCTACTGCATTTCTGGCCACCTGTTGAATGCATGTCCAATATTCACTCTCCTCTGATCAGGTGGTTTTATCCCAGCTTTTTTTATGAAAACCTCTTCCGGAAACAGGTTTATGGGACTGAAATTTCTTCAAACCCGAAACAAAGAGAAAAATAGGATAAAAAGCTCCATAGACCTGCAGAGTTGGATGATAATAAATATTTGAAAATAGTTAGGCTAGCTAGTTATAAATTACCATTGCTTGTTCTGCTGTGACTAAACAGTGGTGAATGGGTTTGCATTTAATTCTGATGTATGATAATTGAAGCAATGAAATGACTCTTATTTTTTATGTTTGTATGCATTTCGACAGTGTATATCTACTGCTTTTATTCTCCTGTTCTCCTTTTGTGTCCAACTTCAACATCGTAAACAATGGGAAAATATTATGCAATTAACAAGATATATCAAGATACAATATTTTATCTTTGGAAAATTGCACCACAAAATATTAATGGTTTCTCTGCCATGTGCTTCTAACAGCAACTGAATATGTAAGTCTTTTAATATATTAAATAAATATAACGGTCACTGGCAACTGTGGAAATGAGGTTTGAAGCTTATGGTATTTTAATAAAGCTGTATCTATATCCTCTTATTGTTACTTGAATTAATACATTTGACTTCTCCTCAATAACTTGCAACAAACAATAAATACAAACAATAAAGAAATGTTAACATCTCAATGAAGTTGTGCCTCCGGAGTTTACTCTTCATTGTTGACTAAACTTTGTTCACAAGTGAAAGCTAATCATCAAACTTTGACAGTCCTCCTTAATGTGGTCTGATGGCTCCTGTAATTTTATAACTCCAAATCCAAATTAATACTGAAAATCTACGTAAATGCTTGCAAAATGACTGAATAACGAGGTGAATCCTTTGAATCTGTAGAACACTTTCAAGCTAAAAGCTGCAGCATGCTGACCTCCTGTGGTGTAACTGGAGTTGTTCTGGCAGTCTGGTGGACAAAAGAGCAAAGCGGTATCATCTGCAGCACTGCTATGTCTAAATACAGCAGAGCTGCATCACAGAGCTGCTACAGCATGTCTGTAGACTCTTTGTCATGTTCCTCAAACTTCTGACATAATGATCAACTGAGTAAATACATTATGATGAAATAATGAATAACAATCATAACTTCTGGTGTTCAGAACATGCAGTTGTGTTTTATGAGCTTGTTATGCAAGTGGAGAGCCACAACAACAAAGGGTTAATGGAGGTAATAATTAAGCATGCCAAGGCTGTGGACGGTCTTGATGACATGTTTCATTTATTGCAGATAATCTCTGGGACACTTTTTCCATTGTCGCACAAACACAGACGGAGAAGCAGAAGGTCAGGTAACTTTAGAAGAGGACCAGCTGAGAAATACACCATGAACTATACATTTCTCAGGTCAATCATACTTGTGTTCCTCTCCTCAGGTAAGAAATGTATTAGAAGTGATTTTCAAATTCATCATCAGTAGAACTACATATTGTGAAATGTTGGTTAACTATGTTCATATTTCAGTCGGTCTTTGCTATGGAGCTGGTGTACTCACTGTTGACTCGCTTCGTGGAGCAGCAGGGGAGAGTGTGACCTTCACAACATCTGTAAAACCGGCAGCTGAACCATTTCTGGCATTGACTTGGAGCTTCAATGGTACCATCAATGTAGTAACCTCAACCAGTGTAGACGTAGTGGGACACGGCTATGAGAACAGGATCACCCTGGATAAATCTACTGGATCTCTGGTGCTGAGAAACCTGACTGAAAACGACAGCGGAGAATATGAATTAATCATCATCCCACTGGGAGCAGGGCAGATTCAAGGAACTGCTAAACTGGAGGTGATGAGTAAGTAAGATTTATTCATCTGGCACTGTATTTCATGTTAGGAAGGAATTGAAAATGATGCTTGTGTAATATAAACTTATTCTGAATAAAAACATCTGGTGTGGTCTGGATCTGGCATGGTCTCTTATTATGTTTATATTCATTTTTTGTGCACAGCCAAGGTGTCAAGACCCACTATAGCCTGTCCCACAGACAACGTAATAGAAGGTAAAACCTCTGTGAACTTAACCTGCGATGCTGACGGCTCCGTGTCTACCAGAGTGTGGATGAAAGACGGCCAACCTCTGGTTTCTGGAGACAGATACAGCTTTTACAATGGCAACAGAGTGTTGTCTATCAGCCCCATGAACAGGAGAGACACTGGAGAGTTTCTCTGTAATGTCAGCAATGATCTCAGTTTTGATACAGCCAGATGCAGACTTAAAGTCTATTGTGAGTACAACTTTCAATTACTGTATATCTATATATTTTGAGTGTTCACTTATAATTGTTCAAGCCCTTATAAAAAAGGCTTTTTTCTCATCATAATTATTATCCTCTAAATGATCTCCTTCTTTGTCACCTGTTCAGATGGACCTGACAAACCAAAAATCGTACAGAGACCAATTGGAGCAGAACTTGAAGAGAGTGTCACTCTTAGCTGCTCTGCTGACTCCCTCCCAAAGGCAACTTTCGTCTGGATGTTCAAACACATGAAAATGTACGGGCCTCTGCACTACATCCACGAGATGGAAGAGAGGCACCTGGGGAGGTACACCTGCACCGCCCGTAATGCCGTCACTGGTCTTGAAGCCTCTGTGTTCCACACGCTGCGTGGTATTTGAGCTCTCTTCCTTATCTCTCTAACTTGTTAATGCTGATGTGTGATTTGCAAGTGGAAAAGACAGAGTAATGTTTTTTTCTTCTGATCCAGACTCATCTACTCCCATCAGTGGTTCTTTGTCCATGATGGTTTGCACTGTCCTGACCTCGGTGGGACTCATGTTGGTCTAAAGACTGCATTTTGTCTGTGGGAATAGATGTAATATAACAAGCTTGCTCATTTGGATCAATAATTGTGTTTATTTTAGATCATTTCTCTGTATTTTGCATTGTTGTAATGTTTCTTTTAATTGTATGTTCACATAAAATGAAGCTGTGAATGATAAAATTATAAAATGGCAACAATGTCACATTTGCTTTTGTCCCTGCAGGATTTTTATAATGTTCTTCAGTAATACACAGCTGTGATGTTCTTGATTGTGTTTAATTGTGTTTAATGAGTAACAGCTGTCTCTGTTTTTCTTTTTATTTCATTCTGAAGTGTCGCTAATTGCTGTAATGGTGCCTCTCACTTACGAGAAGTACAATTTGTCCCCACAGCAGCTATAGTCTCATGACTGCCAACAGATTCAGCTTTAATAAATCAATTTTGACACTATGTTTCAGGTGTTGTATAACAGACCTGGCATACTTGTTTGTGTCATTCAGCCTACAAAAGATAAAGTATTTAATGTTCTTTAACACTGACTGAAGCCTGATAACATCTTATCAAATTGTCTCTATAATAAACTTTTATGAAAACTCTATCAGATCCTGAGGTGTGTTAAGGAACATTCATTCCTGTTTTTTTGTTCCACAAGGGTGCGCCCACATGCTGCCATGAACGCTTAAAGCATCAACTGGTGAGACCTACTTTCACCTAAGTGAACTTCCCAACAGTATTTTACCCCAAACTCTTGCCATGACTAGTCCTAGTAGGTATGTTTGCAGCAAAAAAGAACAAAAACAAAAGTGTTTAGTACACGCAACAGCCAGTGTTGCCAGAAAAGGGAAACTGGGACAACGATGTTTAAGTCATAAGAGTTTGCAGGCATTGAGCATAAATTAAATTAGTAGTAGGAATGAATTACTTACTTAGTCCTATCTTAAAACATGACTTTTTGAGAATACATTTGGAACACATTTTGGATTAGTTACCTTTTGACCAGAATCCTCATCCACCTGTGTATAGTGCATATAGCAATGAGGCCTAAGACTAGGATGCAAGACTTGAAACTCTAAAAACAAACTAAATCACACCAAAACAAACCACTCATAATTTGGTGGAATCAGTAAAGTAATTCATTCAAAAATCACATCATTGAAAAATGATAGTTGAAAAGCTAAGAGCAACTAGCTTTTATATGTATATTTATATAATCTGTATCACAGACATCACCAACAACTGTTTGATAGGGACTATTTCTTTGGTCAAAAGTCTGGACCAAAGTAGTGGACAAACAGAACTACAGCGCCAGAGCTACTATACATCACTAAAAATATCCATTACGTCAACTACTGATCATGTCACTCGCTCTGTTCAGTATACTATTCTTTAGTCAAAGTCAGCAGGAAACTGGGGGAATAAAAGTGTTGACTGAAATATCACAAAGCAGGAAATACGTGCCACCAGTTTTTTTAGATGTCATTAAAATATTGAGTAAAATGCAGCCATAAAAGAACAATAAATAACCCACTGAATATAACAGCTGCTTCTTTTTGACAGAATATAAAATTAAATTCTTATTCTACAATACAACAAACATTTTAATTATTGTTTCAACGTTGCCCATAATCCTTGTTGTTGATGACCAGTAGCAGTACCCTGCAGGTACAGAGATGTGGGAAAATCCCGTTACACATTACTTCTTTTTACAGGCTTTATATACTAAAATCTGTAAAAATAAATAAAAAAATTAAAAAAACTTGATACAGCAGATGTAAGAGGGTCTTTCACCACTTGTTTATGAGAAATTAATTCAGATTTACTCACATAAGATGACATGACTTACTCGCTGGTAGTAATGAACACATTAGCCAAGTCCACAGATCCTGTCGACAGAGATATCACAGCTGAACTACAGCAAACAGCAGACAGCAGAATTCAGCAAAGTTTCAACTATCCATACAACAACTTTAGTTTGTTTCCAATGCATGGTTCTACTCTCAGACTTTTCTGTATCACGGAGCATTTGAATGAAGTATTAAATGATTACCTTAACTGAAAGTTTTATTTGAAACGTATCTCTGGTATGGTATTTTCATATTTTATAGTAAAGTGTGTTGTTATGAAAGAAGCATTTAGTCTTTCTAAAGCCTTTGGCTAGGCATGCAATCCCATGCCCCACAATTGTCATCGCAATTGAGAAGAGCACAGAGAAAAACACATAAATCTCTTAAAAAAAAAAAAAAACTTGGGCAGAAAATTGAAAACTTATGTAGAATACTAAAACTCATAGTAAGATGCTGATTGAGAAAATAGGTTTTCATACTTATATAACTCACTGTCATCAGAATATATGGTTGTTTTTAAGTATTAGTAGTTAGCTTTCCAGTTGCCTAGGAGCTATCTACCTGTTGTGTTCATGTAGAATTAACTTTGACTGTTATAGCTGACAGTATGTACTCAAGATTTAGAGAATATGGACACAACAATATATTTTATGTTCTAAAGCAGTTTTGCATTATTTTATTGAGACACTTTTTCTGCTACTGTATTTTTACTGTACTATGTTCTTGTCTTATCCTGCCTGCAACAACTGTCTTACTTTTTTATAACATAATGCAATGACTATTGAGTTCTTATCAAATTATAACCATTATAAAGTTTTATTAAAACTGGACAAGCTGATTTGCAATGGAACATATGAGCTATTGTACTTCACAGTTGAGACAGAAAGACAACTTGTACTAAGGGAACAAACTGTGTCTTTATACAGGAGCCAAATGTGTACATATTGTATCATTGTGTTGCACTTTCTCATGTGTGTTTAAATCATAAAAACAATGACGACAACAGTATCATTTGCTGTAAATCTCCCAAAAATTAGAGCAATGAATAATTGTGTGCAGACAATTGTCACTGTCACTGATAAATAAACACTTAAACATATATAAAAAAAAAAATACTCATAATAACAGCACATCATGTACAGTTTCTGGTTTTATTACTTTATCATCAGTGAGTGCATTGTGTTGTAAATTCATTATTCATGTGTAATATATTGTCTCGGCTGCAACACAGTGAGGGAGTAAAAGTTTGACTGCATGAGAAAATGTCTGAGTGCAGGAACTAACGGATTTCATGCTGTCAACATAACATTTTCAGTCATGCTAAATTGTGGTAGATTTTAATAAACATTACTCTATACTATAAATAAACAAAGGAAAAGGAGATTTTATTAATAAGGAATTTATTATAGGATTGATGACAAGTAAAATAAAATTAGGCTTGCAATAATAATGGCATCACATACAGTACATGTTTTTACAGCTAATCATCTCACATTGCCCCTCCTCTGCATGGGTTGTCAGAAGTTGGTGCTTGTGGCTCAAAGCTCAGAGTCTGTAACAATAGCAACGAGGCTGTTATTGTTACTGTTATTGAGAGCAAAAGCTAGAAATGAAAGTTGAACTAATAATAGAGATTTAATACATATGCAGCAGCTTACTGTATGTGCATTGACAAACATTTATATAATAAAATAATCAAAATAATGAATCAAAATGCTGACAGTGTATAGAGTTCAGTAATGCACATTAAAGCTTTTGTCGTTGCTTGTGACTAAAACAAATTAAACTATAGTTATATTAATATTTTAACATAATGTACTAATATTTTAATACCCACTGACGATTCCGCAGACACATATTTTTGCAGTTTTTCTCCTTTGTTCAACAACAACAATTACCACTCTGTCCTGGATTTAACAGGGATTTTGTTGTTGATTGATATGAATATACCTGAAGTTTGTTTATTGATCTGATTTATAACAACAAATCAGATAAGAATAAGAATGCATGACTCTTGCTCATTGGTTTTAGTCCAGAGTGAGGCACCGCAAAACAAGTAAAGGTTGTAACAGGTGAACAAGTCCACAGCCCCTCCCCTCAAACACCCATACTGTACTTGCAGCACCTCCTCTCTGAAAACACTTTCGTGCTTGGAGACTGCAGGAGATATGGAAACATCTGTGATACTGTTTATCCTGGGAGCCATCTCAGGTGAGCTTTTACCATTTCCTGCTTGTGAGAAATAAACACCTCTAAAAATACTTTCACACATAACTCTCACAAACAAGGTCATGATTATTCAGGTTATCTAGTTATCTCCAGCTCTTGTTCCCCTGTCTTACCTTTAAAGCAGTGCAGGTCACAGCAGGATCAAACAAACTACAAAGTCTTTCACCTCTATTAGATTTTTTAAAATTGATATGGCACAGGAAAAACTCTATTCTTTATTGAGCAGCATACATTTCGGTTATAGTGATTTTTTTTTTTATTATCAAAATAGCCAATAGTTTAGCCAAGGTTTTTATACAATTTTGATAATGCAAATATTTAAATGATTCTTGACAATGACAGTTCAGGTATGAGGATTTGCTCTCATGGCCTTTGTTACATAATCTTTTCTTGTTGATATAACTGAGATACTGAGAGTATCTACCTAAGCTTGTTATAATTCAAATTACTTGTCTCAGCAGCGCTTTGGTATATATATATAATCTGTTATAAACGTTTTTGTTCACGCTTAGTAGCAAAGACGAGGTAGCACCTCTCTGAGTCTGATAGTTTAGAAGACTGGATTTGATTTGATGCTCCTGTCTTGTATTTCAAATAGGTTTTAAATTGATCCAGTGATCCACATTGCAATGTCATCGAAGTTACTCCAAACACGTAACTGTCTCCTCCAGGTGTAAGCCATGGAGATGGTGTGCTGCCAGACAGTCTTATTGCAGCTGTTGGAGGGACGGTGACGTTCACCACAACGGTGACTCCACCAGAAACACCATTCCTGATAGTAACTTGGAGTTTTGGTTCATCCAATATAATAACCTCAAGTGGTGTGAACATAACTGGACCACCGTATACAGACAGGGTCACCCTCTTCAGATCCACTGCATCTCTGGAGCTCAGGAATCTGGCCCTGAATGACAGTGGAGAATACACAGTCACCATTATACCAAATGGTGAAGCACAGCAGAGAGGAAACTGCAGACTGGCCGTACATGGTACGTTGATGCATCACTGTTGAATTAAAAGCAAACAGAACACTTTTGCAAGATTTAGTTTCTTTAAGATTTGTCAGCGATTTTAAAAAGTGATACTTCCACTTAAACAAAATGACCAATGGTTGAATAAAAAAAAAAAGTTTAATAATACTGATTAATATTTACTTTCAATGTAGCTGATTTGAGGTGGTTACAGTATGTTAATATCTTGCTGCCTCCAAATGCTTTACAGGCACAAGTACATAATGTTTAGAGGATGTGTCAGCAAAAACGGTGCGTTTGTATCAGTGAAAATACTTAACTAAAACTAACAGGCTTTTTTGCACAGTGTAAGACCATGGTTACTTGAAATACTTTTTTAGTTTTCTCAAATCATTGGAGTAGCTAAATGTCTCCACACCTACATTGATGACTTTGACCTACCTTGCCTTTTTCTTATGCAATATCGTTATCAGTTCAATAAAACCTGATTTTGATTGACACACATGGAGCAAGTGTATACCAAGTCTCAATTGTCCATTATGGTTGTTTCCCATCATTCCCAAAATTATAATCATTATTTTGTGACCATTTAGTTGTGTTTGACACAGAATCAGTGCGGAAAGGTGCAATTCCCCCCCCCCATTTGTGACACATTATAATTGTGTTGTTTATTTCAACCCACAGAGCCAGTCTCCAATGTAGTGATAACTCCCAGCAGCACAGATTTGTCTGAGTTCAGCAGCTCTGTCCGTCTGTCCTGCTCCTCCTCTGGATCCTCTCTCTCTTTCCTCTGGATGAACGGCAGCTCTGAGGTTACAGCCAGTGACAGAGTTCAGTTCACTGATGGAGGCTCCACTTTCACTATAGTCAATGTGACCCGCTACGACCAGGGACCATTCAGGTGTCATGTGTCCAGTCCTGTCAGTAATGGCACCAGTGATCCAGTAAACCTCTCCATCAGCTGTGAGTCACTAACGTATATGCTCAGATATCTCATGTTCCTTCGTATCCAAGAGCTTAAAATGTTCTCACTCATATAAAATACTGAAAATTGCAAAAGGTAGCACCTTTTTTTAAAGACTTTTTAAAGTGGCCTTTAATGTTTTGTTTTTTTGGCACTGAGCAAGTGATCACTGCAGATAGTATGATAATGTTGCAGTTCTGCTTTTGACTTTTGACTGAGATTTTACTTACAATACTAACATTTTTATTGGTGACTTTCTTGTTTTATTTACTTTCCATGTGCTACAGACGGCCCAGAAAATATTAATCTGACACTATCCCCGTCACAAGAATACCACAAGGAAGGATCAAACACCAACCTGTCCTGCTCAGCTGACTCCAGACCTGCTGCCCTGTTTCAGTGGTTTCTGAATGGAGACCCGCTGCCTGGTATTGGACCAGAGCTCAGACTGGTGAACATTCAGATGAGTCAGAGTGGAAACTACAGCTGTCAGGCCTTTAACAGCAAAACTATGAGATATCAAACATCTCAGCCTGCAGCTGTAACTGTACTGGGTAAGTTGGAATTAATAGGTTTTAACAATAGTGACATATTCAGTAAGTTGGCAGTTAGTGTCAACTAGTGGCTAGTGGTATTTGGGTTTAGCATGTACTTCAATTAGTTTGCATTCTATTAATAGTAGTAAATAGTAAGACACAAAAACATGACAGAATTTGAATTTATGCCTTTGGTAAAAAAAACAAAAACAAACAAACAATACAATAAACAATAAAATAGCTTTGAGTTTTGCATTTTGATCCTTTAAACACTGATTTTTCTCTTAAATTACTTTAATTTTGAAAAAAATAATTTTCCACATTGTATGATAGTAACTTATTATCATGTTTATTTTAGATGTCAAATCCAATCCAATCGATTTATTTCCCCCAGAATTAAGCCTGAAATATTCTAGCTCTTTGAGAATTTAAATAAGATGTGAATTTTAACACTGCTTGACCACCAGTGTTGGGCAGTAACATGTTACAGTAATGTGATTACTTTGTTCAGTAAGAAGTAGTGCAAGGGAGTCGTTGGAAGGCATCTTTGTGCCCACCTGTGAGGGAGGTGTTAATGTTAGACTTTGGATACCAGCCTCTTTTTTTTTTTACATCCTCTTTTTGCTTTATAAACATTGAGATGGAAGTAAACACAAGAAAATAGTTTGGTGACTTCAGCTGCAGAAAATAAACTATTATCATCACACTTTTAAAAGGGTATTTTTTTCTAGATGATATAGAAACTTGTTAAGATCTTGCTAAACTTATATCTTTAATAATATTCATTGTCTGTGTCATTACGACCATGTGCAACAGTTACTTTCATTCAGCTTATTTCTTATGCAATATCATACTTGTTTGATTAAAACTTTGACATATGATTCAGTGTTAACAAGTAGTACCTAGAAATCCATTAGGAATGTTGTCATTACTTAAAGGTGTAGTGTGTAGGATTTAGTGGTATCTAGCACTGAGGTTGCAGATTGCAACCAACTGAATACCCCTGTGCCGATTGGTGATCAGATTGTATATTGATAATTGAAGGGATGATCATCGATTGTTTTTTCCTACGTCAATATTAAGGTTTAACTAACTTACTATCAGAAATAACATGTTATAAATGTTATAGAATCTGCACCCTACTGTGCAATTACAGATGTTTCTGGTGGAGCGGCATGTCTGCCTGCTGAGCCCCGTTAATTAGCCCGCGTGACAAGTGAATTTTAAATCCTTAATTACAAACCAGTTTCCCGTCTCTTTTCCATTGATCTGACACCCCGTATCTCCTTCGCCACCTAATTGAAGCTGCCACTTCAATGTAAAAACACAAAAGGCCCTCTCTAGAGCCAGTTCGCCCATTCTGGGCTACTGTAGAAACATGGAGATGCAACATTGCGGACTCGATGGCAGAGGACCCGTTCCCTGTGTAGATATGAAGGGCTCATTCTAAGCTAATGAAAACACAACAATTTTCAGTTTCAGGTGATTATACACTAATGAAAACATAATTATGAATATTGTATTCCATTTCTGCCAATAAATTCCCCTAAATCCTACACACTGCAACTTTAAAATGTGCAAAATTATAATCAATTTATTTTTCTCTCACAGCTCCAGTATCCAACTTAAAGGTAAATGCCAGCACCACTGATATTTTTGAGTTCAGCAGCAGCTCTGTCCGTCTGTCCTGCTCCTCCTCTGGATCCTCTCTCTCTTTCCTCTGGATGAACGGCAGCTCTGAGGTTACAGCCAGTGACAGAGTTCAGCTCACTGATGGAGGCTCCACACTCACTATAGTCAACGTCACCCGCTATGACCAGGGACCATTCAGGTGTCGTGCGTCCAATCCTGTCAGTGATGGCACCAGTGACCCAGTAAACCTCTTCATCATCTGTGAGTTACTAACCATTATCTTCCTCTTACGTCATGTTCATTCAAATCCCAGGCAGTTTCAAATTTCCAGCTTGATTTGTCTGAGTCACTGTTCGTAACCGTCTCTGTTGCTTTGTTTTTGCCGGTACTCAGTGTATCAGTGATTATTACAGATAGGATAATAATTCTGCATTTCACTGATATAAAGCAGCTATAAGTCTTGACACTGAGTACCTTTTGCCTCAAGGTACAAACATTATTTATCTGTGATGTTCTTTTTGTTGCCGTTTCCTCCCCATATTTTATTGTTGACCATATCTTTTTATGTTTCTTGCCACAGTCGGCCCAGAAAATATCAATCTGACACTATCTCCATCACAAGAATACTATGACGAAGGGTCAGATGTCAGCCTGATCTGCTCGACTGTCTCCAGGCCTGTTGCCCTGTTTCAGTGGTTTCTGAATGGAGACCTGCTGCCTGGTACTGGACCAGAGCTCAGACTGATGAACATTCAGAAGAGTCAGAGTGGAAACTACAGCTGTCAGGCTTTTAACGACAGAACAATGAGAAATCAAACATCTCAGCCCGCAGCTGTCTCTGTACTAAAATGTAAGTTGAAGTGAATGACTTCTTGTTGCTGAGGGCTAAAATAAATAGCACCTAGCACTTTAGCTTTGAGTGTCTACAATGTCTCTTTGAAGGTTAGCAAATGTAGAGGCTTTTGATAAGACATTTTTCAAGCATTCTGAGAGTTTGAAAAGAAATATATGTACTTTTGGGTAACACTTTATGATAATAACAATAATAGTAATAATAATCAATATGGTGCCAATAAAGTACTTATACATGCTTAAAAACAAGACCACGGGCGACAAGGGAGTAACAATTGGGTATTTTGGAGGAAAAGAGAAATAAATCATACTGTAAGTATTTTTGTAAATACTGGTTATTCAAGGGGTACAGCATGGGAAAACAAAAGGAAAATGGTGTTAACAACACTGATACTCTGCAAAATTTATAAAGTATGTACAGTTATAATATGCTACTAAAACTGTGGGGGGTCAAGTAAGGTAAATGTTTTGTTTCCCAGTACTATACCCCAAAGGTACCCAGCATTTACAAAAATGAATAATAAATAGAATATAATTTATTTCTCCTTTCCTCTAAAATGGCCAGTTGTTACTCCCTTGTACTTCCTTCTTACTCTGTACTTACATTTAAGTAGTGGTACGAACCGGTAAGCATCTTATTGGTACCTAATTCATACAACACAATCACACTGTAAATTGAAGGCTGTATTATAAAGTTTTACATTTTGCTCTACTAGTTTTATGAGTCAGAAATAATATCATAGAGATTGTTTAGTCGTGTTGTTTGACACAGAATTGCTAGAGAACTCAATATGCTTTGCTGAACATTGTTTGTAGTGGTTGTCTTGCTACGCAGACAGGGAATAGAAGTCAGAGCAATAGATTCGTGCATCATTTCTTTTCAGTTGATGACTCCTAACATTTTTTGTTTTTTCTACCCATAGCGCAAGTCTCCAATGTTGTGATAACTCCCAACACCACAGATTTGTCAGAGCTCAGCAGCTCCGTCAGTCTGTCCTGCTCCTCCTCTGGATCTTTCCCCTCTTTCCTCTGGCTTAACGACACCTCTGAGGTTACACCCAGTGACAAAGTTCAGCTCACTGATGGAGGCGCCATTCTCACTATAATTAATGTGACTCGCTATGACCAGGGACCATTCATTTGTCATGTGTTCAATAATTTCAGTAATTACACCAGCGATCCAGTGAAACTCTCCATCAGTTGTGAGTTACATATTCAGCCTTTGATGTTACAGCACCTTCATGCAAACGCTAGAAAGACCTTTAAATGTGCAGCCTGATTCATAATTATTACAACCATCATGTCAGGAGTGGTTTTGTCTAAATTACTCTTTATTGTGCTCCTTGCTGTTTGATTGCTGCAGTGTTTGGTTGCCACTGAGTAAATGATAGCTGTATTTAGTTTAATGATGCAGTTCTGCATTTGAACGACATACTTAACAGTAATGGCCCTGTCACACTGAGCCAAGCTGCATGCAACATGCATTTTCCCCAGCTACTGTTCTTTTATTGGTGACCATACCATTTTATGTCTTTTCCCCAGTTGGCCCAGAAAATATAAATCTGAAGCTGTCTCCATCACAAGAATACCATGAGGAAGGATCAAACATCAGCATGATCTGCTCAGCTGACTCCAGACCTGCTGCCCAGTTTCAGTGGTTTCTGAATGGAGACCTGCAGTCTGATACTGGACCAGAGCTCAGACTGATGAACATTCAGATGAGTCAGAGTGGAAACTACAGCTGTCAGGCCTTTAACAACAAAACTCTGAGATATCAAACATCTCAGCCTGCAGCTGTAACTGTACTGGGTACGTTAGAACAAGTTTAGTGAGTTAAATAATTACAATACAATAGCTTTAAGTTTAACATTTGAACACTTGACTTGCTGATAACCTCTTTTTTTACTCTTTTTCTCCACAGCACCAGTCTCCAATGTGGTGGCGACTTCAAACAACACTATCTTATTTGAGTTCAGCAGCTCTGTCCGTCTGTCCTGCTTCTCCTCTGGATCCTCTCTCTCTTTCCTCTGGATGAACGGCAGCTCCGAGGTTACAGCCAGCGACAGAGTTCAGCTCACTGATGGAGGCTCCACTCTCACTATACTTAATGTGACACGCTATGACCAGGGACCGTTCAGGTGCAATGCGTCGAATGGTGTCGGTGGTGGAATCAGCCAGCCGGTGAATCTTTTTATCCAGTGTGAGTTTATGTCAAAGGGACTTGAGCTACAAACCTTAAGATGGCAATTACTGTCAGGCACCACATAAATCCCAGTTGTTTCAGTGGGACTGGCAGACCCAAACCACAGCTATGGATCTAATCCTCATAACCAATGTCCTCCCTAAATCCTAAGCCCTGAAACCTCGCAGACTTAAATTAACATCACCTATATGATCACCAGTGTGCAAAAGGGCTCCAAATGCCTTATGAGGAACAACACAAGCATTTTTTTATTAGAATTATTTTGGACTTCATCTATCATCCCGTCATCTCCGTTTTTAACATCAGACTGCTATGAATGCTATGGGCTGTAGGGAATTACCTCAAGCAAAGCGCAAGCACGTCTCCATTTCAGAGTGGGACAGCTCTCATCCCTCACAAATTTAACACGCGTCAAAATCTGTGAAGGTGGTCATTTAACCTGGCCCAACCCTGCCCTTAATGATCTCTAATTTAAAGAAAGCATCTTAATGGTGAAACACAGCCTCAACTTAGGGAACCAAAGTTCATGAAGTTTGTTGATTACTTAGTCTTCTAATTGTGATTCACAGTTCTAAATACAAACAGCAGTGTTGAGGAAATTGTTGAATTCTTGGCAAAGGCCCAGTACAGTATGAGCTTTGGAACAAAAATTGATTCTGAAGACTGAAAGCCAAGAATAAAAAACAGTTAAATCCCTCAAAACAAGTATGATGGAAACATCAGAAGCCTTTTGAATGATACAGCCAAAACTACCCCAAACAATCTGACTCTTTGGTTGTGTTACAGACGGACCTGACAACGTGGCCATCAAAGGACCTGAATCCATACATGTTGGAGATTTCACAGTGCTTTACTGCTCAACTATGTCTGTACCATCAGCAAAGTTCACCTGGCTTTTTAATGGAAAGACAACCAGTTTTCATGAGGCTGCATACATCATACCGTCCATCAGAAGCTCTGACAGTGGGACCTACACCTGCACTGCTGTGAATACTGCGACAGGGCAGAGTCAAACAGTGAGCCATAAGTTAACCATTATAGGTACGTGACAAAAACAGAAAAACGGACACGCAAAAAATATATATATATACCAATGAGACATGTGCTCGAAGAGTGCGCTTTGGAAGAGAAAAAAGAAACACATTTAGGATCATCTTGGGTGTTTTTGTTTTTTTTCAGATTTCTCAGACTGTGACTGCTCAGCTGCTGCTGGAAGAGCTGCGATCGTAACAGCCGGATGTTGTCTTATTCTTGCAGTAGTGAGTGGAACAGTTGTGTACAGTCTGATAAGGAGGAATAGGTAAGCATAAAACAGGATACGATTTCTGTTGAAAAAGGTCCATAGCGGGTACAATTGTTATCTTGAATTGTACATATGCTCAAGATGACATAACTGTCCTTAAAATGATGCCACATACACAGCAAATAATTTATAATATAGCTATATTAACTAACATAACACGAGTTAATGTAATATATCATGAAAAAATACTTAACAGTGCATTTCTTCAAAATAGTTACGTAATTAATGGATAGTTAATTGGTTCAATGAAACACTGTCCATGACCTTGGTTTTCATGAGTGTGAAAAACTGATGCTCAATGTAGTGCAATGCAATAGCCCTGCAATAAATACGTCAGTAAAAGTCCATTTTATTTAGATTGCAAATGGTATTATTTGTGTGTTGACTTAAATATATAGTAATTTGAGGCTGCAGTTTGTAATAGTTTTGCATTGAATTACATTATATTGAAATGTATTAGAAACACCTTTCAATATAATGCAATCTCATACAACAACACCACAAACTACGGCCTCAGAAATGTGTGCAGAATTTAAAGATTTAAAGAAAACATCTTTGACACAATGACACACCAATTAAAAATCACATTTCTATTGTGTTACAATACACAGGGGTTTCTATTGTTCTGGTCACTCAGCATATGACTTTCATGAGACTCCAACTGACGTTAATTAATGTTTTAATTGATGGTTAAAGCTTGACTAAGATATAAAAATGGTATGAATTAATTTGTTCATGATCTGTCTGCCTCAACTGTTTTTAATTTAACATACATTTTTGAGCAGTGAAATTTCTTGATGCCTCACTGAAGTTAATACAAGCTTGTTATAAAGTGCTACCCAAACACAAGAACACCAGGTTACTGTGGAAGTTTTAGGAAGCTGGTTTGAGTAATTGTTTGAATTTTGAGTAACATCTCAAACCTCATTTTCATTTTTCAGAGTCAACAGCAATTATGCAGCACATCGAAAAGGTTAGTGTTCATCTGATCCAAGTTCTTGACTTATCTTATCTTATAAGACAATGACAATGGAAAGACAAGTTTCTCAATCATAAAATTGACCTAATGAATCATGAGATTTAACAAACCTCTGTTTGACCCCTTAGCAAAATTAAGTGTGAAGAAGAACCATTCAGATGTGTATAAGATCTCAAGAACACAAGACAACGGCTTGAATCCCTGTGAAGGTGGGTTGAATGTGATTAAATGAAATGGGGAGAATTTATTTTGAAAAAGAGAAAATCCACATTTGTTTTCTTTAAGTTCACGTTTTCGTATCATGTCTGCTCTGTCGTCTGTACTTAATCAGTGTACTGAATATGTGCCACAAACAAAAACTATTGTATTTTTAATTGGAGCTTTACTACATTGTCTTTAGTATTAGTTATAAGTTACAATAGCTCTGTTTCCCTCTTTTTTGTTCAGATTGGTTCATAAACAATTGCAACATTTTGTAGACACACTGTTGATCAAAATACTGAATCCTCTTTCCAATTATTTGTTTACTTTTCCTCCTGCAGCATAAATAAAATGAGGAAACACAAACACACTTTAGAAACCTTCTACAATTTTGAAGATCAACAGTCTCACAAGAAAACAGCAGTGTTGTTGTTGTTTAATGTATTTATTCAACCCAACCATTTTCTGCCTCCTTCAGATTACAGTTTGCTGTTCTGAGTTTGATGTTAGATGCATTGCAAACTTTTTTTTTTTATGATAACGTCTGATGGTTGTGCAAGAACTGGTTCGAGTGAATACTTATGTTTGTGTAATATATTACAAAAGCTGTAAATAATTACAATGATAATTGTTATTTATTTGAAGTAATTATTAAAGATAAAGTAAAGGAACATGTCTTTTATTATACAAGATATGTTATGTATATATGTGTATATTCAATAAACACTTCGCCTGGATCCCCCGTGCCTTCTGTATCACTGCCTCTGTCACAAAGCCTGGGTCAAAGGGGGAGAAATTAAATTAACATGACTTATTTACATATCAACCAGTTTTCATAATTACCACAGTGCTCAAACAAAAGAAAAATGGTTCCAGAGTTGGTTAAACATTCATCACAACAAAAGATCTATGAGCATTAGATCAACCCACTTATCAAGCAAATTAATGCAACAGAAAACATCAAGCTTTAACATTATAAATCCACAAAAGTGTAAGACAGGCAGCAACATTCACCTGTTTGAGATGTTAAACCACTGGAACTACATCCTTCACGACAGTGAGACCAACACCACCTCAATATACTCTTGCCCTTAGTTCATCTCAAGAACATGTCCAGTCTCTGCAGATGCAGCCACACAGCACTGCTGTCAGTGTGTTCAACAGACATCAATCTATTACTGAGCATAAACTACCTCAGTATAAAGATGCGAACTTTGTGAGGCTGTAATTAGGCACAGTGTGTGGTGCTTTAGGCTAAATGCTAACATCAGCATGGTAAAGTAACATGCTTACAATAACAATTCTAACATACTGATGTTTAGCAGGTATAATGTTTACCATGTTCACTATCTTTCTTTACTATATTAGCATGCTAGTATTTGCTAATTAGCACTAAACACGTACAGCTGGGGATGATAGGAATTTAATTAGTTTTGTAGGTATTTGATCATAAATCAAAGTCTTGGACAAGTAAAAATTTTGACCTGGTGATGGTGCTGTATGAAAAGTCAGGAGATCACCAAATTAATTATAATTCATCCTGAGGGGAACATGAATGTCTGTACTGAAAATTCATGGCAAAACATCAAATGTCAAACTCATGGTGGCGCTAGAAAGAAAGTCAGAGGATCAACAAAGTCATTAGGATTAGGTCTGGGAACCATGAATTTGTGCATCTAGAAGATGATGAAATATTTAACAGTGTAAGTGGGATTCATCCTCTGGAAACCATGAATGTCTGTTCAAAATGTTGTGGCAATCCATCCAATAGTTGCTGAGATATTTCAGTCTGGACCACAGTGGTGGACTGGCATTGCCATCCCTAGAACCACACTGCTGGCATTGTTAAAAAAAATGGGTTGTAAATAAATTGTTCCCAAGACAACAAATATAATGAGCACACAGTTTGATCAGGCTGATAAATGTCCTGGATTTTGCTTGTTTTCATAATGCTCACACTTGATAAGACATAAAGTACAATTTCATACAACTTCCTTGAAGTCTCAGCAAACTAGGTTAACTTCCCTCAACTGTGGGATATTTGACCACTTGTGTTGAGTTATTTTTTCCATTCAAGTCATTAAAGCCTCACCTTATCAGATTTTACAAGGCAGGTGTCCAAATGTGACCATCATTGAAGTGGTGAGCAATGCTTCTCCAGACTTTGATTGAATTTTGAGGTCACATGTACAGTATGTACTATAATGTTTATGTCCATGTATGTGAGTTAGAAGAGTGACTTTCTTTGATGTCTTTAACAGATGATGAAGTTTGACATACTGTATAAGTTTGTCAGATAATCCACACCAACCTGCTCTGCTACACATACCTGTATCTACTGACTAAACATGACAGTGACGGCCTCATACAGCAGAGTTTGTAATATATTAATGATGCCAGAATCCCTAAGGGGATCATAAAAGTTTTATTTCATTGAATGTACTCAACTAATCTTATCTCTAAGCTCATACAGCAATCATAGGTGATAGAAATAGATATGCTGCTTTGATATGACACAGTTTATCTTTTTTTACCACTTTGCTTTTTATTACCTAAAATTTACTTTCTATTTAATGGTCCTCTGCTACATATCTGGTAGTATTTACTTATATTGGCTTTCATCTTTCTTTGAACACTGTGAACAAAGCAGTGATTCTTTGACCCTCTTTGTTCTTATTCTTTAATAATTTTGCTTGTGGTTTGGTTTAAATATTCAAATGTATAGCGTTTTGTAACCTGGTTTTGTAACTTTTGAAAAGTGCTATATAAATAAAGTTTTACTTACTTATTCTACTTAGATAATGGCACACAGTACACATGCAGTTCACAGTGCACTAAAGTTAAATCTTGGCTCGAGCAATGTCTAAAAATATACCATCACTTTGCCCATTTTTGTCCTCCTGATGCTTTTTGAACCAATTCTATCAAACAATACAATATGTTGAGTTCATCTTTTAGATTTCAGTGGTCCTGATCTAGCAGAAAGGGTGTGATTCTGTGCATGTTTGCATGTCAGATGGGTTGGCGACATGTATAAATATGATTATGTGTTTATCAGTTGTTGAACTGGTGACCTGTCCTTTTGCCCTGTCTTCTGCCCAGTGTAAGCTGGAAAAGGCTCCAATAAACTGAACAGTCTAATCAGTTATTGCGTTACAGTGCCACAGTCTTCCACTTCTCAAAAGGCCTTAAAGAGAAGACAATTTTATAATGTAAGTGCCACATTAGACTACAGGTAGTGTAATTTAACTCTTCTCTTTTCTTTCCTCGTAAATGTGCAGATATTAGTTTCTTCTATCAAAACACAAACAGCATTTAAACAACAGGGCTAAAACACTGTAGTATTTAATTTTTTGCTAAATTAAAAGAGAGAGTAGTATCTTGTTTATCTCATTTGTATATACATACAGTGTGACAGCATCTACTGTACAATATCTGAAATGTTCATTGAAAGTTGAATGTATTTATTCCAGTACAGATGAATGTTTAAAAATGCTTTGTGCAGAGATGAAAATTCACCACACCATCAGCCATGTTAATTATTATTACTAGAATCTATAGAGCAATGTTAATGAGTTCACAATTTATGTCTATAAAAATTTTTATGACACCTGTTGTGTAAAAATTAATGGACTTTGTCTGTTATTTATTACTGACAGCATGAAGTTATGAATTTGACCCTTAAACAGATGTGTACATGTGTATCAAGCCGGTCTGGTCCAACACAATGGAAATCATGGAGGCATCTTTAGTAGCTCCTCTGACCTGTGACCAGGTGAGCTCTTATCTTCTTTATTATTATTAGGCCATTATTCTTACACACGTAAATCATTAATCTAAGAGGTTCGAGCAGACCAGGACAAGGACAGAGGAAGTTCATATTTTTGTCTGGCCGGCTGATCTTAGTGAATTTGCAGAAGAAAATGGTCAGTCTCAATGAAAAGTATTTTTTCTACAGAGACATACCTGGAGTGAAAATATAAAAAATAACCTCCCACACACTTTCAACGCTTGCAGACATTAGATTTCAGTACAGCATCCTTTGTCTGGCATTTCATTTAGCAATAATGACATATAAAGTATATACATAAAAAGGACAACACAAGAGACTGCACAATCAGTCATCTAAAGGAGGAACATGGAAGAAAGGTGAAGAGAAAAGACACCTGGGAGGGGCTGGGTGTAGAATGGGAGTCATGGGTCGAAATATTACGAGATCCTTTACTGTAATTGTCATAGCATTACTGAAACAACAAGCATGTTTAATTTAAAGCTACTCATTTTACAAAAGTAAATAGAAATTGCTGCTGATACGATGCTGCTACTGTACCCGCTGCAGAAACCAGACAGATGTGCATGCAGCAACCTGGTCCTACGTTTTCTGTAAGCAAGTTAGTTTTTGGTAATTTTGAAACACAATTTCATTTAGGAAAATGCACCATGTGAGCACAACATATACTTGAATAACAAAGATGTTTGAATAAGATTTTGACACAGGGCCCCTCTATAAGACAGGGCCCCAAGATTATTGGTGCCCACAGCAGTCGCCTGCTTTGTGCTCTCAGTCAATGTTCGTGCTGTGAAGCATTCACTATGATTCTGTTCTGATTCTGATGTTTTTCAGTCACGACCCATACATTTCTTTTGTTACGTTTTACATTTGTTAATGTGCAGGTCATTTTCATCCCTTCAGAGCTCACGATGTTCAGAGGAGCTGAAGGGACAACACACAAATCAGCACGTTTTGTGTTCGCGGCGAGAATGAAGTAAACATAATGAGGCTCCAGTCACACATCACACTGTATGTAATCTCTACAGTAGCCTAGATAAGCCCTAATTTGTGGTGACCTTGTGTGTTCTAATAGGAACAGGAGGCACATCACAGAGCATTGAAACATCTACTAATGGTTATATTGCAGCATTTGTTTTTGCATGTCAGCACTACTGAGTCTGCATTCTATCTTTCTATCTATTCTTACCTTATACTAACTGATAAAATACACAAACAGCAGGTATCAAACAACAAAGACAATGTATCTGATGTACTAAATGAATAATAACCTTTGATAACCCACACTCACACCCACACTCACACCCACACACACACACAGAAACACAGTCAGTATGACTGAACATTAAAATGATTTAAATAAATGCCAAACTTCAAAACATTTTGGAAATGAATTATTGAATACAAAGACACCCGGTAGCAACATTCAAGAGTTTAAAGTGTCATTAAGAACATTTTGAAATGAAATGACAAGAAAGATTTTCTTTCTAATTCTACACTTTGGATATTTCAAAGCACTCCAGACTTACACTGAAGTCTATGAAGAAGCAACACTGACTTCTATTCAGAGTAGTGGCACATTAACAGTATGTTACTTTAATGTTTTCTGATTTGGTTCAGTCAGGTGATATAATTACGCAAATGTTGAGGATTTTATGAGATGCAAAACAGTGGCTTTTCTGAGCTGTAAAATATTAACTCATTTAACAACCAGCAGATAAGACTTGGCAGTAGCTACACTCTGCAGAGGTCACAGGTCAGCTTAGTTGAAAGATCTAAAAAAGTTGAGACTTTTTAAACAGCTTTTAACTTTTTATCCAAATCAAACAATTTTCTTGTTCTGGAATCACAAAGTTTTTCTCTTCATAAGAGGACAAAAATCCAAACTTTCTTTTAGTGTTAGAAATGTGCTGGGTCATATTTTATAAAGAAAAATATTTTACAATATTTAAACTTTGACTTTTTTTTTTATTTTAGCTTTTTATATCATTGTAAATAGATAAAGGACATTGTCAGTCTGCAGTGTGTTTCTGGGACATCGGGGCACAGATAATCGATTTTTCAAGCGAAAATAGTGAAGAATAGTGAAAATGTTAAACATTCTCTAGTTTCAGCCTTTGCTTCATCATATATCATCACACTGTAGTGAACTGAATACTGTATCTATCAGACAAAACAAGACATCTGAGGAAGTCACCTTGGATTTTGGTCGGCATCTTTTCACATTTTTTGGAAATTTCATAAACTAAACTATTAATTGCTTGATCACAAACATAACCAAGAGATTAATTGACAATAAAAAAAAATCCTAGTTTCAGCCCCAATATACGGAGCCCCTAAAGGGACATGGGCAAAAAAAAAAAAAATCTTATATGAAACCCAGCAATGTTGTTTCCTATGAAGTTTTACGATTAAAATATCATCTATAGGCTTAGCAGATTAGATTAAGCTTGGTTGCTAAGAGTTGCATGTTGGGTTGTTATACATGTTATACAGGAGTTAGTTGAGCTATAGTTTAACCTTGGACTTAATTATAAGGACATTACTTCTTTGCATGCAAGTCATCCCCGTTATATTGTGTCAAAACAACATTTAAAATGAATTTTGAAGTTGTGTAGTCTGTTTCAGCGCAAGGGATACACCAGTTTTGATCGGGTAATTACTTTAATTTATGAATAAATACAAACATCTGGCCAACTCTGTGGGTATAGGTGGATGTACACAAAATGCAAGGAGAATGGATTACACGTCAGGAATGAAGACTTTTGTTTAATTATAAAGAACTAGACCCAAGGAGTGTTGAACTCAGAGGAACCAGACGTTTCCATCACCTGAATCTACCTGAAAGAGTTTCTCGTGAGCACGGGAAACTTTCTCGTGGCCACGAGAAAGTATTCTGTGCCCACAGGATAGTTTCTGGTGCGCACGCAGAGGTAGCATTTCAGCAAAATATGTAGATGTATTATGTTGTTTTCTGAATCAATTAAATATACGAAAATGGTGTGAGAGCTTGTGGTCAGAAAAGTCTTTTTTTTAATTTTGCTTATTCTTTACAATAAAATGTGGCACTATATTCATTTATATTTACTCAGAAACTATCATGACAGTCCATCTCAGGTAAAAGGCTGAAAATAGTTTGTGTTTTTCAGCGGAAAGCTTTCAAAAGCAGAACACTGACACTATTGATGTTATTATGTTGAAAAAAAGGGGTTTTGAATGTAAACTGTCTCTGTCTGTTAAACTGTGATTTTCCATTTACATTTGAGTAAACTAGACTGTGAAATAGTCTGTAATATTTACAGACTTGGGAAATAGCCAAAGGCTCCATTCAGAGCTCATAAAAATGTACAGAGATGTAGCATGACTCCACATGTTAAGAATGCATTTTGTATCATGTAAAACTTCAGTTTCTGTACGAAACTATAGTTGTGAAATTCAGCTTTGTAAAAAAAATAGTTATCGAGACATTTATGCTTGATTTTGTTTTGACTGTATGTAAGGACATGGTGTTGTAATAAAGCATCAGAAAGTTGTCTGTATAGAGAAATGACTTTTATTTTCTCAACACAAGTCAGTCACAGAAAAGCAGCTTTGTAGCTGGTGAAAATGTTCTTCATTGTCACAAGATAAATCTGAGGTGTTGTGAGATGATTTAATTGAACAGGAATTAAGAAAAAAGTAATTTTCTGCTTCGTTTACACTGTTTGTAAACTACTTTTTAAAAAACTTTTCTGTTATCTTTACTTTTGTCTAATAAAATATTTGATAGTCTTTGTCTTTGTTTCAAATCAAACAACAAACCAAAAGAGAAAAAAAAAACTTTGGGTGAACTGCTTACAATTTGGGGCCAAAATTTAAAAAAAAAAGTTGATTAATATATGGGGTCACAAGGCAAAAACATTGAGAGCTGGTTCTCTGGTTGAAGGACATGTTCTCTAATCAATTACTCAGCACCTGATGAGCCACATTAACTCGGTCACTCCCTGTGAGACAACAGAGGTTGAGTAACATTTACAAAGCACATCGTATCTGTCGGTGACACCTCCCTGACTGATGTTTCACCTCCCACATTGTACATTCACATGTCAGGAATTATAGATACATGTGACACATTGTGAATACCTCATTGTTTCAGCTGGGTTGATGGTTGCATCACGCTATTTAAACCGGCACGTCACTTATCAGATCAGTGATTAATTGTGGATACAGGTTTATAATAAACATAAACATATTTTAAGACACTCAAACTTTTTTCAATTTAAAATTCAGTCTGTCTGCAGACACTGAAGCCAGGGACCTGTTTGTAAAGCTGTCTGAGGGAGGCAAAGTGTCTCCTGGACGTCTTTGATCCTCCTCCTCAAGGAATGCTACGGCTCACTGCTGCTTGTCAAACACGATGCTGTTAGAGACCCAAAACCACTCACTGAACAGCTCATAAAACTGATGCACAACACGCCTCCACCACCATGACTCAGATGTCTGCCACGCATACTCATATGCATACAAAATAGCCTAATACATTTATACTCATCACTAGTCTAGTGTTAAATTGAGTTACTTTAATAATTATTGAATGTTGATGATCTACCAGTTTAAGCATCTTCAACGCATTTAAATTCGATGTCCTTATCCAGGAAGACCTTATTTAACCTCATTTCAGGTTAATCAATGCATAACTAATGAATGGTTCATCTTAATGTAATACTTGAATTAATCAATGATATTGCATGTTTTGAACTCCTGTTGCTCAATATTAAGAAATGACCAACACAACTGGTTAAGATTTGAGGAGATGTTAATTATAATCAACTTAATTTGAGTCAGTATTCATAAATTAAATTGATGGTTGATTAAATGTTAAGTAATTGCATGGCCTTGTGCATGCGACAAATCATGCATTGATTTGTACATTAGATCACTGTGATTTTTCTTCCTCATTATTAATTGTATCAGCAGTTTTTTTTTCATTAAGGAGGAAACAATCTTAAGATTAACTTGAAGTATAAGAATTATTTTATTGATTTAATTATTTTATTTCAGTGGCTTTCCAGCTTACGGTTAAAAGATGATGTTCTATATATCTATGTTCTATATATATCTATATACTGTGTTGAAATTACAGTGTTTGGGGCAAATCTATTCAAAGCAATACGATCACCAAGGTCATGTCAAATAAAGATGAGATCTGTTGAGCTGTTAGATGGCTGTTGATTCTTCTTTCTTTTGATTACAACTCTTTCTGTCACAGATTTAAGGTAAAATTGGGACAAAGAATTATTATTCCTGGAATACTGCTGACCACTATTTGTCTGATTAAAGGACATTTGTACAAAAACACATTAGTCCATTGACCTGAGTCTGGGTAACTCCTGACTGAACATATGCCCACAGGCATTTTAGTGTATGTACACAGTGGCATCGTAAACAGTGCTTTTTATTACTGAGTGGGGGGCTGGAGTTGGTCCTGTGCTGTGGGACGATAAAAGAGCAGGAGCACCCGTCACTCTCCATATTTTTTACTGCCTGCAGGACAGCGTCACATAAGTCATTATTCACCATGGACAACAAGATGCTCAGGACTGCTGTTTGTTTGGTGCTTGTTTTATCAGGTAGATTCAACTCAAATATTTACTGAGCTACATCATGAATTTTGTTTTCTTGTATAACTAAGATTTGTCATTTTGCTGAACATTAAGGCCACACTGGAAATTTCTATTTCGGGTAATTAGGTATGTGTGTAGGTGAGGGTATCTTACCCCCGGGACCCCTGAGCGGAGCTCTGGGAGGCACAGTGAAGTTCACCACCACCCTCAGACCTCCGGAGAATCCATTCGTCTCAGTCAGCTGGAGCTTCAAAGGGGACAACATCATCACCTCCACCAGCAGCAACAACGCCACTGACCCCAGATATGCCGACAGGATCTCATTAGACCGAGCCACAGGGACCCTGGAGCTCAGGGACCTGGTGCAGGGGGACAACGGAGAGTACACTTTCACCATCGTACCATACGGAGGGCTGCAGACACAAGGGCAGACCACACTCGATGTTTATGGTGGGTTTAACGTTTGAGTGATGTTTGAATTATCTGATAAGAAATCACCTCTGTCATTTGAAAAAAGGTAACAATTCTTCTAAAATGAGGACATTGTATTGATATAAATTCAGGCAGATGACATTAAATTATATAAGAATAAATTGATGTATATACATTATTTTAGTACAGAAATACTTGATACTGTACAAAATTGGATTTGTTACCTGTTGTGGACACTATATTATAATGCAATAACTAATTTAACCCACTACAGTAGTCCTGCATTAAATACAGCATTTTTCAAGCTGATATTGCATTACATTTTTTAATTTAAAATTAAATTTTAGAGCTGAGTAATCTATGAGGCCATAGTTTGTGGCCATGTTGAATTGTTGTTGTTGATGAGTAGGCTGTGGTGTCCAGTAAATCCATTATTCTATTCCTGTAAATGCACTAACTTTCCCGCTAGGATTCGAGGATTCATAGGTTTTATTTGTCACATACACAAACAATGNGCTGTGATAGCACTTGACATCTCAAAGTTACTGTCTCAAATAAATCTGCATGAGGTGATATTGGACTGTTTTAAGCTCAAATCTAAATTGACCTGCACCAAAATGCATCTACAACACATTTTTGTGTTTTCTGTTCCTTTGCATCAGTGCATCAGTTTCTTTTCTTTAACCATTTTCATTGGATTGACACTCTTTATGTTCTGCCAGCGTTGATAACTGGAGCCACCATCCGCAGCCCCGCAGCCATCTTGATAGAAGGCAAAAGCTCCACCAACCTCAGCTGCGAGGCCTCCGGCTCCATCAACACCACAGTGTGGATGATGGACGGCCGGCCTCTCCATCCCAGTGGCAGAGTCAGCTTCTCTGTGGACAACAGGACAGTGTTCATACAACCTGTTCACAGCTCCGACCACGGCACCTACCAGTGTCGAGTCAGCAACCCAGTCAGCAGCATGACTGTGGCCCATAATCTCACCATCAACTGTGAGTACTGCTCGCTGTAGGCCTCCAGGGGCTGTTTTTAGCAGAAAAGATCAACAAGTTGTTTGTATTTGTTGAAATCTTTAGAAATGAGCTCTTAATTCCTTTTTAGGTTCAGGTGTGAACTATATAGCCCTAATATGGTGTATTTCTTTCTTTATACAGTTGGACCACATAACATATCAATTACTGGACCGTCAGCAGCAGCACCTGGCCGGAGAGTGACACTGCAGTGCACAGCGGACTCTGTCCCACCAGCAAACTTCAGCTGGACGTTCAATGGCAATGAGACGCATGTTAATAACTCCATGTATATTATAGAGAGGTTGGAGGCAGAAAACATAGGGAATTACACCTGCACTGCTAGAAATATGGTGACCATGCTGGAAAACTCCACAGTTCTGAATCTGAGAGGTGAGATTTCACTTTTTCAAATGAGATAGGAAAGTGATGCATCGATTCATTTGTCAACAAGATATGTATGTATTCTAAGTATCATGGTAATTTTGTCAGTGTTACCTGCATTTTAAAGCCAGGTGGCATTTCAACGGGTGATAATTGTTGTCTTTTTTACTTCATGAAGCATCCTGCACTGCTCCCTGCTGGTCGTTTTCAGTGCTGATCATCAGTGCGCTGACCCTGAGAGGGTTAATGTAAGAGGAGGTGGCAGGTGAGAGTAATAATTTATGATATATCTGCCTCATTGTTCATATTTAATTTCCCTTTATCTATTTGTTCTTCATTAATTTACGTTGCTTTATATTTTTTTCTCAGATTCTTCCTTCCCTGATGCGTTTTGCTTATGAATGAGGATCCTGTTTAAAATTAACCAGAATGTGCTTGTCATTCCTGAGACAAAGGGAAAACAATTATCTTACCATTTGAAAATAACTAAGATATAGGTAATATAATGCCATCATTACTTAAATATTCATGTACATTATTTTATTGTTCATATCAGCACCAGCTGGATTTATTATTCACATTTCTTGTGTATTATTTTTGCATGTATGCAGATGTAAGAGTGCAAATAAACGTCTGTGTGTCCACATTTGGTTTAACAAATTATAGTACCATAAGTGCCTTTTCCATAGTAACTTATACTGCAGAAATAATCACCTGTTTTAAACCAAAGGACACAGAGGTTTATGCTAAAAAGAAACTTGTTTCTTCACTGTAGATGTGAAAGGCTTGTGGGATTATTTTGGAAGAAGCTGATCAACTTTTTTTAACAAGCCAGATCATGAGGAATACCTGGATTTATGTTTTTCTATCACTGCTCACAGATAAACCAGATCACTGTGGAGATATGCTTGTGGGTTCCTTGCATATAACTTGCCTTTGTCCACGTCTGGGCAGTGAAATGTATTTGTTCATACAATGTGACAAAGTTGTTGAGTAAAACTAGAGTCAGATTTCCCCTTCTGGGTGACAAAAAGTTCAACAGTATGGCTGAGTTTCTATAAACCACACCTCTCCTGGTTTTCTTCCTGTTTCTCTGTCAAACAGTCAGACTGACCTAGAAATTCTTGAAGTAGTGTGATATAAGTGTATGTCAGTGGCATGCATCAGTGTTTGTGTAAATAATCATTTATATATATGTATCAAACTGTATAAAGGCATATGAGCGTCTTGTATTATTTAAAATGATCTATAAATAACTAAATAATTTGCCAAATAATATATCATAATTGCAATATGCAACAAAGAAAAAAATGATTAAGAAAATGAGTCTGTTTAACAGACTTATTGGGGTAACTGACCCTGTATAACTTTTACATTTTTACATTTTACATTTTTAAATAAAATGCAACCTACACGTACAGTATTTGAGTCTTCGGTCTCATTTCAGAGGTGCTCCTGCCTGTTAATGAAACTGTGGGATGAAGTGTTAAATTGACCACCAGTGGAGGAAAACGTGTCACGATCCCTTACTCAAAGTCAAAATCTCGAAGATTTTCATTTGGTTGTTTTTTGCAGCACCTTTGGCGATAATCGATAATTGCAGGTGTGTTTTTGGACCTCACTTCAGTTTCAGTTTCAAGTTTCATCATCTGTAGTCATCAGTCTTTTCTATGTTTGTTCGGCCATAGTAACCATTTCCTCAAAATGCTAGCAGAGACCGAAAAAAACAGCACGCCGCTTCACACACAGGTGAGTTGAAGAGAGAGTCTGTTGCTTTAAAAGCCTTGTTAAAAGTCTAACTGTGCGCCGCTTGTGATTTTTCCGGGAAAGTCGCTGCAGACACCCGGGTCATACTGTAATACTGCAAATGCAAGGGCTTTCATCAGTGGACCATAGGCTCAATCACCATTGTGTTGCATCATTCAGTGATAGATAGTGACATAACAGACATTTATTTAGATGAAAATCTTTGAGATTATGACTTTAAGTAAAAGTTGTAATAGCACGATGCCAAAATACTCTACTACAAGTAAGAAGTTGTGCTTCTATCATCGTTAAGTAAAAGTACAGAAGTATTATCACCAAAATATACTTTAAAATATTAAAAGTAAAAATACTCATGCGGGAACACGTTCCCTGTAAGTGTGATATTATTATTTATTATATCATTGTAGTAATTATGATGAATAAGTGTGTGGGCAGTATGTCCATGCTGTAGCAGGGTAGAGAATGAGCTTATTTACATCCCACCACTGTTGACCACCACGTTCGCAGCAGCACAGAAGCCATTTCACTGAGTGATATTTGACTTTTCAAGGTTTTCCTATTGTAACATCCACCAGAAAAATAATATTATAATATTAATAATATTTATGAAGACAGAGTCAATCTGATCAGATCCACGTTGTTTCTTGAGCTCAAGAACCCAAATATGACTGAAAGTAAAATTTTATACATTCAACTTATAACACATTCCTGTTATATATACAGTAGATATACTCTATATAAATGTAAATCCTCCTTTTCAGAGTTCTTTAAGACTTACTTGATGAAGACACAGAACTGTATCTGCTGCATTGCTAGCTAATATTACTGCACCAACACATTCAGAATGTTCAATGCACCACCGTCTCCAGTAAGAAAAGATTTAGCGTGCTTTCACATGGAGGAATGTAACTCAGGATGCAGAGCTGTGCCTGTTGCAGTTGTTATTCCCGTCTTGCCCTGTAGACCAGTAATTTACATGCAGGCAACAAGCTGAGTTCGACCAACTGAAACAGGCAACACTCTGCATCCCCGACCTGATTACCCTGTTGAACACCTGGGGCTAATTCAGCTAGGGACTCTGATTGGTGGAGATAATTATACATCACTTTTCTGAGATGCAGCTTTCAGGAGGCTTGACAAGGTCACTGGTGTGAGGCTTTAAGATTAACACGCTCTTCTGCTTTCTGGTCTTTTGTCTCTTTGCACTGTTATCACCAAACATCTTAACTGAAACTGTCGAATGAGGTGAGCTGTACCTTTGACTGACAGACTGAGTACATGTGGTGGTAAAATCTGAACTCAGTCCTCTAACACAATAGTCATATTCTGTCTATCCATTGATTATAAAGTCATTATTCAATATGCTGACCTGACGCCACATCCAATGTGGGACCAGCCTCAGCTGAAGTGGACTCCTTTCCAGCTGCTATTTACTACTGACGCTGTTAGAGTCTCAATGCAGGTGGATACATTATAGAGGGGGCCAACTGCAGGGAACTACATCTGCATTGCCATCAGTAATGTGATGAATCCACATGCTGCTGTCACACTCACCATGATAATAAAACTGTTCTGTATTCTTATTTTATTTCCTTAATTACAGTGGAAGTAAAAGTCAATAACTCTGATGCTGACGATAATAGAGCAATGTCCACATTAGGCTTTAATATAGATGAATTAAAGGTGGGGTCTATGATTCTGGAGAGCCCTGATCGATCTGAACTCCATTCAGAAAACAAGCATTTTAAAAGTTGTTTGCTTGCAGTCTTACGGACAGATCTGACAAAGCATTTTTCAGCGCACATACAGAACAGACAGCTAGTGGACCGTGAGGAGATATTCGCTGAATTTGACAAAAAGTATATTGGATTACAATTGCAGACTACACCTTTAATACATGAAATAGCATTTAGACTATCATGTGACAATAAAAGTCTAAATGCTAAAACTAAAAAGGTTTTAGGTTTAGAAGCAATCTGAAGGGCCTGGTGATTATTTTACGTAGAATTAAAGATGACATTAGATGAGACATAATGGATCAGTGACTGCAATAAATAAAATTAGCATGTTTTATATCAAACTGACGGTGGGTTATGTGACTGCGTGGTCAAATAACAGTCTTGAAACAGAATGAGAATGGTGGGGATTGATACTCATAGCTGATTATATACAAGTGAGGTATATTTGATGCACAAATAAAAATGTCCTGTGTGGGTGCGTCCAGGGGGTAGTTGTCGTTGTCACTCTATTTCATCACGATTTACCAGTGGTTAGTTTTATATCGTAAGATAACATAAAATACTAAATTATTATATTAATTAATATGAAAATGGTTGGAGGTATTCACAGGATTTACAACTGCGGCAGGAAAAGTTACTTTTTGTTGTTTGGGAGCAAACCTGCAGAGTCTACAATGGAAGATAAAACTGAATAAAATGCTTTTTATTCCCTTGCACACAATGAAATCTTTAACCATATCTCTAAATTCAACATGTCTTTGTCAAAGATTTGATTGCAAACTGAAAAACTACAATGAGCAAGTAATTTGGATCTTGCAATGACAAGGTTTCTCTTTTGATGATGATGCTCTCAGTAGGAGAGTTACTGCTGTCATGCTTTCGATTGGGTCACAGTTCATGACTGTCTTTTTTTCTTCTTTTAGCTATTGAAACTTTTTACTTCATATTAATTCAGTTTTCATAACTTAACTGTAAAAAACTCTTTGCAAGCTTTGAAACTTCTTTTTTCATTTTGAAAGTTTGAAGGACACACGCCTGGATTCATCATCAGAGGATGATAAAAGAACCAGAACAGTTTTCCAGACCTGTTTAAGATCTTATCAACGCTCATTTAGATACATACACACAAATTTGCAGAGGACGCATAATTTCCCATTTAATTTGATGCTAAATGGCGCATTTGTGAACATTACACTTTTATGTTCCCTTCTTTGTCTCTTTGAACACACACACACAAACACACAGATCCTCACATTCATGAAGACAGTAATGTGAAGAGGCAAGCAGTGCCTCCTCCAACAGTGAGCGTCCACTTTTAATTTGACTCTCTGCAATTTCCTCTTTCATATGAAGGGGAACAAGAGCATGAGCATTATCACACATCTCACATCTTACTGCACACCTATGAATAACAGAGCGCAATTCTCAGAACTGTGCCAATGCTACATTTATAGAATATAAAATAGCATATCACAAGCATTACGTGTCCAAACAGAGTCTCAAATCAAACATTATTAAACTTTGTGAAGCACGTTTTCCTCTACTTTCATCTCCAGGAAGTCTATACACCACAACAATAAGCCATGTTTGTGTGTTTTAATGTGATTTTTGTGTTTTGGCTGAAGGCACAACATTACTTTTCATACTAAATTAATATATTTTGCTGTGATCTTTACTTTTATTTACAATTACTTGTAATGCACTGCATCCCATCATGGTGTTGTTACTGAAAGGATCTGAGGATTTGATCCACCATAATCAATTCATTTGAATACTTTTTACCCTGATGCAAAGCTTCTGATGCAGCTCTAACTCAATCTTACTTATAAAGGAATGTCTTTGTTCAAACAGTCAACTCTGCTCAGTTAAAAAAAAACAAAAAGTCATACAGGTGTGAACATCTCATCAACCTTTCTCTGGACGTCATTATCACCACTTGACCTCAAGGGGTCACTGTTCCACTGGTGGCTGCTGCACGGGTTGTCAGAGAGGAATAAAGCACTGATACTGCTGATTGCTGACTCGGAAAATTGCAGACTTGAACGCTCAAAAGAGAAACGATTTTGATGTAGTTTGTATTCTTGGCAGAGGTGCTGAGAGATGGGAAAACGCTTCCTGCCGCAGTCATGCTCCTACCCGCTTCTCTTTCTTGGGTAAGTTATTTTAATTTCTAATCATCTTTGATTCCCTTGTTTTGCTACACAGGTGTGCACACACTTCAGTAAGGTGTTGATCAGTTTGGATGTTCCGTTGTTGAAGTTGGAGCTTCGACAGGGAGTGGACAAAATACTGTAGGCCTATACACCGTGCTGATATTTTTTATAGAGTGAAGTCGATGGTTTTCGAGGCCGTGGTTTTGCAGCGTTGAGTATCAGATGCCACGTGCCTGTAAGTCAGTGTTGGTGATGGCCTAATTCAGACTGTGTTCCTCTTTGTTCATTTTCTGTGTTCGCCATATGTCGTCATCAGTTTTGAGGCTTTTCTCCTGCATGTTTTTTTTCAGTGTTTTCGACTGATACACCAGCAGCTGGACATCGGCGGATCTGCGCCTCTGAGACTGTAAGTTTCCTTAATGTTGACTTGAGAGCTGATTTGCAAAACTGCTGATTGTTCCAACGCTGACACATGATGTTTTAACTTAATGTAGTAATACTAATGTACCATAGTAATAATAGTAATAGTCCTAAATTGCTGGTGCACTAATTCGTATATGCGCGGCAGGACTATTGTGTTGTACTGTAAGGTGTTTCTGTTATTTTGTCCACCGTCTGTAGTTGTGCACAATGAACACTGGCAGCAAATCGCCTCTCATAGTGCTGATTTCCATCACATTACTCTCAGGTAAGACAAAATGTTTAAACTTTGGAGATGTTCTTTGAAAGGCTATTGTCACGTGGTGGCTAATATTAAGTTTAAATAGTTTAAAATGAATTCAGTTGTGAAACTTCCCCTTTAATACAATTTACAAACATATTTTTGAGCCTAGTTTTGTAAAAGTACACAGCTTCTCTATTAAAGCAAATACCCAGTGATGTGAAAAGACAAATTTGTTTGTTCCGAGCTGTTGACGCTATATTTGTGTGTTTGAAAAAAGGTGAATTAATTAATTTATCATATCACCTTGTTTTTTTTGGCAGTTCTTGAGGCACAAGAAGTCAAAGTCCAGCCTGAAGTGACTGGATACCTCGGGCACGCTGTCGCCCTACCATGCCAGTTCATCCCAGGAACAAAAGAGGCTAAGATTATTCAGGTTCAGTGGGAGCTTCAGCCACCAGAAGGAGAGAAAATCGTCATTATTGTTTCTAATGGTGACTTAGGATTTAGTGCTGAGGACACGTTTCTGAAGGAGAGAGTGGAGACTGCAGAACAATCTTTGATCATTAGAGATGTGGAAATGAGAGATGCCGGGTCGTACACCTGCAGCATTACAACTTTTCCTGATGGTTCATTTGAAGGAACCACCAAACTTGTCATTCAAGGTGAGTAAGAAAAGCATTTTTACACAAACTGGCCACATTAACATGAAGTATAGGCAATATTCAATATCAGTGTGGGACAAAAACTCAATATGAATACAGGATTTTGTTTCTATTTTTTGATATTAGATTAGATTTTTAATCCTACTGTCCATTACTTGTCACTGACTTTGAGTAACATGGCTTTGATTCTCCTAGTAAATAATTTGATACAACTTAAAGAATATATATACCGTGCTGTGTTACCTTATGTCTCTAAATTATACCAATTATACTGCAGTGATAAATGAACTGGGATTATATAAACATTAATTTAACTTTACGATAGACACACACAGGGTTAATCACAGTCATGTTTCTTCTCCCAGAACAGATGCCGTTATCATCAGGTGTGGTCTCTGCTATAGTGATTGCTGTCATGTTGCTGTTAGTGATCATGGCAGCCATAGCTTACCTCATCTTCATCAGAAGGTGTGTGTGTGTGTCAGATGTGTATTTTGTGAAGGAGTATAGAAGCTGTGAAAAAGATACCTCTTCCCATAACCAAGACTCTTGTGTCAACAAATATGTAACAACAACAAAAATAACCACATCTGTCACGCTGACGGGTAAAGTTCACAGTATTTGCGGGAGTAAAGAGGATGTTAATCTTCTTCTTTTTTACTTTGGTCTTTGATATGTATACAGTACTCTGATGGGTGATGAATTACAGGAAAAACCAACAATCTTTATAAGGTGTTGGGTGTGCATATGCATAGCTGTGCATGATGTATTTTTTTATTTATTGTCAGGCGTTTCAAATTTTTCTTGTGTACAGGGCATGATGGGATTTTGAATTTCTGGGTTGTACTGCACATTTTTTAAGTCATTTTCAAGATTGTTGATTATTTTTTATTTGTCTTAACCCTTAATTTTTAAACATATCCTCAAGATAGAATTTGTACTCTCTCTGTCTCTCTTTGCAAACATCTTTTGAATATTATTGGTAAGAAATTAAGTTTAAATTAAGATTAAGTTCATTTTATATGCAGTTCATTCAAAAATGTGCCTTTTATTGGTTTGTTATAGCATTTCAGAAGGATTATGTTATTTATACAAATAGGCTTCTAGGACTAGAAAGAAAAGTTGCTTCAGGTAAATGCATGCAGAAAAATTAACTTTTTATTCCTTTACTCAGACGTGATTCTCCGGTCAGGCACTGTGTCTACATCGGTGAGAACAAAACCATGAGTTCCTCTTCACTCTATTTCTACACAGCACTTGATTAATGTACACGTTTTGTTGTTTGTTTCAGTTCCCTTGACCAACGCTTGTCTGTCTTTCAGATACCAGCGGTCCAGTGATGGATGTGGCCAGGCTATCTGTTATTGTAAGAGAGGAGGTGAGCTCAGAGCTGGTTTGAAGCTACATCTCTGAATTTAGGTTTCAGTCAGCTTAAGCTGAATAATGTTGTTACATGCTGTGGTAAGAAAAAGAGATATTTGTTCAGCCACATAATGATTAAACTGAGCAATAAAGTCTCCACCGTAACACTCTCTCTCACACTTTGTGTGCAGGATGTGGTCTACTCTGACGTCAAGCTCAAACCATCTAGAGATGTTACGCCTTCATCCAATGACAAACACACAGAGGCCGCGCATGCTGATGATGTCACGTACTCCGAGGTCATAGTTTTGCGTCAGCAGCCCAAATGAGATGAAATGTAGTGATGATGAGGTTCTGTTTCTTGTACTTGCTGCGGGAAAAAATATAATTCTTTAAGCTGCTGTACGCAAGTTGCATTTACCATATTTTTGGTATAATTGATTGAAATCAGCATATAATAATGACAGCTGCCTATAAATCAGCTGCTCCTAAAATAAAACCTAACCTTTGTGGCTGCTCCAGGCCTTCAGTTCATGCTCTCATATAGAGTTTTTCCATGGGCCCTTATCAAGCGAAGCTGTGATTACGTGTTTCCACTACAGTCTCACAGAGGGTGATACAATATAAAGAAAAGGCAGTATGTTTATCACAGAGTTAGCAGAGCGTTCATTAGCGGTGGTATTCTTCAATAACAAGAGTCTACAGCCAAGCTGGCAGATCCGTGACGCTGTACTTGAGCTAAATGCTCACATTGGCATGCTAACATGCTTACAGTGATAATGCTAGCATGTTGATGTTTAGCAGGAATAATGTTTACATCTTCTGTCATCTAGAGGAAAAGTCAAAGGATCACCAAAGTGAGCAGGATACGTCGTCTGGGCACCATGGATATCTGTACCAAATTTTGCAAATTTTGTGCGAATCCAGACAGTAGCTTGAGATATTTTACTCTGACCCATAAAAATCAACCTCATGGTGTTAGAGGAAAAGTCAGTAGGCTTCATCTGGGGATGGCAATGGCAATCCATCTGATAGTTGTTGAGATATTTCATTCTGGACCAAAGTGATGGCCTTACAGACCTGACATTGTCATCCCTAGCTAGCATGGCTCAAAACAGGTCCACATAACAACACATAGACATATTTGGCTCCATTTGGTCAGTGGATCAGTTTTAAATATTGCAGAGAGGAAAAGAACAAGCAGAAACAGCCACAGTGAACTGCTTTCTACGAACCACAACATCTCCAACACCTCATCAAGGTAAACAACTAATTTTAACTTGCCAGCAATCAGTATATCTTTCTGCAGGAGATTTCAACCCAGTAATGAAGACTGTTCCAGTTATGGATGTGCAAGGTAAAAACTTTATCTGGCTCCCATGGTGTCACATGATTGTGACCATAAAACTAAAGCCATATCTGACCAATCAGTGGTCTGCAGTGTTTTAACGTCACCTTTTAGTATCGGCTCAGCTCGCTTGGAACCTCGACCGAAGTGATACCAAAAAAAGTACCAGGTACCACAATGGAAGACCAAAAAAGAACGGTTCGAAGCGAGCCGAGCCGAGCCGAGCCATACTATGCAGTGGAAACGTGGCATAAAATCCCCCCACAGACAGGTGCTGTTCCTGACAAAACATTATGACAGAGTAGATCTCATCACACAAAGTTCCTGTCCTACTTTGCCCTTTAACCATCAAAGGAGGAAGACAAAAAAAAAGATTACACAGTAAACAGAGAACTAACTCTGCAATGCAACGCAAGTGTAGCATGCTAATGATGGCAAGAGCTGAAGGTCTTTATGGACTTTAAAAGTGACACCAAACTTTCTCAATTTCAGCAGTAAAATTAATTTCCTAGATTCCAATTTTATTGTGATTCCACTAAACTGACATCATGGTGTTTAGAGACTATGATGTGCACCTCTTGCTTTTACTCTGTTACTAGCCAGCGTTTGCATGTGAGCCTTTTTTAGAGTTAAAGGGTTTATGAGTCAGAGAGGAAGGCTGCAGTTGTTGTGGCTGTACTCGTTCAAATTCTTTTTTTCCCAATTTTTACCTGTTTCTTCAACCTTACCTGCAGCAGCTTTTAACCAAAAACAAAAATAGCGTATTATGATACAACACTGTGTGTATGCCAGTAGCACAGATTTTAGGTTCTGGGTTCTTTGGGTGTGTTGTGCAGAACATTATAAGTGTTAACATCAGAATCCTGTACACAGATGTTGCAGTCGTATGCCATATGTAAAAAGGTGACACATATGGTTTGTTTGCAAAGTTGCTGTAATGATGCATGCCATTACTGCACATTACCAACAGTCACTATCTATAACCTGCTGCGTTTCCTGGCAGTGTGATATTGTAGGTGTGAGATTATGTCTGCTCACTTTGTGCTGTCAGAACATGTGAGAACGTTTT
The DNA here is from genome assembly GCA_003416845.1 of Oplegnathus fasciatus. Taxonomy (NCBI): domain Eukaryota; kingdom Metazoa; phylum Chordata; class Actinopteri; order Centrarchiformes; family Oplegnathidae; genus Oplegnathus; species Oplegnathus fasciatus. The sequence continues at coordinate 571,014 of NTHP01000040.1, forward strand.
TTTTGTTGTGTAAGAATACTAATTTAAGGGCTCATATTTAATGTTTATTTCCTATGTTGTTCCATTTACCGTATATTGAAAGTCAGTGTTTGGAACTTTGATTATAATCAATGTAATGCATTTGAGATAATTAAGTCCTGTTGCTTGTTTATTTAATCAAGCAGAGAGGCAGATAGCTAGAACAGTGCACAGTTCTGTACATTGTCTCTACACTGGCTTTAAAACAGAACTTTTTGTTAGTGGCTATTGTTGCTTAATAAAGTTTTACATTTTCACAAACCTTATCAAATCTGTGGTTTCTCATTTTTCTTTTGTACCGTAGAGTTCTGTCATGACAGGAAATAGATCAGAAAGATACGGCAAATGCTGTTTGAAAGGAGTGCATTATGAAAGTCTTTCCATAGCAGTTCATCATACCGTGCAGCAATGCAGCAACTTTTTCACTCAAAAAGCAAAGACACTAGTGCTATTGAGAATGAGCCACACATACAGTATTCATGAGCTATGTTGTCAAGAAATCAAATCCTGAGGACAAACAATAAGCAAACATGAACATTGTGGAAGGGATGATGTGCAAATTTTTTTGCATTAAAAAAGTTGTTTACGTGGCAGCTCAAGACACTTTTTTTGTCTTTTATTTATGACACTTTTTCTGTCATTTTATGTCTCTTTGTTTGTTTAGTCACTTAGTGGTCTGATTGGTGGCTATTGTTGCTTAATTAAGTTGAACATTTTCACAGACTATGCCAAATGTGTGGTTTCTCATTTTTCTTTTGTACCATAGAGTTCTGTCAAGACAGGAAATTGACAAGAAAGATAAGGAAAATGCTGTTTGAAGGGCGTGCATATGTAGTGACGGAAAGTAGCTAAATGCATTCACTCAATACTGTACTTAAGTACAGTTTTAAGGTACTTGTACTTTACTGTACTTGAGTCTTTGCATTTCTGAAGGAAATATTGTACTTTTTACTTCACTACATTTATCTATCTACTGTACTGGGCAGCTGTACAACTGTAGCAGAACTTTGTTTTTTCTTCTTTTCAACCCCATTAACCATCTGTGTGTCTTTGTGGTCATTTTGCATCTCTTTGTGTTTGTTTTGTGTCTTGAGTCATGTTGCTCCTTTTTGTGGTCATTTTGCATGTCTTTGTGGTTGTTTTGTGGGTTTTTTAGAGATGACCTGAAATCTCTTCGATGATAATAACTTGATAAATGTAAATGGTGTGATCCTAGAATAAAAGAAATTGGAAACGAGAGATGTTGATGGAACACTTTATGGCAAAATTGTCTGCCGTAGGGGATGTGGTGTGTGTAAAGTACAGTAGCTGTGACTGTGTCGTAAATAGGGGATTTGTTTCTGTGCGTATTAAATCGTTTTTCTAAAACAGCAGTGGTAGTATTAGAAATGTTACTGTTGTTGCTGTTGTTATTATGAACTTAACAGGAATTTACGTTTGCACTATTGGAAGGCTAAATTCATTAGATTCAGATGTTTAATTCATAACAATAATTGCATCTTGCAGACCTGAACGTTTTATAAAAACCTACAGTAAAAGCATTCTGTTGATGTTGATTTACATTGCTAGTTTTACCCAAGATGTGAAAAAGCTTTACCCACTCTTCCCCTTGCGTTAATCCTGAGCTTATTGTGCACAGGTCTGAATCCTGGTGATGTCCTGCTTCCTTGTTTCCCCTCAGACAGTGAATTTCCACAGGAGCCTCTCAATGAAGAGTTCAAGGAAATTGACTCCCATCCATAATTGAGAGTTAAGGAAACACCACCCTGATGAAGGCAAGATAGCAAGTACGTTCGGGGAATTAAACATGGTTTGGAAAAGAGTTGTGTGACTTGTTTCATTTTGATGAACATGTATTCAAGCTCACTGGTCTGCACCTTGCAGACTGTGCATTGTCAAAGTTGGCAATAAGGAAACATTATCTTAATTTCACCTTATTTTAGACGTATATGGAGTCCTCCTTGAGTTTCTAACCACAGCATGTTTGCCAGCGTATTGTTTATTGTTTATTTCTATATACAAATAAATTACATCTAATCAGCAATGTCTGCACTTACACTACATACAATAAACAACTTGTTGAGTATTATCCCTCACTTTTATTCAACAACACTGGAGCGCTTTTCTGCATATTATCAAATTTGACCACATGGGGTCACTGTGCTACTGGGGGTTATTGACGGCGGCAGGGAAGAATGAACCATAGGAAATCATGACGACTAGTGAATTGCAGTTCAGTGACAAGAAAACTGAGAAAACACAGCAGGAGGATCATTGTACTGTTTCTGTCTTTTTGTTGACTCCCTGGAGATGTATACAATGAATACTTGCAGCAGTTCACCCCTTGTACTTCTGTGGTTCATTTACATAAAGATCTCAGGTAAGACCAAATGTTTTAAATCTTGGCTATTTATGAAATTCTGACTGCAATTTTATTAAGACCAGAGGTGAAAGAAGTATCTTTCACTTCTTATTTTACTTGAGTAAATGTAGCAATAACACACTATAAAAACACTCCATTACAAGTAAAAGTCTTTTCAAAATGTTCAAAATTTTACTGAAGTAAAAGTACATAATTATTAGCAGCAAAATGGCCCCTTTCATAGTGTTATATCATTGGATTATTATTATGAATGCATTAAGCTATATATTAATGTTCTTCTAATGCTTTAGCTGGTTGAGGTACAGAAAATATAAACTATATATACAGTTGGGTAGTTTAGTCTATTATATTTTATTAGTTGCTCATAACTTCAAAGTAAATTCAACAGTCAGATAAATGTAGTGGAGAGGAGTTTCCCTCTTAATGTAGTTAAGTAAAAGTATAAGGAAACTTAAAGTTAAGGTACTCGAGTAAAGTACCTGAAAATTGTAATTACAGTAAGTACAGTACTTGAATAAATGTACTTAAGACTGCCTTGTGTGTACACAGGGAGGTGTACTGTCTGGAGGGATACTTGCCTATTAAAAAAAACAATTAAAACCAGTTTTTAGAGGAGGTGAAATTACAATTAATAATAAAGGCAGTCTTTGAGTTACTTTTGGTTTTGATTGATGAATCATAAAAGAGAAACCTACATGATTTTTTTTTCATCCCAGGAACAAAACAGGTTAAGATTATTCAGGTTCGGTGGGAGCTCCAGCCACCAGAAGGAGAGAAAATCCTCATTATTGTTTCTAATGATATATTTGGAGATAGTGCTCAGGATACGTCTCTGAGGAAGAGAGTGGAGATTGCAGAACAATCTTTGGTCATTAGAGATGTTGAAATGAGAGATGCCGGGTCATGCACCTGCAGCATTACAACTTTTCCTCTTGGTTTATATGAAGGAACCACGAAACTTGTTGTTAAAGGTGAGTAAGAAAAGCATTTTTACACAAGCTGGCCACAGACAATCTTCAAAATCAGTGTGATCACAAGACAAAAACTCAATTTGAATGCAATATTTTGTTTCTATTTTTTTACATTAGATTAGATTTTTAATCCTTCTGTCCATTACTTGTCAGTGGCTTTGAGTTACAAGTCTTTGATTCTCTTACAGTAATAAATAAATGGGATCATTTGATACAAGTAAAAGTCCTTTCAAAACTGTACTGAAGTAAAAGTACACAATTATTAGCAGAAAAATGGCCCCTTTCATAGTGTTATATCATTGGATTATTATTACTAATGCATTAAGGTGCGTATTAATGTTCTTCTAATGCTTTAGCTGGTACATAAAATATAAACTATATGTACAGTTGGGTAATTTAATCTATAACAATGTATTTTACTGTATTAGCTGCTCATATGTGAAATCTTAATCTTCAAAGTAACGTCAACAGTCAGATAATTGTGGTAGAGTGAAATGTAAAATATTTCCCTCTGAAATGTAGTGAAGTAAAAGTATAAGGAAACTTAAAATTAAGGTACTCCAGTAAAGTACCACAAAATTGTACTTACAGTACTTGAATAAATGTACTTAAGACTACCTTGAGTGTACACAGGGGGGTGTAGTGCCTGGAGGGATAATAGCCTATTAAAAATGACAATTAAAACCCATTTTTAGAGGCTTTGTTGTCAAACTAACATTACATGTGTTGACAAACATGTTAGAAGCTAAAGGAGAACTCTGTGTCTGAAATAAGGTGAAATTACAAATAATATTAAAGGCAGTCTTTTTGTATATTTTCTGTCTTCCTTACTGCCACCATATGAACTCTTCTTTTCTGGCAGTTTTTGAGGCACAAGAAGTCCAGCCTGAAGTGACTGGATACCTCAGGCACGATGTCATCCTACCATGCCAGTTCGTACCAGGAACAAACAAGAGTAAGATTATTCACGTTCGGTGGGAGCTCTAGCCACCTGAAGGAGAGGAAATCCTCATTGTTGTTTGTAATGATAGATTTGGTGTTAGTGCTGGGGACACGTTTCTGAAGGAGAGAGTGGAGATCACAGAACAATCTTTGATCATCAGAGATGTGGAAATGAGAGATGCCGGGTGATACACCTGCAGAACATGCTGTATTTTAAAGGCTCTCTATGAACTGGAAGGAATTTCACTTCTGAAATCTGGTAGCCGATTGCAAAATAACAAATCATAACTGTATTTTCTTTACTCAGACATGAGGCTTTGGTCAAGTACCATGTCTGCACTGGTAAGAAAAAGCTCCCAAGTTCCTCTTCTCTGTATTTCTAAACAGCACCATATTCATTTAAATCTCTTGGTGTTTGTTTCATTTCCCTTGACAAAAGCTTGTCTGTCTTTCAGATACTGTGCAGGTGATCCAGTGATGTGTGATTGAAAGAGACGAGGAGAGCGCAGAGTTGGTTTGAGGCTACATACGTCATTATAATAAAGAAACATGTCACCCAGTTCAACAGTGTGGCTCATTGATGTGTTGTTTTTGGATCAGTGTTGGTTTTGGTCTTTTACAGGCTCATTTTAAATGTTTAATTTGCTGTGTTGTTTCATTTATTCTATATTGAAATTCAGTATACTTAAGAAATTTGATCACAATTACAATCTGTGCTGTCAGGACACATGAGAATAAAGATTAGTTTTTATATGTATAAAAGTACTAACTTGAGGGCCATACTTAATTTTTTAATTTGTTGTGCTGTTACATCTGTTTTCTGTTGAAAGTCGGTGCTTAACAATTGTTTACAATCAATGTAATGCTTTTGAGATAATTACGTCCTGTTGCTTGTTCATCAAATCATTCGGGCAAGCAAACAGAACACTGCACAGTTCTGAAAATTTTCTCTACATTTCAAAACAAAACTTTTTGTTAGTGGCTCCAGTTGCTTAATAAAGTTTTACATTTTTTCACAGATTTTAACAAAGGTAATTCAAAAGCTGTTTGAAGGGGGCGCATTATGAAAATAGTCTAAGTGCCGCAATTTTTTCACTCAAAAAGCAAAGACGCGTTTCACTGTAGTACTATTGAGAATGAGCCACACGGACATTATTCATGAGCTATGTTGTCAAGAAATCAAACCCACAGGACAATAAATAAGCAAGCATAAACACTGTGGTAGGGATGATGTGCAAATTTGTAGTTTCTTGCATTAAAAAAGTTGTTTGTCTGGAAGCTCAAAACATTTTGTGTCTCTCAGTGGTCTGATTAGTGGCTAATGTTGCTTAATAAAGTTCTACATTTTCACAGACCTTACCAAATCTGTGGTTTCTCATTTTTGTTGTGTAATTTTCTGTCATAACAGAAAATAAATCAGAAAGACAAATGCTGTTTGAAAGGGCTGCACTGTGATGGAAAGTAGCTGCACTTAAGTACAGTTTTAAGGTACTTATACTTAATTTGAGTCTTTGCATGTTATGCTACTTTAGACTTCTACTCCATTACATTTCTGAGGGAAATATTGTACTTTCTTACTTCACTACATTTATCTATAGTTACTACTGTACTGTGCAGCTGTATAACTGTATCAGAACTTTGATTTTTTTCTTCCTCTCTACCCCATTGATCATCTCACAACTTTGCAGATTTATCTTGTGACTCTTTGGAAAGGCCTGTTCCCTGGGATGGGAACCACTTGAACTATTGAATATAAATGTATTTATATGAAGTGGTCAAAACTAGCTACAACAGTAAAGGGCTATTTACACATTGATACATCAATATTAACAATCTAATAATATCAAATAATATATCAGCTACAGGCCATTTTCCTGCAGAGTGAGTACTTTTACTTTTGATACTTCTGTACTTTTACGTAAGTAGGAGTTTGAATGCAAGACTGTATTTGTATGTATTTTTACAGTGTTACAGTGTATGAGCATTTTTACATGGTTGTAGTAAAGTAAAACATCTGAGCAGTGTTTCCACATCAATAAATAATATCACTCAGACATGAGAAGAACAAATGCAGCGAACCTTCCACTGAAAAAGCAAAGACACACGTCGCTGTGGGACTGTTTGAATATTTTTATTCCAAAAGAAGTTTGTGTGTCTATAGGTTTGAACAACGGGGCGATCTCTCTGAAGAACATCATTGCACCTTCAGCCCAACACCTCCCATCCCCCACCCTTCACCCACAATCACACTATAGGACCTCTTGCTCTTCAATAGGAATAATAACAACAATTTAATCATAATATTCATCATCAGTTTTAATAATCCATTTAGCACTAGTATAGAAATATGAAAAAATACCAAAGAAAAGAACATAAAAGTAAACAAAAAGGTTTGTTTTGTGGAGTGACTGTTCGGACACCCCATCTGATTTGTTTTGTGACCCTCCCTTCCCTTCGATATTCATACTAGCAATATTTTGGCTTTTTTCGGGTTTGTACCCTCCTCTTGTCGCTCCACAATAATGCTTTGCAGTTCATAAATGCTTTCAGCTGATGGTTTAAAGCTGTTGATAGCCAATTATTGGCTATGTGGTGCTGTCACATATCAAGTTTTGTGAATTTGTACACAGAACAAACCAAAGAAGACATGGAAAAGAGACTCTGAAGACAAATTTGAAAACAACAAAAACAACCAGTGGGTTTACAGCCTTTAGACAACAAGGGAACCAGAAATGTGAAGATGTTGCGTGTCTCTGTTTGTGAGCGTGTGTGTGTGTGTGTGTGTGTACTGTGACTACTTGTGGCAGGGTGTCAGCAGGGTGTTGCCTTGTCAGCATTCTGAACACAAAAGCAGAAGTAAACAGAGAGACAGAGACACATCAAATCCAGGCCTGCTTCTGCTGACAGCAATCATTCAGAGAAACAGCATAATGTGTGCAAACAATGTTATCATTCATTATCTGGAGCACGACGCTGTCAACAAATCTGTTTCACTGCAAAATGCATAATTTTATACAGCAATGCAATGTTTGCCTAGACAACAATGCCGGTATTTTTTTCAGGGGATTTATAAAGGGCTGAACTGGTGGTTTTGCATGTTGCCTCACACATTTTGTATTACTGCTGCATATGGATGGGTGGGAAGCCAGTGAGGGATTGTGTCCTTGTTGCTGCACTAGTGACTCCTGCTGTTTGGTGAGATAATATCATGAAGCTCCTCAGTTAAAGGTGAAAAAAAAAAGCAGCTGGTAACTTTATGTGTATTGGAGGAGACTTGTGGGTGTGAAGAGGTTTTCAGAGACATGGATTGTGGTACAAATGGGGAAATCGACATTCCAAACCAGGGACGAAAGAGGGGGAAAAAAAACATATTGATGCGTTCAGGAGGCAGGAAACTCTGACTTTCAAGAATTGAGAATTAGTTGCTGAGAAGCATTACATTCATAAAATCTGCTGTCAGGAAATCAAACCATAAAAGACAAACAATAAGGGAACACTGAACAGGATGACGGGAGTTCAGGAATATCTTGCACTGAAAACGTTGCATCAGCTAACCCCCAAATCTTGAATGTCAGCATTTCCCTGAACACCCCAGAAAAAGAAGAAGTTTAATAACTAAGCATACTAACTATAACTAAGGGTGTGTATCAAACCGCCCCCTAGTTCAGTAAGTGGTGAGTCACTGTACAGTGAATATTTTGGGAACTGATTCAGTAACTGATTTAATGAACACTGAGACAATGATGAGTCAGTGACCTGCAGTGCAGAGAATATGAATACAGCACTTGATAATGATGTCATATCAAAAATATATATAATCTGGGGATGATAGGCTATTGTGCAAAAAATCAGGAAATACAGTACTTCCCTTCCCTTTCACCGAGGTGTTACACCACAGAGAACACAGCTGCAGCACATAAAAGTAACCATGGGTACGTTTGATGAGAGTAAACTGTAGGGAAATCATGCTGCAGGAACCGATCACACCTGATATCTGTCATTCATTCACGTAAATAAGTGGATTGCAGCTCATTCTTTTACTACGCACCTAAGACTGATCTACTCTGTTTAATATGTGATCCTAAACATTAATGGAAGCAAGCACTTAATTCCATTTGGATTAATAAGATGATTGATCTGCCCACAAACAGGCAATGATGGGAGGTGATGGTGTATAAAATAAAGCGATAAAGTACAAGGCTGGCGATATTGTATTTTTTTTCCCCTGTCAACAAATCCCTTGAAAAGACCAAAACCACCAATGTGTTAATCTGTCTCTCAATACTTTCTGGCTTCCCTACCCTGTTTGTCGCACTCAGCCCCGAGCCCCTTTGGTCCCACTGAAGACGCAACTCTTAAAAAATGGGCACAAATATATACTTTGATTTCTTACATTTTTTTAAAGAAACAACTGGGCAGTGTAGTTTTTAGCAAACATTACTCAAACCAGTGCAACAATGTGACTCATGAATGTGTTTTTAATAGTTTTTAAACAACGGCACAGGAGTAAGTAAGGTACATGGGGCTTTGGCTACTTATTAGTCAGATCAATTAATCGGTGGTTTTAGTCTTTTCATTGGATTTGCAGACAGTAAGAAATAATATAGAACGTCACCAGCCTTATGGATCAGCCATCTAAAGCAAGTTTGTGCAACTTGATTTTTATACCACAATAACTTGGTGTTTAAAAACATATGGTATGCTTTGAATAATCATCAGCAATGATATGAAGTGAACACAATTTGAGGTTGAAGGCCTAAAACATGCAAATCCACCAGTGTATTCCCTTTAAGCACCGTGGCTAATCTACTGTAGTGTTTAGATTGTTTTAGTTGCAGTTTCACACAACAGTAGGGCTGTAACATTAACAACATAATTAAAAGAGACCTGATTCCCTTCGCGGCCAGAGTGAAAAACATGTATTTCTTCTAAATCTATTTATCAGCATGTTTCCCCGTGTTCAACCCCCTCCTGAATGAGTCCCCAGCCACCAAGGGGAGTAATTAGGCGATCAAAAGCTTGAGACAGTATTGACAAGGCTGTGTTGAGTCTATCACTCTGGCAGGGGCCTCTACTATGGACGGCCAAGTCTGTCTGTTAAACAGAGAGAAGGGAGGAAGCCGCAGCTACAGCCTGCTGGCGCATTAACAAGCCCCTTAAAAGATGCCCAGAATTAACAGATCAGGACAGATCTAATAATGGAAGAAGTTCAGTCAGGGATTTCTCATTCAAATTCAGTAGTGTCCTTTTCACTCTCTGCCTCTTTCTATCTCCTCTCTTTCTCTTCTTCTCTATCTTGCCTCGCTGTCTCTGGCTCTGCCTCGCCCAGTCTCTCTATCTCCTCTACGCTGTGTGAACAGAGGTGAAAATGAAGTAAAGGCTTGGCAAGCGTTACCCAGGATAACGAGGGACATTAATTTCACATTTCAAAGCCTCCTGCTCTCTCTCCCCGTTTTGTGGCTCTCTGATTATCTAACATTTGTAGAAGGGTGCTGTTGCTGGGTACATGGTTCTCCTCACTTTGAGTAGTTACAGACAGACTTACAGGAAGCACAAATTTTTACATACACACACACAGTGTAAAGAAAGGCAGACCAACAGTTTCCTCTGCTACTGTTTGCATTATGCTGTCTTGAAGTTGTTTCATCCGCCTTCCCTGATCCCATCCAAAAAGCAGCTATGGGGCACAGGGAGGGACACAAAACTCTTGAACACTATTAGCCGCAGTCAAGTTTCTTAGTATGTTATAATCCACCATATTGTCACACATAGTCTGTATTTAAGTCTGTAATTCCCACTTAGAACAATGGTAACAAAACAAGAAAGACAACAAAAGAAAAAAACAACAGGAAATAATTCTCTGGAAGTCTTTTAGTTGCTGTTTTAAATCACATACGGATACAGTATGTTCTCCAACAAGGCTTCATTTTACTAGAGGGGTAGTTAACTTCCAGGGAAGTGTCTGTGGAAGAAAACCAGCGCCCTCAAATCTAACGGTGAAGTGAGAAGGGGAGTAAGGAGAGAAAAAGGAGCCAATGGAAACCATCATCTGGTCATGGTGCATTTCCGCTCAGATTTGTCCAAACTGAACTGTTCTTCGGAGCTGACGACAGAAGCTTAACTGACGACCATCTCACAGCGTGCTCGTGGCCAGTTCTGTATCTGTTGGCCTCAAGCTCAACTGGAGAAAAGGTCACGGTTTTCCCTGTTTACTGTCCTTTTAAAGGTCGTCTCATTTTCTATCGGCTGACGTCGCAGAGTTCAACTGTTTTTCCTCCATCTCTCCCTCTTTTCTTCTCTGATGAATTTCACCTGTGGAAACAAGCAGTATTTCTCTCAGCAGCACAAATGTTCCTCAGTCACCTCCTCACTGGCTCCCTGCAGCGCTCTCACCCCGCCCATTGCTTCTGGTCTCAGTCCTGGTCGCCCAGTAGGTCTGTGGTGTTGCTGTTCTGTGGAGGGGGAATGGGTCTGGAGGTATGAGGCGGGGGGCTATGGTGTAGCCGCCTTGGGCTGGGCCCCCCTCCGCCCTCACTGTCTGTGTTGGATGAGGATGGGGGTGGGGGTGGGGGTAGCCTGGGCAGGGGTGCTGATGAAGGTGGTATTCTCGTTGAGGTTGATCCTATACTGCTGCCTGATCTCAGGCTCTGGATCCTCCGGCACTCCTGGCAGATCCTCACATGGGTGCAGCTGCGGGCGGGCAGCATCACGGGGGTAGGGGCTGGTGGAGGAGGGGTGGTGTTGGCCCCCAGTGGATCATCTAGGATTCGCTGGGGCCCAGGGCCCAGATCGGAAGGCCCTGTCCCTCCTGCTCCACCTCCTCCACCTCCAGCTCCACCTGTCAATGGGCCAGCACCACTGTAGAGCTTGCCGTTGCTGAGGCGCATCTCCCGGACCAGGCGGAGCGGCCGAGGGGCCCCCAGAGCTATGCGTGTGGGGTGGCGCAGGGCCGCTGAGCTGCTGAGGGGCCGACGGCGGCGCATGCGGGAGCTCTTCTTACAGGAGACGGCGTTTCGGAACTCTGTGATCATCTCCCGACAGACAGACACCTAAAGGAGAAAAGGAAGGAGGGAGGAAAGAGGGAAAGACGGAAGGGAAGGAGGCAAAGGTAGGAGAGGCGCCACAGACACAAAGTAGGCAGGCAGCAGAACAAGACAGTGGTAAGGCAGTACATAAATAGGAGAGCGGAGGAAAAACAAGAAAATTGAAAGGAAAAGCAAAAAAAAAAAAAGAAGAAGAAGGCCGGAACAAGGCAGAAAGAACAGACACAGTAAGGCATGGTAAACAGAAAAGTCGCAGGAGAAGCGAGGGCACAGAGATCAACAAATGGAGGAATGGTTTGAAAACAGAAATGACGAGGTGATGGGGAAAGATGTAGAAATGGATAGAGATGGGAGAATATCCAAGGAGCAGAGAGAGTTATTACAATCCAAACACACAAAACACCAAAATGTTGTTTAGTTTATGGGCACTTCATTATGGCACTATGCACTATGGACGGACAGGCAGGCCTGCAAACTCAGGTGCACATATACAAAGGCACACTCACGCATACAGCAGCTGTGCACACACACACACACCCACACACTGTAAAACACATCTTTTTCATCATTCCAACAGCAATGGCTACTGTAATTTGTGACACACAACGAACAAAATGCACCAACATGTCCACTACAGACAAACAACATTCTCGTTGAAATCATAACAAAAACTCATGTGCTCACATAAACAGAAACAGTATTCATTATCGGAGAACAGACACTGATGGCCGAATGACAGGAGGTGTGTGTTTGAAAGAGAGATAGGGGGAGACACACAGTGAGATGGGTGAGAAGTAATCCAAGAATGGAAACGAAGAATACCAGCGTACATGTGAGGCATGTAAAAGAAGATACATCATGACATTTAATGCCAGGGAAAAAGATCACACTACTTCTTTATGCAAGCAAATATTGGCATTTCTCAATATTGCTTATCTGTACCATCAAGTTTAGCTCACAAACACTTAGTGCCATACTGTTAAACACCAAACACTAAAAGGGCACGCTGACTTCAAAACAGGCAGGACATGCAAAGTGAAATCAAATTCTCTATTTGTTTTATACATTTTGGACACTACAGCAGTTCAGTGCCGCATACTTGAACATTCCTCTCATCTCACATGCACATAACACATTGAACCTCAAATGTTACTGCACACACAAACAAACACATACAAATGGAGGCAAAAGCTGAAAAATATCTACCCACTCTCACACACAAACACACACACACACACACACACACAAAACAACATAATCAAAAGGGTTGGCGGGATGCCATGGGAACCTACTGGGGTGTGTCTGTGGGGTCGGCGAGGGCAGGTATGGGGGCATACCTCATCGGTCTCTGCCGAGCGGCGTGTGGACCACACGAACTCCATAATGGCCACAAACACGGCAATGATGAGGCCACAGATCAGCACCACGAAGATGCCCCCAATATTCTCCATGCCCAGACCTGAGAGTGATCAACAGGAGACAAACATTAGTACTCACATGCAGAAACACAGCAACACTGGCACAGTTTTAAATGTGTATTTAAACTTAGTTTTAAATGTACTAGTCATGAGGAGGGGCGCTGTTGATAACTCAACATTTTTGGGAACTATAGTTGTTTGCTGTCTTGCTGGGAGTTGATATTGTGAACTTTTGCACATTCCCTGGTCAGTATCTTGCACATTCCTGCGCAAACTGTACAGCTCTTTCATTTTAAAAACAGATATATTGTACATATTTTAAAAATAATATTTTTCCATATTTTTATTATCGATATTTTCTATTTTATTTAAGTTTCTTGATTGTTGCAGTACTTGCTTTTTTACTTGACTGGAAACAGGAGAAAACAGCTAGCCTGGCTCTGCCACAAGGTTACAAAATCCGCCTACATGCACCTCTAAAGCTTGCGAGGCAACCAGTGGAGTCAAAAAACAACCCCCCATAGAACCACAACTTGTCATTCTTACAAAACTAGATATGACATGATAAGTAGTGTTAGAGGTGCTGATAGCCAGATTTTGTTACCAGACAAGCTGTTTCCCCTTGTCAAGTCTTTATCCTAAGCTAAGCTAAGCTAACCAGCTGTTAGTTGTAGCTTCAAATTTGTCGCACAGACATGAGAGTGGTTTCAATCTTCTCATCTAACTCTCACCAAGAAAGCGAATAAGCATATCTCCCAAAATGTTGAACTATTCCTTTAAGTCTGAGAAAATTACTCAAGTGGCCGCACTTTCGTAATCTCGGGTTGGGCTTGTAGACCACGCATTTTTGATAGACAGCCTCTGTAACAAACTGCAGTCAGTTTGAAAGACATGGGCCTTACTACTCAGCAAGGGTCTAAGTGTAGGATCCAGTATTTTTGGAGCTTGACTCACACAACAGACTTAAAGTCTGGATTTCTCAGCCTCTGCGGCTTCAATTTTGACCGTTCCTTTTTTAAATCTGTCTCTTGCAAGTATTTCAGCTTTATGTAAGTGCAATACTAAATCGCTGGAGTGCTCTTTCAATTGAATTAAAAAATGTAAATGGCCCATGATGAAGTGGCTGAGTGAACACCAGAATTATGGGGCCCTGAAACGTTTGAGATACACTGTGCAGATGAAGCTCAATGATGCTGAAAAGTAAGGCATGAAATTCTTTTTTTTTTCTTTCATAGTTACCAAAACCATTTTCAAAAGAGATTTTCATCTGACAGCAGTGGCATAAATGCCTAGGCATTTTCATTGTCTTTGTCATTTATACAACAGGCCCAGACACACACACATGCACATTTAACACACACGCGTGAACAGGCACACTCACTCTAATAAAAGTCCCATTACACACCACCTGAGACAAACAGAAGACATTTGGGAAAGTAGATTGTGCTAAGCACCCTTCACAAGGACATTAGGTTAGGCATTAGCCATTAGCTGGACTGTAGCAGAGAGTGAGGAGACTATTACTGGGGACATTAGAGAGAAGGAGGGAGGGGAGACAGACAGCTGCGGTCGACTGACCCTTGGCACGGTGGTCCTCCTCTTTGGGACATTGGCCTCCCTCCCACCACCTCCTCTTCAGTATCTCCAGCCTGTTATTCTCCTGCAGCTGGAGGATGGCCAGCGTGATCTCATCTCTGAACGGAGACCCTGGCAAATGACAGGAAAGCAGGATAAGAGCGAGTGGCGGAGGACGGAAAAGGTGCAGCAAAAAGATCCCAAACACGAGAGACTTCAGAAGAGGAGAAAAACATGAAATGAGGAGAGTGTAAGAGAAAAGGAGACAGAATCAGAGGGAAAGAATTACTGTTGCAGCCTCGAGATGGCTACGAGTGATCTCACTGTGAGAATAAAGAGAGGATTAGTGAGAGATACAGAGCGAGATTACAACCAGACAGAGCCAGTGGTACAGCTGCTGGTCAGACAGCATACAAAGCATCTTAGGAACTAGATACTGTACAGTAGAAGAGAATGGGAAGGTTTAAAGGGTCAGTTCACCAGAAATTGCAAATATATTTTCTCAGTTACCCTAGCGTTATCTAGCCATGAAGATAATTAGCAGACCTCAACTACAAATTGTAACTATCCCCTGGGAAGCGCAACAAATTACACCACCACGACAAACCATTTAAAAAATATAATAGTTTTATTCCCCACTGCAATACAGAACCTGAACTCCTCGCTCAATAAGCATATATTGCCCTCTGAGTGAGTTGTGGAATTGTTTGTTGTTGGATATTTGAATGTATGTGTTTGTTCTCCATGCAATGATGTTGATACGCTTATTCGCTTTCTTGCAGAGTGTTTGATGAGAAGATATCTCATATCTCTCCGTTAAATATGAAGCTAGAGCCAGGAGATGACTAGCTTAGCTGGAATCAGCTAGACTGGTTCTGTCCAAATGGTAAATAAAATCCATCTACCAGCCCCTATAAAGTTCACTAATTAACACATTACATCTTGTGTGTTTATCTGTAGAAAAAACTAAATGTAAAAACAACAAGTTACGGTTTTACCAAGGTTTTGTGGCGGACAATTTCTCCCCTAAAATTTGATTTACCTTTGGACAGAGCCAGGCTAACTGTTTCCCTCTGTCTCCAGCCTTTATGCTAAGCTAAGCTGACTGTCTCCTGGCTGTAGCTTCATATTTAACGTACCGACTTCAGAGAGGTATCCATCATCTAACTCCTGGCAAGAAAATGATCAAACGTATTTCCCAAAAATTTCGATCTATTCCTTTAAATTGAACTATGCCTAGAGGTAAGTAAGAAAACATGTTTGGTGAACCAACCCTTTAAAAATATCTAAATGTCTCTCCTTTTGGTCTGCCTCAAGAACTCTTTCTTCTCTCTGGTCTGTCTCCATGCTGATGTACAGTAACTCTGCTTCATCTTTCTCCACACCTTTGGTCCGTCATATGTCACTTTTAGTCCTTTTCCTTCCTCTCCCTAGTCATGCCCTCACCCTTTTCGTTAGGTCACTGTGGTGCAGTGACACCATCTTTATGTGCTAAAAGAAAGGAGCTTCAGAAGAGCTGGACGCCTGTGAAAAAGCAATTAACTGCATGTTCATTACCTCCAGTTGAAATACTTACTAATCCCTTAGATAAAAAATAAATCAACCACGTACAAGACATTTTTCAGATCTAATCTCTCACCAATCAGTACTACTACATGTGTCTATTTAGCATAATTGATCTCATGCAGGTGTTTCTGCCACTCCAACTGAGTCCTTTAACATCACAATTTTTACACAATTTTAGTGCCATCTCTACATTTACAACAGGCGATATGCTTACATGCCTGGTGCTGCACTGGAATTGTTCTCATTATCTCATTAACTTTCATGTTGAAGATGTTGTGTCCCATTGGTGATTGTGTTCCTTCTGCCTCTTTACCTACACTTTCATATCCTATAATGTGGACGCCTTGTCCACTGCAATGTCATCGTTCTCCACTACTGCAATAACAAAAGCCCAATGACATCTGTAACCAACCTAGGGGACGAATCCCCCACAAGGGGCTGCAAGATGAATCTAAGGGGATGATTACCAGGGGAGGAAATAAGAAAATCAAAATTCTGCTACATAATATTTTCTCTTTTCTCAAGTCTTTCCTTTTTTCTTTTGAAATGCTGTGCAGTAGTTTTATCTCTCTGAGCCTCAAAAAAACATTCAAATGAAGCAGTCTAATAAAGGAAAAGTCACTCTTCAACTGAACTGCTCACAGTTGAAACACATGCACCCTGTGACGGGGGGCTGCAAGTAGATGTTGCTTCGTATTGAGGGGTCACAACCACGAAAGGTTTGGAAACAGTGTTTTAACATGATAATCAAGATGATATCTCTTATCTCTGTTTAAAGGTTTAGTAACA
The DNA here is from genome assembly GCA_003416845.1 of Oplegnathus fasciatus. Classification (NCBI taxonomy): domain Eukaryota; kingdom Metazoa; phylum Chordata; class Actinopteri; order Centrarchiformes; family Oplegnathidae; genus Oplegnathus; species Oplegnathus fasciatus. The sequence continues at coordinate 587,719 of NTHP01000040.1, forward strand.
TCCCAAAACTGTTGATGGTTTGGGACCCCCTCGAAAACGAGATGGTGCATCTCGAGGGGTTTATCCTAATAAAGAAATGTGAACACACAACTGTCGAATGCTACTAATAATGTTTGTTATATTTAAGTAGAACTCAGAGAACAACACATTATTTGATATTAAACCAAAAAAAGTCAAAAATCCAGCGCACACCAGGATACACCAGGATTGACACTACTTTATTGGCAAATCACATTAAAAACAAAAATTATTTGATTATTATTTAATATATTATTGTCTTGATTATTACAATACCCCATTATTTTGCCTTAATCCACAAGCTGTGGCAAAACTCCTGTAAAATACCGCAGCAGTGTTTTGTAACAGGACCAAAAAAAGGGGTCAGTGTTACATCCCTTGTGGCTTCCCTGCACTGGTTGCCTGCTGTTAATTTTCCAATTGATTTAAAGCCTTTATTGATAAATTATAGGTCAGATCAAAGACACGACAGCGATATTTGTGACCTTCTGTGACCTTTAAACCTCTGATGTCGACAATCGTAGCCTTAGTGTTTGCTGTAGGGGCTTGTGGGCTTTAAATGTCCTGCCTGAAAATGACACTGACTAAATCAATACTAATGTTTTCAAAACCTATTTATAGGCTTCGCAGACTCCTGATCATTTAATTACATTTTTTAAACTGTATCTATTTGTCTATTGTTTTGTTTCGGTATTTTGCTTGTTTGTAAATCATAGTAGCAACTCGTAATGTAACAAATATTATTAAGTCAAACTCATCAAATGTGATATCAAACTGTATTTCTCTAAATATAGTAAGAACAGAGTGTAAAACATTACCAGATAGTAGTTTTACACAATGATTATCTCTAATAACATGTTAATTACTTGTTAAGGAGTGTAACGTGTTTTACTAATGATTATCATTACACCGAGATCATTTAAGTTACTGTAATGAACCAATGAATCTCATTTATGTGATGTAATTTCCTTCTGGCAATTTATCAAATTTACAGGTTTTACTACACATTTTACGTTTTGAAGTTATTAAAGTTTTTTGAAGTTATTACATTATCAGTCGCTACAAGCAACGTATGATTCGTTTGAAAAATGATATATTATTGTTATTACCCAGTGGCATGCCGATGCCGTAGCCTTTGGTGTCCAGCAGGCCTCCGATCTGTGTGAGATTACAGTTGAGGCCGCGGTGGTACTCGTTCATGGTGCTCTCCATCAGGAAGGCATACTTGGAGTTGACCACGCGGGCGATGCCCTCCTCTGTGCTTTTCACAAATACACTGGGCTGCTTGGAGTTCATGTAGTTCCACATCCGCTGGTAGGTCTGGTACCGTGAGTTCTGCAGAGGAACGGGAACACAACAATGGGAATTAAATACTGACAAAAGATGTGCATTCGGGGTTCCTAACACGTCCTACCATCTGTCTTTGAAGCAGCAATCAAATGGAGGTCGATAAAAATGAAAAAGGGAAGACAGAAAAAAGAGAAAGAGAGATGCAGCCTCGATAAACAGGGGACATGTAGAAAAGAGGATCCAGTGTGAATAATGACAAGCAGAGTGAAACATCAATGGCAAAGAGAGGGAAAAAGGAGAGAGGAGAGAAGAGGAAAAAAAAGCAACGTGAATCAAGTCAACAGATTATTTGCTCATGGCGTAGCTGATGCATCATCTTTCATACAGATGGAGGTAAATCAGCACACAGGAGGTGGTTCAGCACTTAGCAAAATATGGCAAGCTCCAAAACAGGATTAAGTGTTTAAAGTGTACAATTACATGTTGTATCTCTGTGTATTGTGTGGGAGAAGAAAGGAAAAGAGTAGAGAGGGCGGCATCTGTGTGTAATAATGCGGTTGTGTATTGTTCGTGTGTGTGTGTGGATTAGGCATTGAGTGGGGTAACGTACTATAGCATTGAAACTGGCTTATGCAAGCAAATATAGATCACTCTTTCTTATATCCTCAATATGGACAAACACCACGAGAAAGCAAAACACACACACTCACAATTTGGCATGTAGCCATTTCCCATGCATGTACACAAATAAACGCATACATATTTTTTTATACACTCACCTACACACACTCCCACATGCAAACACACCTACACACACACGCGCTCTATGACAAACACAGATGCCGACACAGATGCCGGAAGCGCTCTCATAAGCAAACACAGGCAGTCAGCCTCTTAACACAAACAGCCATAAAGAAAATAACAGAGGAACTCAGAGATATAGTAGCAAATATGAGGACAACCACTCACTCCAGGCTTGACAATAAAAAAACACTGCACTGAATCGAACATGCACACACACAAACACAACAATTGTTGCTATAAAGGCAATTCAGGAAATTGTCAGATTCTAGAGTAAATCCAACCGCCATCAAAAACAACACAATTCAACATGTACACATGGATACAAAAACGCACGTAAACACGTCCAGAAATCCCAAACACAAAGCCAGCCAGAGCCACAGCTGCTACAGTGGGTCGTACCATGAAGAAGGTCATGGTGCTCCCTCCGTGGATGGTGCCATACTCAATGTTGGTCTGGTCGGCCAAGTCGTCCGGAGACTCGATGGGAACCTCCATCCTCTGGACGGTCAGGAAGGCTGCCAGGTTGGCCGTGTATGAGGAGATGATGATCAGGGTGAACGCCCACCTATGAGGTGGAGACAAGGGGAGGACAAAAGTGAAAAGGGTAAGTAGGGATGGGCCACATGGATGAAATCCTCTATCATAAGATATAAGATATTTCTAGATCACAAAATTGATACACATCATGATTCAGTTAATTGTCTGGAAAATCAATTGAGAGAATTTTCAAGGATTAAACAACCAATTAGGAATATTTTTCTGGTATATTCAAGCAAAGGAAATACCTGATCAGTCCTGCTCATTGATTTGCAACATTGTCCACAAAGGCCTGATACACCCAGAGATGTTAAGATACCTCAGTATAAACAGTATGGCAAAATCTCTAAATTTCCCAAGTTTATATTACCTCATTTTATTTATCATATATTGCATATCGCCCAACCCTAAAGGTAAGTAAGAAAAGGGGTTCAGATTTCCTGGACTAACAGATGATATTCTCCACCCACAACCTCGAAGATGGGACTCTCTTGTGACCTTTCTTGCATGTCTAAAAACTTTCTTCAAGAAGAACATCATGTACTCACTACACTTAATAATATCCCCTGTCCCATATCTTGCTTAGTGTAATTTGCTCTTCCTGTCTTCCTTTACCCTTTATCTCCATAGCTCTTAGCGATTATTACTTTTTTCTAAGCACATGTCTCTTTCGCAGTCACTCTGTTGCCACAGGAATATTATCAGGCTACTGTACTATTTCTGTGAACTTAGCATTTTTGTACTGTTTGCTTGAAATGTTTGTGCTCAGGGACACCTATGAGCTATATGTCAGCTATATGCTTATACTTTTAAATGTAAATGTCACTATCTAAAACAGCAGATGTGCTAAAGAAAAAAAAAAAAAACCTGAAGGAAAAATTAGAAATGAGTAAGCCAGTGAATTTTCTTTACAACACATGTCTACAGGGGACTGAGCTTTTGCAAATATGGCCCCAAAAATCTGGAGCAGTTTACCATATACTGTCAAAATGACTGATTCTGTTTATATATTTAAATTTTGTTTAAAGACTCATTTGTATTGCTTGGACTTCTTGTCGTAATCTGTATTTACTGCCTACCCCTCCTATTTAATTGCTTTTATCGAATAATCTTGTCTACCAGCATTTTTATCATTTTAATGTGTTTAAATGTGTTTTTCTTATTCTTTATTACTATTTTATTACAATTTTATCTATTCATGTTTTATCTTAACTGTTTCTACCATTCAGCATTCCTTTGTTTCTCTTTTAGTTAAGCACTAACTTTGTGCCATACAAATACGTTTTAATATTATTATGGCAACATATAAATTAAATGTATAGCAACATTTAACATGTGACAGTTTAGAAGTTTAAAGATCTCCTCCAGAAATGTTTGAAGACACATAAAATTCTCTGCTTTTAATTATAATTTGTGTCTGACATGTTTTTTTTAAAATCAATAAGCTATTTAAAAAACAAATATGCTAATATTTTTAATATTCCATTTTTTTTATTGCAAGATGTCCCCTGCTTCACTGAGTTTATTCTTAGTGCATGTGCTCTGGCGGTTTCAGGTTTCCACATCACACTCATGTAAGTTACATACTGCACCACGATTGGCTTCCAAACTAGTTGTGATGTAACAAAATCATGCTCGTACAAACACGTGCTAAACTCAAATTTAACATGAGCAAAGAGAAACTTTTCCCTCTTCAGCAGATGAATGTGAAAACAGCCTTCAAGTGTCAAACACATAATTCTGCCCAGTGAAGGCCAAACACTAACGTAACAATACGCAAAACACATTTTTGAGTGAATGGGGACTTAAAACTGGCCGGCACATAAACACAAACTTAACCATTCTGTAACTTACCACACCCCACTAACACATCTCGTGGACAGGGCTCTCGGCATTATCTCTGATCCCTGCTGCATAAAGCCTCCGACAGGAAACCACAGGCTGTTTCCCAGGGTGTACTGGTTCTCCAACATGTCCCTGCGCTCTCGCAGACACGGGTGAGGATTGTACCACTCATAGGGGCTCAGCCTGGTGGGGAAACACAGGTACAGTGAAACGACCTTGAGGTCAAACTGCAGTACAGTAATGTACTTCTGTCATATCATTCAAGTCATCGCCAATCAGTCATTCGATCCCTGTCAAACTGTCTGCTGGAGGTTGTATAAGGTAAAAAATTCCGTTATGTGACAGGCAGCTCGTGTTCTACAAGATAAATGGCGATAGAGTGCAGATGTGAGCTGCAGACTATCAGTACAGTGTGTGATGTAATGTATGGACCTTGCAGCCAGGAAGAGCACACAGCTGACAGCCAGGTAGGCGAGCAGCATGAAGAGCCAGACAGCTGGAGAGAAGGGATCGAGGAAGGAGAAGTAACCCGGCTTCCGACCCTGGTGCAGAGACAAAGAAGAGGGGGAGAAAGAGAAGTAGAGAGATGGAGCAACAGCGGCAGACAGTGACAGACAGACAGGAAGGTGCAGCGTGTTAGAAAACAAGGTGTCATGTCTCAGCAGTCAGGGAATGTCCCTTTGCACCACAGGAGGGCAGTGTCCTTCACTGCACTTGATAATAAGTCTGCAGTGCTTTGATACTGTAATGCTACAACCATAAATGCTCCGTTTCACAATGCCTACTGCTGAAGCATACTTGGCTTAGACCCAAAACCTCATTAGCAATGTAAAGCTGCCACCGTTACCCAGTTACAGAGCACTGACTTATTGAGCAATTTAAATTATACCTCTGAATTTCACTGTGGACACAGTGGATGCAGCATGCAGCATACTACCCGAACACAGTCCTCAGCCTCAAAGATGAGATCAACTCTTATGTAATATTCCGTCTGATTCCATAAGAATCATCTAACAAGAGTAGCCCGTCGTCTTCTGTATGACCCTGCCAGCTTAAAACCAGCGCAAACAAAAGAAATGAAATCCAACACAAGATCTGTAGTGAGTATCACCCAGCGGGCGCCCTACAGCCTCAGATAACACCCTCACCAGTTGAACTCTGTACAAGATGCTGATTCCCAGGGTCATGAACGGCTTAGAGAAGTCGATAACTTTCTCTCTCTCTGATGTGATGGTGAAGCCTGCCACGGCCAGGTCTGCTTTCTGTAGGATTGACAAAGATAGATAGGCAGAAAGATAGTAGTGGGGGCGAGAGAGAGATAGAGGTAGTGGAGGAGAGTCAGAAAGAAAAAACGACAAGCGGTCAGGTAACTGTGCAAAAATAGAAAGACACTTGATGCAGCACTGGGTAGATGAGAGCTCTGTTTGTATAAAATGTTGACTTCCCGAATGAAAAATGAAAAAGTTTGACAACGCACTTGAAAACACATTTGGCAAAACATACAGACGTGCACTTTGTCCCTTTCCCTCTGGCTCACACACTCACACATTATCCACCATCCAAATGAGGCTAATTGCAAGTAAGCACTGGGTGGCTGGTCTTTCCACCTGTATAAAACCTTGCAGGTCTCTGGTCGCTCTGCCTCCCCTCCATCTCTTCCATTAAAAGCTAATTGATGAACATGGGCCGCTAATTAGAGCTGAGTGATCAGGCAGTGGGGAGGGCAGGGAGGGAGAGGAAGCGTGGAGAGCTGGGGGAGCACCAGTGTGGCAGGCCCCACACAGGGACCACAGTCTGGTAATTGAAGTATACCGTATGGTAATTAAGCAAAGAGGGGCTCTCATTAGCCTGCTTCAACCAGAGTGTCTGTCAGAGGCGCGCTAGGCCTGGACAGGGAGAGAAAGAGGGGGGGGGACAGACTGGGAAAGAGGAGGGTTACTGCAAAGAAAGATGGTGCAGACAATTTTAGGCAATGCTACCACTCTCTTTTGGGGAATTATCAAGTCAGCTTTTGTCCTAGATAAGAGTCTTACTCCCCTCTGAGGGCAATTTGAGACATGGGAAGTTACAGCAGAGTTGTGGTTTGGGGCTACAGCATGAGTGTGTGTGTGTGTGTGTGGGTGGGTGTGTGCGTGCATGCGTGTACGTTCAGTATAAGTTTCTGTTTGTAGAGACACTGGTTCGAACATTTGAGCATTTCTCTGTGTTTCTGGTGTGTATGTGAGACAGAGAGAGAGAGAGAGAGAGAGAAAGAGGGAGGGAGGGAGAGGGAGAGTACTCACCCTGTTGATTAGCTCTCCAACCATGCCCGTCCAAGAGCCGTTGGGCTCTGGAGCCCCATACAGCCCATCATCCACCAGCTTGATCTTGAAGGAGAATTTCAAGATGTCTGCCAGCTCCCTCAGCATGTCGACACAGAAGCCCTCATACTGGTCGTTGCCCTGGAAGTCCTGGTAGTTGTCTTTGCGCATCACATATGGGTTCTCCTGAACATGGGGGAAGCATGAGCGGTTTCAACCCAAAACTAAAAATATCTTGTTTGTCTGAAATGTAAGGCTCAACATTTCAAAAACAGGAATTTCTATTCTACATTCTACCTAAAAAAATACCTGTTATGTCAATAATAGATTAAAGGAATAGTTCGACATTTTGGAAAATATGCCTATTTGCTTGCTAATCATTGCAACCAGGAGATGATTAGCTTAGCTTGCACAAAGACTGGAAACAGGGTGAAAATGCTAGCCTGGCTCTATCAGATGTTAACAAAATCTACTTACACCACCTCTAAATCTCCCTGATGAACATGTTATAGCTTGTTTGTTTAATCTGTACAGATTAAATTTTCTCATCTAATTCTTCTCAGATTTTCTCATCTAACTCTTGGCAAGTAAGTAAATACGCATATTTCCCAAATATTGAACTATTCCTTGAAGATAGCTAATATACTAATAATATAATAATTTTGTGAAAGCAAGCATCCCTTTTTTTCAAAAGTAAATCTCTTTTTCAAAAAGTAAATATAATGTATTTAAAGGGGAATTCCACCAGTTTCACACATCGAATCAGTTTACCTGTCATGGGGAGTGCAGTTTTGCCGGAAAGTCTTAACCATGCAGGGAGAGTCTCACAAAAAGATGATATACAGGTGCATCATGGGAATTGTAGGATTCAGCTTTTATGGAGCTTGATCAATACTTTGAACTGAAAGTCAGGATATCTTGGCTTCTGCAGAATCAATTTAGACCATTCTTTTTTAAAAATCTGTCTCTTGTGAGTCCCCCAACATTATGGAAGTCCAATACTAAACTGCTGGAGCACTCCTTTAAAATATACAGACAGACAGACAGATTCAGCGACAGTCTGGCCAGTGAAATAGGTAGACGCAGATAAACCTGGCTACCAAGAGAAGACAGGCTGTGTTCTCAATACAACCTGCAAGTTATTCAGACAGAGCTTCACTTCCTCACTGAGTGTACCAAATATATTGACCTAAAGGAAGAATTATTTCACAAAGCTAGCATATATTGCCAGAAATACCCCACCACACAAACAAGGGTAAACTTATCTTGGGAGAAAGCAGCGAAATACTGTAGCTCCCTTGGCTGCAGAATGTACGCTTGCCACAACCAAAGAGAAAACACTTGAGACTCCTCCTTTGTTCCACCATTTTTTGCTAGATTATGTTCTAAAAGATTGTGTTATTCAAGAGATTTGTTTTCTATTTGCTGATTATTGTCTTAAAAATGCAATATTCAATAACATTAAATTAAAGCTTTGGCAAATGTGTAACACATCTAGACCAACCTGAAGATGATGGAGCAGCATCACGTGAGGGATTTATTGATTTTCTGATGTGACATTACTCTTACTGCACGGAAACCAGGAGGGGACAACTTCTAGTGTTTTGACATTATCAGAAGAACCAGGATTTTGGCAGTTTGAATTTAGTAACACGTCTCTCTCAGTGCTCTATCAGTTTCTATGACAGCTACAGTGACAGCAAAATTAGCAGAAACAGACCACAACACAGCATGAGCTGCGGCACAGCCTGTGCAGAAACACAAAAACAACTCTGAACTCACCAGCGGGGTGGTCCAGAAGGTAACTATGACCTTACCAGTATGGTGGTGACAATGAGTGTCTTGTTTGCCAGCGTCTCTGAGACATTAATATCCAGACTGGTGGAGTTCATTGCCAGGGTGTTGTTGGAGTACCAGATCCCAATCTAACACAGAAGAGAAAGCGAGAGAAAATCAATTACTTTTGGGGGATAAATAATGTACTGTTAAGCTCTAACTTCACCGCAACTGTTTTATTGTTGTGGCAGGCTACCCACCATCTATAGCAAATAAGTATTTCAGTGAGTGCATTAACACTATTGGCCTATTTTATAGAGTACCTTTGCACATCGAATAGTTTATGCTTTGTTTTGGTATCCATACTGTTACATACTGTATATGCACATTGATTTAATTGCCCCCATTGGAGCCATACACGTACCTGCTGTACCATGCGTTGTAAAAACAAAAAACACTGCTGTTTACAAGCAGAGCAATGAGCTGGGACAAGATGGCAAAGTAAGTGAAAAGCATTCATGATCAGGAGTTTCATTGCCATGTCTATTTTCCTTTACTAACACCTTTCTTAAATTGCATAAAAAACAGCTCACATATTTCCATTTTATGGAGACAGTAATGTCGCTTAGGTACATAAGTGTGTGATTATGACCTAACCAGTGTGCAGGGGTGGAACCGCAGCTCACAGAGGCATTTCTTTGGGAGATATTACTGTACATCTTTCAATAGGTCAGAGGAGAGGTAATGACTCCTCAGACAGAATCACAGTTTTTCTATGACACTCTTTATCCTGCCCTGACATTTAAGAGTGGTCTTTTCTCTGTGAACCACACCACTGCCTGCCTACTGTGGGTGCTGCTGTGCAGAGAGGTGGGCAGAGTTAAAATGTTAATTATCACAAGCTAGCTCTCCCACTGAGTTAAAGTCTAGATTGAAGTATGGTTATCAGATGGTATTTAGTGTTAGCACAGGAGGCAGTTGGCCTATAGTAGAGCATAGCAAGACATATTAAGGGAAGGTGAAGAGAAAGTGTTTCCTCCGGTCAATGAAGCGCAACAATCCCTCAGTCTGGATCTGCAGTGATGTGTGTACTTATGCTTCATTTAATCTGGGCTTTGAAATGCAGGTGAAATGCATTTTGATTTCTATCTTTCCTCACCTTTCCTTCTAATGCTCACTGGAAGAGTGTGTACTGACAGAATAATGCACCAAAATGGTCCTAAACACCTCGTTGGCTGAGTCTGCCATCATTTTATTTTGGTCCCTCATATTGTCCATCTACACCTTAACAAATTTGTTATGGCTTGTGACCAGTACCTCAAAAAGATAAAATGCCCAGACTAACAGGGAAGACTTGGTCCAGGAAAATTAATGAAAAGGGATTTATGTGCAGACCAAAAACTTTAAAGCCAGATTATGTAACTTTTCAAAGAAGAAATGAAACATGATTCCTTTACAAATTAAAGGTCGAAGCAATAAAACACAGTCTTGCTTAATTCACCACACCGGGTTTTGCTGCTTCAGCATTAATTGGTCTGGTATGGCCAATAGCTTTTGGTGGCTAATGTTAGCTAATGTTAGCAAATTCCAGGTAGTACTTTGTAACTGGGTACGTTTGCAAACTTTATGACGCTAACTGTGTTAAAACACAGTTACACTATGTTACACGTTTGTGAATATCCTGTAATTGCCACTTGAAAGGCGGTAGATGATAATATTGATTTATTGCCCAGCCCTAAATGCAACTCAAACCCGACTGATTATTTGACTCGGGCCTGCTGAACCAAAACCAATACAGATCAAAACTAAGCCGAAGCAAATCCACTTCTATTCAAGACAAAGACAAAAATAAACTCCATTAAGACTCCATATAAAGTATATACAGTAATACATATAGGAAGAACAGAGATGTAGATCTATCTGCACATCCACTCGGTACTGAGCTTGAGGCCAATTACAAACACTGATTCAACATATTAATGTCAATGTTTGTAGCCATGGGAAGAAAATAAACCGACCACTAAGAAAATACCATTTCTATATGTATACGTAAGTCAACATCCAGCAAAAAAACCAAAAACATCTGGGACAGTCCAAACATCAAAACACATTTATAAGACTAAAAACAAAACTTACACTGGACTCAGTACTACAGACCTGCTATAAAATTTAGCAACCGTTCCATGAAATGAAATGAAATTGATGGACTGTACGAGCAGCTAATGTATTCCAGCAGCCTTCAGATAAAATAAATGTTAACACATATTTGCAGCTACTCCATGACCCACGTCTGATGACAGGTTACACTATCGTGCTGTCAGGTGAAACGCATCAAACTGACATCACAAAGTAAAGATATTTGGCTACTATCAGGCAAGCCAGTGATGAGGCTGACCTCAGTGTTAAATGCCTCCGCTGGCATTGTGAAAAGCAGATGGGTGACCTGTAACTAACCCAAAGCCTATGGGCGATGTGACCTGGCTGCTGCATGATAACAGGTGACTCCTGACCTCTTTGTGGCCTCCTCTGTGTTTCTCCAGGATCCGCAGGGTGTAGTTGGTCCTCTGACCTTTGCTGTTGAACTCCACGCGCCCTGTCAGACCATCGTACTCCACCTGGCAGGCAGATGGAGAGAGTGAGGCAAGGAGGTATGAGAGAGGAAGGGAAAAGAGCAGAAGAAAAGATAAGAAAATGAGAGGAGAGTAGGTGGAAACAATGAGGAGAGATGGAGACACAAACACAGACAATTGTCTATATAAAAACAAATATTCTTCTTCTCGCTATCTATCACGATTAGGCCAACAGGTTCTATGTACAGTGATTAACAGGAAAGAGAGGGTGAGAAACAAAAAGAAAGAAAGAGACAGAGGAAGTGTCTGAGGCTGGACCAGACAGGGATGATCAGTTTTGGATCAACTAGGAGAAAGCGACTGGCTGAGCGAGAGGCTCAGATAGAGCAGCAAAAAGAGTCAACAGCTCCCTAATAAGACTCAGAACTGCACCTCACAGCTCAGCTCTGTCTCTCCAAACCCCAGGTGCTGGCACACTTAGCGAGATCTATGATGAATGGCACGGTGCTGAAGATGGAGCACACCATGATGTTGACTAACAAAGGCAGATGTCGGGCCGGTGGGGCGGAGGCAATGAGAGATGGGACTCAGGCTGCCTTGACAACAGGTCGTCGATGAGAGAGACACGCAGACAACCAGAGATGAGAGATGACAAAGAGTAACAGGAGACAGACATGCGACATGAGATGAGGATGATACAGAATGCAGCTGTACTGCAGACATTAATCAATAAGTCAATGGAGAGAAAATTAATCGAGCACAATTGTGATTAGTGATAATCATTTGAGTCATTTTTCAAGCAAAACTGCTAAACATTTTTTTAATTGTACACTCTCAAATGTGAGAACTTCTGCTTTTCTCTGATTCACATCATTATAAATGATGATAAATTGAAAATATTTGGGTTTCCGGCTGTTGGTCCAACTAGACAGGCCATTTGAAGTAAGGCTGGAATGACTATCTTCATTATCAATTAATCTGCCAATTCTTTCTTTTATCATTAATCGATTAATTGTTTCGTCAATGAAATGTCATAAAATACTGAAAAATATCAGAGTGGAAGGTGGCATTTTCAAATGTTTTGTTTTATCCAACCAACAGTCCGAAACACGATGATTCAGGTCACTACCACACACAATACTTAAAAGCAGAAAATCATCACATTTTAGAGTCTGGAGCCAGGAAATGTTTGGCATTTTTGCTTCAAAAATGGCTCTAATGATTAATCAATTATCAAAATGGTTGCCAATTAATTTTGCGTCGATCGATTCCTCGATTAATCAAGTAATTGTTTGCTGGAAATGGGTATTTTCATTACATTCTAACAACTGACATTTCATTAATGGAAAAATAAGCATCCGCTTAATTGATGATGAAAATAATTGTTTGGTGCTGCCCAACGTATTTTGCTTGTGTAAAAAATTAACATCTTCACTATGATGATAACACATGGCGCCTATACACAGAAATTATGCTACAATGGATGTGAATATGGGGACAGCTAAAGAATTAAAAATGAAATCAATCTGAAACCATACTTCAAGCACATATCTTACCATCGTGATCATGATTCTCATGATGTATGCGTGTGCATGTGTATGAGCACATCACAGCAGGTGATTTCATAAGACATATTGTATTTATCAAGCGTTTACCATGCGCAGGTAGTTCATAAGACTGGTCCCGTGTTGCCAGATCTGAGGTGAGGTGCAGCTGAGTGGCTTCACTCCGATTTCCTGACTGCGGTTCAATTCCCTCACTGCCCCCACCACTACATGCACCGCATCAAACATCAGCGCTGACGAGAGCTGTGGAAGGGGGAGAGGAGACAAGAGAGATGTGGAGGGGGAGAAAGGCAAATGGGGGAGGGATGGAAACACAGCGAGGAAAGACAAGGAGTCAAGGGAGAAGATGCAATGAGGAGAGAGCAGAAATGATTGAATGGTTAAAACGGAAGGAGGCAGGGAAAATAAGTGGAGAGAGAGAGAAGAGATGTGAGGTATGAGTAAACCAGTGGGGAGGAAACACAGATGGATACATCAATACCCATTAAATACAAGCAAAAGACTAGCTGAATCTCTTTAACTGCTTCATGAATCAGCATGAGAAATAAACTAGCTTAATGTTACGTGGCATACAAACAAAGCTTTGAAAATTACTCCTGAATGTGCGCATGCATGAATACTCGAGTGTCCATGAGACTGACCGCAGGGCCGGGGTACGTCAGGTCACAGCCCTCCCTCCAAGAGAGGTTGAGGCTCCTGATGAACTCCAAATAGAAGGGATGGGTGGTGTTAAACATGGAGAAGCCCACAATGTTGGACTGCTCGTCCACTATATCATCCAATCTCAGTAATGGGAAGTCCTAGAAAGGAGAAGGAGGAGCAGCAGCAGGGAGGGTGTTTGCAGAGAGACACAGAAAAAATTCAGGTGAGTGACAATGTTGACAGTGTATCAAATCTTGAAAAATACTGCGCACGGGAGAGTGTGATAAAGAAAAGGAGAGGCTATGGGGAGTGACAACATCTAATCTGTGATGGAGAGAGAAAAAAGGACGTAGACAGCGGGAAAGGGGAAAACAGTGATACAGGGGAAAGAGAGGTTGATGGAAATTACTTTTCACAGAAATACACACACAAGAAGCGGCATCTAAAGCACAAGAGCACATCATGTACAGAGGACGGAGAGGGGAGAAAAAAAATAAACATCAGGCGCAGAGCATAAAGTGACACATTAATTCAAATGGTAGAAGGGGAGGTGAGTGTATCAAAGAGGCAGATGAAAACACCGGAAGCGTACAGAGAAGGTGGCGGGTGGCAGAAGAAAAAGGGCACATCACGTCTGTCATCACCTTCACCTCAGACCTCTTTTTCTTTTTTTTTGTCATCTTCCTCTGCACTTCCACATCTTTGTACAGTATGTTCATTTCTCAGATCTCTCCCTCTCTCTTTCCATCTCCCCATCCTTCATCTCCTCTCACTTTTTTCTCCCTCTGTCACCTCTCTCTTCTCCCTTTATCTGATACTTTCTCCGCCTTAGCACCTTTGCTCGCTCATAAAGGGACAGGAGAGGAGGAGGAGAAGGGGAGGGAGGAACAAGCGAGAATGGAGGAATAGGAGACAGAAGCAAGGACAGGGTAGAAGTGGCGAGCTCTTACCATGGTGGTGAGGATGTACTTGTAAAATGCTGATGTCATCCCCAGCTCTGATGCCTGTAGGACAAAGAGAAAGAGGGAGATGAAAAAATAAAGAAGAGGCAGGTGGGATACAGAATGTGGAAAGAAAGAATAAGGGAAGATGTAGAAAGATTGATGGAGGGAGAGAGGCAGAGAGCAAAGGAGGCAGTTGGGGGACAAAGTAGGAGAGAATATGGGGGAGGAGAAGAGGAAGGAGAGGGAGCATACGTTAATCACAGTTTTACATCATCAAGCTAACACTAGGACATTTCGCTGAGGGCGGACAGCCGCTCCAATGTGCCCAGCGAAAACATCCCATACGCATTCAAACTGTGACTCACTGCGCTGGCTATCGGCGTTACAGGCCGTACAATGAATCAGAACAAGCCTGGGTAACATCTGCACCACATCCCAGCAGAAGATGTTCTTTTGTCAAATATTTTCTTAAGAGTTCAAGCGATTGTTGCTGGCAGACATGCATAAATATTGTTCCCTACACAGCTCTGGAGGGCAGAGAAGGTAAAAATACATGTTAATTCTGTTACAACAACAAATGCGTAGCCTGTGGGACTTTGAGAGAGTTGTTTTATTATTCTACAGATGGTAAGCTCTGCGTGCCCCTCGTGACTGTAACCTGAATTTCCCGAATGGGTGCATTAAAGAGAAGAACGAATCCCCGAGTGTTACTGTGTGCACTGTATACAAGAGAAGCTTCATATCCTGCACGTGTGGGCGGCTCTGAAGAATGTGTTGATGTTTGAGAGCTGACCTTCTTGAGGATTAGATAGGAGACAGAAGCGTTGGCGTCAATGATGATGGTGGCCACTTTGTCATCACGGATCTCCTTCAGAAGCGGCGTAGGGTCCAGGTTGTCATCCAGCATCCTGATTGACAGCGTCTCCCGAGAGATGAGAAAGCGGCGGACCAGTTCCTCCAATCTCAGCAGGCCTGAGGCAGAGCCAAAGCACAGTCGAGCCGCATATCAATGTCTGTATCAGCAGACACAACTCATATTTCCAGAATGTAAGCTTTGCAGGACCTGTGAAAATCTTGATTTATCCTCGGGTGGTATATTTGTGTCATTTTGCGAAGCATGATCGATGGTTTGTCTAAATCCCCAGGAAATTAAACATCATTTAATATGGAGACAACAGTATGCATTCACCGTTTCTCTCAGTAGGAGTTTTTGTTTTGTATTCATTGGCATGTGTTTGTTTGTCTGTTAGTTAGCAGGATATCTCAAAATGAACTTGACAGAGTGTGTTAGTTGAAGAAGAGTTAGGCTATGGGTCAGAGAACGACTGATTAGTTTGAGCTGTAGATAGCGCCACCATGTGGTCATTTATTTTTTCTTTGACTCCACATGGATTTTTTTAGATTACATCCATTTACACCTAGACAGACTTTCCACCAATTTTTTTTTCATCACTCCACACCTACAGACACACAGATGAAGGCATACAGATACACGTTGGTGTGATTTTAATGAGTTAAGACCATATGTATTAAAGGTTCTTTTAGTGTGTTTTTTTAGTGTCTGCTGTTAGATTTTATATAACACATCATATGGATGGATCTTTCCTTTTTAATGTTACTCGTACAGATTTCATCCATTCCTCACCAAATTTGGTCCCAAAAAAGCTTTAAAGATCCCCTCCTCCCTGGGAGTAATAATTCGTGTCTGGTATGTTTTTTCCACAAAAAAGTTCAATTACAAAGGTTTAACTACTAGGTTAGGTTAGGTTAGGCTGCTTAATTTGTACCCGTAGGTAGATTTGGTTTGCAGTAGACAAGGCATCCATCTTGACAAATAATCACATCTTGACAAAGACAGACAATAGACAAACATGATAAAATGATAAAAGTGCTCATGGCTCCAGTAATCAGGACTTAGAAAGAGAAGAAAAAGAAGAAAAAAACATACTGTAACTCAGTGCTTGTGAGTCTGAATCTTTGTACAAAGCCTTAATATTCCCAGACAGGTTTTAGGTGTCCTCCAACATTCATGGCTGCCATCAGCCAATCAACATGACAAATTTCTAAACATTTTCTATTAATAGAATAATAAATTTAGAGGGTTGTGAAGCCTTGGCAGAGGTATGCGCTCTTTGAGTGCTTTGTAATTCACTTTGTGCCTGTTGTCTCATCCATCAATGATTGTTCAGTTCTTTGAGTGATGTGCTGTGAGTAAAATAGTATATGGTCAAAAAACTGAAAACTTTCAAATCAAATAACAAAACTGGAGATGTAAGGATTCTGCAAACCAAAAGAAAATGGACAGAATGAGGAGCAGAACTGCAGGAGCAGAAAGACTGAAATACAGTACTTGAGACAATTCACCCACTTCAAGCAAATTCCTCTCGAAAATGAGTACAACCAATGGCAGTCAAGACTCACTTGACATTGTGCGTGGAATGAGCCTTTACTAGAAAGTCTACCCTGCTGCTTCCTAATTGTAATTCCATAGTAAAGCACCCCTAGCTATGTAAATAAGTGGTGGGGCAGGCATCTGGGGGACAGGGAGGAAGGGGAGAGGGAGGAGAGGAGGAGGGGAGAGGTAGCACAGAGCCCTTCAGCAGGAGAAAGCCTCTGTAAGCAGTGGGGTAATCACTGAACCAGGCCAAAACTTTAATTAGTTTGAGGAAGGAGGGGAAAAAATCAATGCACTTTACAGCTTCCTCTCCTCCCCTCTCTCACTCTCCTTCTTTCACATATTCCCTCTCTCACACATAAGCTCTAACCTCTCTATCTCTCTCGTCTTAGCCCTGTGCTCTAGTTACCTCTCCCTGTCTTTATCCATCTCGCTCTTACGCTACCACCATCTCCTCCTCCTTGTGCGCCGTCTCTCCCTCTCGCTGTCCTTAACCTCATCCATCTCATGAAAACTGCATAATGGAATTAGGCTCAGATAGCGCGTTGTGACCCAGGCACAGCGAGAGAAGGATATGTCGGAAATGACCCAAAATCTCTGACTCACTCTCATTTAACAGAATATCTACGGACTGCTACTTGCACGAGCTAAAGTGGGAAAAATTAGATTAATGCCATTAACATGCTGTTGCAAAAATGACCAGTTTCTAAATACATCACTTAATTAGGATGTGTGCACGGTGGGTGTCAATGAATTATGTGACTTCACACATTAGTCGCCTCACTGCCAAAAAAAGAGAGAATGTCTGCTTCACTTGAACACACCACTCTACACTGGGGGTAAACAAGATGAATAAAACAAGTGGGTTGGTGGTAAACATTGTCTGATGTTGAACCTCAGCAGTGCCATAGCAGAGCCGCGCACACAGACACACAATCATACAAGTACCCCAAAACCCACTCACACATGTACAGATATACAGTACACTTAGGGGCAACAACACGCACACAGACATGCACGCACACACGCATGCATGCATGCATGCATAAACCAGCACTCAAACACACAAACATGTACGGACAAAGTGAACCGAGCACACAGGAAAAAAATATATCAAACACACACATACCGTGCCACACACACCCACACAGTCGTTCAGAGTGTGGAACAAGCCTGTTGAGTGGCAGTTAGCACCTATTCTGCAGCCATGGCAACCAGCTCCATGGCGATAGATAGCGCAGCCAAGTGGGTCAGAGTCTGTGAGTGTGATAACCTTGTATAGATCACCTTCAAGCCAAATATATTACACACACGCACCCCTCAGTCTCTCCACCAGTAAAAAGATGCATCTTTTGGCCCGGGCAGTGACTATCAGGCTATCTGTTGCCTCTAATTCCCACGAGAGGAAAAGCCCGGTGAAAGACAAGGCTCTTATCTACCCATTCAACTGATGATCAAAACCGGAAAAAAAGATGTCTGATGCCATTTCAAAGCTCTTTTAGTTCAATGAAATGACAAGTCCACAAGGAATTCAGCTTACTTTCAGGACGCTGCAGGAAGCCTGGTTAACTGCTGGGGAGATAATGAAAGCATCTCAGTGATTGAATCAATTTTTCATAATGTCACAGCTTTTTGTTTGTCAGAATCTACCCTTTTCACACTGCCATGAGAAGTGTTCACAGACTTCAATGGTCCCACTTATTCTTTATGTAACTGCCCCTCAGTTATTGTACGGTTCTACTTGGCTGGTGTGAGCAGTCAACAGCTGCACAACAACTCATCCCGGCTCAGTTTCACTCAGCACTGCACAGAAAGTCAGGCGATTATTCAGTGGAAAAATTAGGATTTTGCCACCTCCTACAGCACGTAGTGTATTCTGTCATGTATTCACAAAGCTTTGCTTGAATTCTACAGCCACCATCCGACCAAGCCCTTTAATTCCTGCAACTCTCGATAGGGCAGTGCATAATAAATCAATAACGCACTCTTTCAAAATGAAAATAAAGAGGGCTAGTGACTAAGCCCCGAATCCCCTGTGATGTTAAAGCTCTCTGAGTGCCTGGCAAGTTAAATCAAATGTCCCCCTAAGTTCTTCCAATACTGGAAAGCATTTCAAACACGAATATTTATTAAATTGGTTTGGCCTAACAACCCTCTGAGGTGGATAAGAGACAGAGTATGAGAGCATGAGTAATAAATAGAAAGGCTGCAGCATGAGCCATGTTCTGAACTCTAACAACAGACAGAACTTTATGACCAGACTGTCAAAATTAGTGTCCAACAGTGCAAAACAGTCATGTCCGCCAAAACAGCGTGAATCTGCCAACACTCCCACAGAGGCATTTGCACACACGCAAACACACACATACACTAGGTGAATAAGCTTGCGAGAACACAAACGATGCATTTACACCCACCTAGACACAAACATAGCCATGCAGTCGCACATAATGTACTGTATAAAACAGGCTGCATGTGTACTCACATTCAGCTTTGGCGCAGACCAGGCTGGCTGAGGGGTAGCTGAACGAGCGCAAGATGGCTCCTATGGCCAGGCTCAGGTCCTCGTTGCTAGGGTACAGAGTGACAGAGGCAAAGCGCAGGTATGGCAAGCGGGGGGTTTCCTCTGGACCAATCTTTACATGAGGGATCTGACAGAAGGAGAGAGGAGAGGAGAGGGGAGGAGAAGAGGGGAGAAAAACATTAAGGAAGGCAAAAAAAGCAAATGTATCGTGATTAACTCCCCTCCAAACACACACATCGGGGAAAAAAACTGAATAAGGGAGATCCATTAGAGAGGATACAGGGTGAAAAGAGAGATAAGAAAGACGGTAGAGGCAGAGAACAGAGAGGCCTTAGGATGAAAGGCTACGGGAAGAAAGGAGAAAACAGTTGGAAGAAGTGGATGACGGTTAATTATGTGAGAAGAAATTCGACAGGCATGGAAAACTGAATCTCTAGATACATTCATCATGACATCTATGTGGGTAGGAGGGGCAGTAAGTCAGAAGAGAGAGAGAGGTACTTAATGTCTGTATGCACACATGACACACAAGCGCACAGATTTGCACAGATTTGTGTGTGTGTTTATCTTCCACACTCACCTCCTTCTCTCCACATATATGACTGACAGTAGAGCCAGAGGCGGGGCTGGAGGCGGGACCTATCACAGAGACGACGCCTTTGGGTAGAATCTGACACACTGAAGGGGAAAAAGGGAAATAAACACTGAATATGCAGACACCTTTCCTCTGCTTCGTTTTGATGGCAGCACGGAGTTGGCATACAGTAGGGGCTGCAGTCAGGGGAAAGTGTGGAAATTTAAAATGCAGCAAAAACTCAGAGGATGCATTATGATTTCAGTTTAACCACTGATTCTATTGTAGCAGCACAATCTGTCTCATTATAATCTGATTTATTTTGAGATAAACACTCCAAGGACTACAGCAGGGCAGGCCAGAGGTTACCTGCTGCTATTATTCACCGTTTAGACAGTTCCTTTTAATGATTTGAATGATTTTTAAGACATTTTGATATAATTCTATCTCTGGCATCAGAGTAATACTAACAGATTGGTGGTCGCATTCGATTAACAAATGCCAGTTTGCATGATTACCCTTTTTGCAGGAGGGCATTAATGTTGGAGAAACAGTTTTACACATTTGTCTATTACAATAACTAATTTGCTCAGGAATGGTTCGAGGAAACACTATCTCTATGATCCAGTATACAGTTTATTCAAGCCTAGATTTCACTGTTTAAAATGGCAAAATGACAACAAACATCTCCATTATGTCTATATATCCAGGCCTATGTGAAGAAATTGATTTCAGACCTTTTTTGTGATACATTTATGTCAACATTGATGTATACATTTATGCATAGTATGTTTTTCATATGAGTCAAGTACCACCTTTAATTTTCTTTTTTTGATTTATTAATCTTTTGGAGTTTTCTGTTTCTGTGTTGTAAAATTTCTGAATGACACTCATTATCTCCCACCGTTTGTCCCAATTACCCAATCAGACTCACCCACACACTCCTGCTCCTCTACGCGCGAGTGCCTGAAGTTTGCTCTTTGGCACACATTTGAAATGTCTCCACTATGTTGAGCAGATACATGAATGATTAAAAGTAAGTGGCCGCAGGACAGGTTATGTTGATTGTCTGTCTTATACTTGACTAATTGACCGGCCTGAAGTCTGTGTTACTGATCAGTAACAGACTCACATGTACAGTACATCTGCCAAAGACAATTAAAAGAAACTAGGAAATGCTTAAAGGAAGAGTTTGGAAAAAACGCTTATTCGCTTTGTTGCCAGGAGTTCCATGAGAAGACCAGTGTCTCATGTCTATACGGTAAATATGAAGCTACGCTCAGCTAAGCTAACTGGCAGCAGTCCGTAGTTTCATATTGAACGTACAAATATGAGAGTGGTCTCTCTCATCTAACTCATTTCCTAAAATGTCAAACTATTCTTTTAAAATCAAACATCTGCTATCGACCTGTATCCATAACAGACAGAAGTTAGACCATGTTATGCACTCATGCATGTTGTTGTACAGTATCTATTGGATGTGCAGTGAGTTCATTTTTATTGATGATGTTTTCTGTCTAACCACCTGAAAAATGCTTCCACTGATACAGCAGAAATGAGTCTGGTGACTTAAATTTGTTATTCTGATAGTCATAAAGCTCTTTTCTTGCTGGTATATTTGGTTGGTATTTTAATTCATCCCAATTAGTCCTCCTCAGTCCCGGCCACTGCCTGTGTGTGTGTGTGTATGAGCCACACTGTGCCCATGTGTGAATGTGCATGTGTATCTGCAGAAAGGGATGTGTGTGCATGCATGTGTAAATGCCTGTGTGTAAATGCCTGTGTGTGTGTGTGTGTGTGTGTGTGTGTGTGTGTGTGTGTGATTGGGTGCGTGCAAGCGTGCCTCAGACAGCCGTAGCTGTAAGATGATGAGCTCTCTGATCCAGAGACCAAAAAACGCTGCGAGCAAACAAGCCTGTCAGAGTCTCCTGCCCATCGGTCAAGGACACACACACACAGAGAGACACATACACACAAGCCTGCAACTCAAGCATGCACATATGTACACAACCCTTCTCAAGCACACATAGACATTTTGCCAGTAGCTTGTGGCAGGGTCAGTGACCTATTAGAATAGGAGCAGGGAGTCTCTGTCTCCTCGGTGACTGGATTCAGCAGTTCTTCTTCTGTCTTTACAGACTCCAAACATTCTGTTTTAACTCTGTCTATCAATACAAATTTCATGGAGCGGCCTCTGTGGTGTGGTGCTGCTTTCTGTCGGCCTGCACCGCTGATCTGTATTAGTGTTTGATGATTTGTTTTTGTCGCGGCCTGCACAGTAGACAGTGCCAGCTGTTACTGGAGGGCACTGGTCCACTCTTTTTTAATGAGACAGGCTTACTGGCCCATTATTGGTCTCCAGTGACATGTAAACTAATCAGCACAAGCCCTTACTGGTTCCTAATCACATTAAAGTGGTGGTGTTTTTGTCATTCGAGTCATCATTTGAGGTTTTTGCTCGCAAAAAGGCAGCTTTTTTGAAAATATAATTATCTTTTTTGGAAAATATCAGCAGCCTTCTTACATGTTTTGGAATAAAATCTGCAATATTCAGCACACTACTGTTCTTTTTTACTCTGTATTGGTCACTATTAATATATCTACTGGTATTTTTAGTGGTCACTTTTTGACTGTGCTAATTAGACACGATGCCCTATCGGGCTCTAATGGATTTAGCTGGACTTTGTCACTCTCTGATGGGTTGTGTGAATCTGCTCCACTGGTCTTCTTGGGTGTGCTTTGGCTCCACTCACTGGTGTCAGTAGTGTCGTACTGGGAGTCTTTTTGCAGCTCGTATATGTCCACCTCCACTAGGGCTTGGGCCGGACCCTCCATCACGCTGTTGATGTTCTCCCTGGCCAGGGCCAGCGCCAGCCGCTCCCCACGCCCACACGCAGACTGGTCATCCAGGATTGCCGCTAGAGAGGCAGAGAGGGAAGGACAGATAGGTGAAGCAGAGGAGAGAGGGACAGTTTATGAAGATGGAGGGCAGTGAGAAGGGACGAACAGGTGAAGAGTGGGCAAAAGAGATGAGGAGGAGAAGATTGCAGAAGAGAGGGGCTGACAGAGGAATCACAAACACTAATTGGTGAATGAATGAAGGGATTTGACCTTGTTCAAATTAGTAAGTGCTATGAAATCCACACAGTATCAGAAATCAAAGGAATTGTTTGACATTTTGGGAAATACGCTTATTAGTTCTTGCTGAGAGTTATATGAGATAATCGATACCACTCTAGCAGACAGAGCCAGGCTAGCTGCATCCCCCTGCTTCTAGTCTTAATGCTAAGCTAAGCTAAGCTCCTCCGTCTTCTCATCTAACTCTCCGCCAAAATACGAGTAAGTGTATTTCCCAAAATATTGCTTTAAAGATGTGAGCATCCTTACTGAGAATGTGTAAAATCTTCATCAAATAAGAATTAAACATTAAGAAACTCACCACCGCAAACATTTGTACACAGGTGGGTCATATATGATTGGTTCAGTTTGTATCTGCAGTTTGTCTGTTGTCATGAATGTTCCCCTTTACATATTAAATCATTTGGGCTGATATGATCTGGCCTCAGTGGAGTTAGTTAGTTATCAAAACGCTGAGCTGACAAATGCTGCTAATTGGAATTTGGCACCATTCTTTATTACATTATTTTGTCTAACCTCTGTGTACAAGTGTTTTGGTCAGAAACACTAAACCTTAGAAATGTTTAGTGTCCATTTCTAATTTTTGATGCTGTGCAGATATTCTTACACCTGAATCCAGAAGATCCACTGATATTTAAGGCTAAAAACAACCCATGAAAAGTATGTTGAGAAACTTTTTGATCCAGGTGTAGCAGGGATGGAGGGATGGCTGGCCACTCACCCATGCGGACAGAGGAGAGCAAGGGGGCCTGACTGAGGGAGCGTGGCGGCATGGTGACTAGCAGGAAGGAGAGGAAGTGTATTGACAGCAGCAGTGCTGGCAGAGCCGGCATCTTCTACTGCTCCTCATGGAGAACGGTCTGCTGGCTGCCTGTACCACCACCTGCAGGAGCGGAGGACACACTGCATGTTACTGGACACATAATCATTTTCCTGGCACAACACGTCTCTCTTTAAATTGTCATCCTGCAGCTTATCTTCAGTTTGCTCTGTCACATCTCCATGTAGTGGGAGCACCTGTAATATGACAGCACATACAATAGACTTTCATACTCAGCTATGAAGATGTTCATATCACAGAGGCAGCCCAGTCCCATGCATACAGCCTGTCTCACAAAACACAGTACACACATCTCTATTCATGTCTCCAGTGGAAAGTCTGCCGTTTAGAAGTGACAGGACTCAGCCTTGAAGAGATCTCCAGGGGTTCAAAGGCAGCATCACAGCAACAGGCGCAAACGTCGGCACACATACACATCTACGCTGTACGTACACATGCATACATACATATAAATAAACCTTCACATACTAGAGGCACTTACTGAACACACCCAGAGACTCACAAGTACAAAGACAACTGCCTTGACTACACACTCAGCCATATAATATACACCCACACACGCCTGTACACACTTAGATGTTTTCCATAACCTAACCCCCACCTCCAAACAGACACACAAACACAAAAAGAGCTCAGCTGAGCTCCACTGCCAAGCAGCCCTCTCCAGGAGTGACAAAGCCTTGCTCTGACTGACAACATGACAAGGACGGAGAAGGGAGGGATGAAGACGGAGGCGAGGAGAAGGAGTGTTGTGTGACAGACAGGCAGGGAGGTTGACAGAGGGGTGGTGTCGGTGATGGCGGCGATGGCGGTGGGGGCTGTTGACCTGGGAATGTTGCAAACGTCCGGTTCACCGGTCTCAGCTTTAGACAGATCTGAGAGACAGCTGAAAGAGTCAGTTCAGGACCTTCAATTGACCCTTGCAGCTGTAAACAAGGGGCTGCTGGAGTGGTAGAAGGCTGACCTTTGACCCTGACAAGTGCGTGTGGGGTTGGAAATGAGTTAGCGCTGTGTGTTTGTGCATACAATATGTGTACATCAAAGAGGCAGATGATGTGGATTGTCGGTCTCCGTGTTGAACGAACATCCCTCCCATCCCCGTCCTTTTTTTCTCCATCTTTTTCACTTTGAGATCTTCATTTTTGTCGTTTTTTTCCCCCTGCTCACCTCTCCAACACTTGTTTAGCTTTGATGTTTAAAGCACATCAAAAAAAATCTGCAACCCTGTGCTTTGAATCCCTCTTTGGCCTCTCATAAACCAACCACACTTCCCTCTTTCTCCGTTTTTTCTTTGCTCTCTTTGCAATTACTGCCCTCCCTTTCTTCCTGTCAAACTTTACATGTCTCTCATTCTGGGGTTTGCTGTGTCAAAGGGTGGGCAAGCGTGTGCATGAACATGTTTGTAATACTAATAGCATGCGCCATACTGTGCAGATGGCTGTGTTGCTCATTATGGTTACTGCAGCTCAAGGAACAGAGGCAGGGCTTACGTGAGGCCATCTGTATGTGTGACACGATATAGAATAACAGGCACACAGTGGGAGTAATTCTTTTTCCCTTCTATTTTCAATAAATCATTCCTGTTTTAACACAGTATGTTACATTAAAAGGTGCCAATAAATAATTACTGCATCAAAAAGTGAAATGTTCTACGCTGTTGTCATATCTGCACGAGTATAACAGTGTACATGTACAGCAGAGACAGTTATGCAACAGCTGATTATTCTGACCACACAGTGAGATCACTACGGCACACTGCTGTCACACAGCTGTGTATTGGGCTGCACAGCGCTCTGTATTACTACTGTATTCTGTTTGCTCCCCACACCAGTGGTCTCTTTCTCAATTTACTCTTCACCAAAGTGTGTGCGAGGTGTTTGGACCTGTGTGTTTATTCCAGGACATGTATGGGCATGCGCTCACCTTGTGCGAGTGTGATGGTGTATTGATCAAGCCCAGCTGAAGTGGTGGGCCCTCAGGTGCAGTCAATCAAAACAATGGGGAACCTATCATGGGAGCGCTGCATTTCACAGCAGCCATCTGATTGGCTATTACCAAGAAGCAGATTGCCATGATGACGAATAAGATCCTAACTGAGGCTATGCCTTCATCAATGATGGGATGGAACCGGTGCTATTTCATTGTTATTGAGAGCTATTGACAGCATTAGACAGGGAAGATTACAGCATCTATACTCCAAGGAGAAGAGGAGGGGGGAGGGAGGAAGGAGATGGAAAGCTGTGATAGAAGTAAGGAGAGTGAGAGAAAAAAAGAAGCAGAGGGAATGAGCTGGGGACGATGGGAGAATAAAAGAACAAAATTGAATACAGAGAGAAGAGATTGGAAAGTGTTTCTGCAGAAAGAGAGACGCAGAGCAGGATAGAGATAGAAGGACAGAAGAGCAGTGGTGGAAAGTAACATTCACTCAAGTGTTGTACTCAGGTATAATTTTATATTGTAGTTGTTTGTTTTAATATTGTAGTTTTTATTCCACTACATTTATTCGACAGCAGCGAGTTACTGCAGAAATAAGATTAACCTTCAAAATATATGATCAACTTATAAAATATGATGCATTGTTATAGATTGAGCTCCCAGCAGTACATTAAGTCGTTAAAATTGGCTACACCTCACCTCGCTGCAACATTGAAATGCTGCTTATATGTTGCAGTAATTCATCAAAAACTATAATTCAATATATATAATAAAATATACCGGGGACATTCTGTACTGCCACACTGCCCCATCATTACTTCAGCAGCTAACCCTGTTTATCTGATTATCATTGTGCATTATGCTTTATCACTAATGACAAATTTCGTACTAATCACTGCTCTCTCCACCACAAATTTGGATGGACTTCTTTGCTGCCAAGAAGGAATAATCATCTTATCATTCTCATCTCTAAAGCTCTACTGCTAGAGCTTCCAAACTCACATTACTTCTCTCTCCACATCTTGTCATAATAACTATTTAAACTTAGATATCCCATATGTAGAGTACGTACGAACCTATATGCACATTTGAATGGAAAGAGCTGCAAACTGGCCTCAAGCTAGATTTTCTTATTGCCCTTTGAGATTTTAAAGCTTTGCTATCCGATGTTTTGTTATAGTTTTTATTAATTCTGTTTGTCGTTTTGATTGTTGTTTCACCTTAGATGTGTTGTTGAGCGGTTACCTGACTAGTACCGTTTCCCGTTCTCTTGATCTCAATCAGACTACCTAATTAAAAATAAAATTACTAAGATATAAGTCTCTGGAAGGGGCCATTTTAGTTTTGATACTTTACTGTAAATATAAAGTACCTGTAATGCTTCTGTAGTTCAGTGAAAATTGGAATGCAGGACTTTCGTAACAGACTGTTTTTACATTGTGGCAGTAGTGATTTTACTCCTTCCACCACTGCAGGGGAGTGAAAGAAAGCAAGTAGCTATAATGTGGTGGTAAAGGGTGGAGGGAGTCGGGGAGACAGATACAGTCAGAGAGAAAGAGAGAGAGCAAACGGTGAGATACTACTGCCGTGTTTAATCTGCGAGGACTGTGTGTCTGGCTGCTGTACGTGCTCTGTTGCTGTAGTAGTACATGGCTGAGTCCCTGTAGCAGTCGGGTGTCAGTCTGCAGGGAGCTTGAGCAGCGAGAGGCCCGAGCGGAGCCAGACTAGTCTGAGCTGTACAGAAAACACTGCTTCTAGCCCCCCTCGCTTGCTTTCATTCTGCACCCTGCTGTAAGTCACCCCGCATGCTGGCACCACTGAGAAATACACAAAAGCAAAAATACATAAATATCCTGACTCGCTGTGTGTGTGTATATGTGTGTGTGTGTGTGTGTGTGCAGGAGAGAGTATAAAACAGAGAGAAAGAGAGAGAGAGAGAGAGAGAGAGAATGGAGAGTGAGAGAGGGGACATTCATCCCAGTTGGAGATTTAGCTGTTTGGTGCATGCATTCATCTTAGTGTGTGTATGAAGGCATATGCATATTTGTGCGTGTTTGCTGTTTTGTTTGTGTGTGTGTGTGTGTATGCGCTGGAGACTTGGCGGCTTGCGTATAGTGTCTGCAGTGCCTATTATGAAAGAGAAAACCGTAAAATCAGAGATCTTAATTATCTAGAGAGAGCATGGGGGGGGGGCAAAGTGGGCTAGAGGGAGGGAGGTGGGAGATATGGAGAAAATAAGAAAACGAGAGGAACGCTATCTCGCCTCAAACCCCCCGGCAGACAAGGAGAGGATGAGCGGAGACTAAGGCAGAGGAAGCAGGATGAGCGATAGCAGGGGAGGAGTGGAGGAAGAGGGGGATGCGGAGAAAGACAAAAAGAACTCAGATGGAGAAAAGCAGCTTGAGGGGTGGGGGGTGAGGAGAAGGAGAGGAGAAGGAGAGGAGAAGGGTGTCGGTGGGGGGGCTGGCGAATCATTTGTTTTCCCCCTTCTGCCTTATTGTATGACACAAGAAAATCTGACAGTTATCATAATGGAAGGATGAATCATTCCCATAATTGAATTTGCAAGTGGAACGGCTTCAGTGGCTATGGATTTAAGAGGACTGTACCGCCAGCCATTATGGGACAGAAGTGTTATTTTGCTCATTCTTCCCACAATTAACAGTTATTGTTGACAAGAGAGCGGCTGCTGCAGACAGCTGGGCCGCTGTCCCTGGATGAGCACGGTCAGAGCATTTGTTAACCCCCAGACAATATGGATGAGCTGGGAGGTGGGTTTGGTGGGTGCGTGTGAGTATAAGCAGTTTCAGTGGGAGTGGAAAAATACCAAGGACCCTTTGCTCACCCCTTTTGGCTTTTTGTTGGATTAAGTGTTTAGTACTTTGTGTCTGCATCTAATATCAAAGCAGCAGCACATGTTCTTGGTCGCATTGACTCAGCAGTTTCACTTTGCACCCATTCGCACTTTCCCCCTCTCCTCTCCTTTTACATGTGCTCCTCTAATCTCACCATCTCTGCCTTTCTCTTCTATCTCACCTTTGTCCTCCTCTCTATACCACCGTCTCTCTGTTCCTCTTATCCCTTTTGTTTCAGTATTTACATTTTCTTTTGTAGAATTTCATCCACACCTTTCTTTCTTATTGCCATTCTCAGTGTTACAGGCTTTTTAGATGTGAGGCATGCCAGACTTTAAGAGGAGGTTCAACTTTTTGAACAAATATGATTTATTCATGTGATGTCGCCTACCAGGAAGCTGGTACATATATATCTTAAATTACATCTTTGAAATTCTTTACTTGAGTGCAGAATGTTGCGTAAAAGGTTACATTAGCTTGGCCATATGAAATACAAAACAATAACATTAACAGCTATAGTAAATAATGCAACTGAATACAGCGGTAGTGCAATAAAAACAACCTTGAGGAGCTTATAGTGTGTCTGAGTTCCTCACTCTAGAAAGGGGAGAAAATAAAATGTAGTACAATCTAATATACAGCAACATCACAAAGTGCAGCCTCAAAAATGAGTTGAACACAACAAGAGGTGCTGGTCCCCACGCAACATCCAGTGACAACATTTTCTAACACCCAGGGCAAGATTTTTTTTTAAAATAATGTCTTTCTAATTGATTATGGTGAGGCCAATAAAACACTTTTAAGTTAGGGAAAGATTGTGGTTACAGTTTTTAAAAAGAACACCGGATGTTTTATTGACAGAAATAGTGAACTCCTGCAGTCTCCCGCATGAAAGTCCCCCACACTGTGACATTCTGCTTTGCTACATAAAAGGGAACACTACGTCCTGCATTTACCATATGATTGGCACCGAATACTGGCAATGGACATAAATTATACACCACAGAATCCTACAATATGAACAGGAACACTGGGCTGCTCACAAAAAGGTTTAAAGAGAAGCTGAACTTTATAAAACAGTGATGAAGCGATAAGTCGACCGGCAAATGATTGTTCAACTATTTGATCATTCATTAAATGTTTAAATCATTTATGAAGCAAAAATGTAAAAAAGCGTGCTGGTTCCAACTTCTCAAATGTGAGGAGTTGTTGCTTTTCTGTCTCAAATCATTGTAAATTGAGTTTCCTCTGGTTTTGGACTGTCTGTCAGACAAAACAAGCAGTTTGAAGACGTCACCTTGGGTTCTGGGAAGGTGCATTTTTAAGTTCATGATAATTTGTAGAATAACAATGAAAAGACTAACGCTTAAACGTTGACTCCAAACCACAAATGTATTTATTGAAGTAGACAATGTTTCAATTCCAGTCGAACGCAGATCCGACTGGGATCGAAATGTTGTCTACTTCAATAAATAAGTGTGCAGGCGTTACTCTTTTCATCAGTGCTGATTTCCAATGGACTTTAACCCACATGTGATGTGCACATAACTAAACTCCTAATTTGTAGAATAAACATTAATTGCAACCTTATTCATAAACTTCACAACATTTATTAAACGACTATTATATTGTGGCTTGCATCAGGTGTTCGTGTTATTGTGTCCAACCCAAGTCACTCCGATCTCTAGCTTTCTGTCTCGCACTTACTCCCACCCACTTCCTATATGTTTTCACCTTGTCCTCCCTCAGCAGGACTGCAGACACTTTGATCTCTCATTTTCAGTCTCTCTGCCCTCTCCTCTCTCTCTCTTTGTCTCTCCCTCCATCCTCCCCCTCCTCTCTATCTCTTCTCACTCAGCCTGTATCTATTTTGTTTCTCTTCCTCAGGAACACTCTATACCCCTGTCTCTTTACTGACCTCTCTCTCTTCTCTCTCCCTATCTTAGCTCTCACTGGTCTCTTCAATCTCAACAGTGCACTTTCTCTGTTACAGTCCCCCCTCTGCCCCCCCCCTCTCTCTCTGTTCATTGGACATGGATAAATTCTTCCCAGTGTTCTCCTTGACAAAGAGGCCCTCAGTCAGTGACACCGCCTGCTTGGGGAACCACCGTGCTCCTGTGACACTGTCACATCCGAGTATGTCACACACAAACATACACACACAAACACACAAGCATCCACTAGCTGCACACACATACACCAACTCTCGAGGAAGGTTCAAAGAACATTGTGTGTGTGTGCTTGCTTATGCGTAAGCGTGTGTCTTTTTTGTTTTCTCCATGTCTGCGTCCCAGTGCTTACCTGCATGTTGTGTGATTGTACATGCCAGCAGTGAGTTTGCATTTCAACCTTCCTGCATGCATATGTACCACCCGCTGTTCAGATCAGTGCGGTTGGAGGGGGTGAAGCTCAGTGCACTGCTTTCCCCAGGAGCTGTTTAAAAAAGATGTGCGGTTCAGTGTCACTAGCTGTCGACGCAGGTCCCACTTGTTGCAGCTGTGGCTTATGTAAGCACGGCAGTTTAATCACAATTAGGAGGCTCTCCTTGAACTCACTCGCCCCCTGGCTTGTTTGGAGAGCTAAAATTTGCATTCAGAACAAAGCCTTGGATATATAAGAGTGATATTATTACACAAGGCAGCGCAAAGAGAACAATGTCTGAGTGAGAATGGAGCGCTGTCAATTGAAATCAGCGTTAGCTATCAGGTGGACGTCACAGTGAATGTTTTCACTGACAGAGGATTTTATATAGTAGTATTGGTACATACTTTATTTGACTTAATGCCATTGTTGGACTATAAACCCCTTGTGTATTTAATTTTTACTTACTGTTGGGATTTTTTGCTCTTTTCTTATAGTTGTCTTTTTCCCAAATACTGCTCCTACTGTAGAGCCGGCCATCCGAGGAGGAGGGAAGTCTTTTTGAAATGCCTCTCCTGGGGCTTCTTTCAATTTCTTTTTGCTTATGTGCTAAAGGGTTTCTGTGTGTGTGAATTTTACTTGTCTTCTTAGAGAGCTTAGCACCAATGGTGTGAGCCTGTGAAGCCCATTTGGATGTTGCATTTGGCTATACAAATACATCTGACTTGATTCGACTTGACTGGAGGACCTCATATTAACACAAAGATCCTCTGTACGTTTCAGCTGACCACTGATGCAGAATATTTAAATCATGTCTGTTACTGTACAGTCAGAGAAGCTACGCTACATCATGAAAGCACTTCAGAGTCAGAAGTTTAGCTTCAGAGCGCAAAGGCTTCACAACACAGAGATGTTTGTGAATCACTTGAAGCTGGTGAGGGAATGTTGCTTTAAAATAACCAGATATTTACAGTGAACATGAAATAGAAAACGGAAACAGAACAGCTATATGCAGTGAGACAGACAAAGGTAGAGTGTTTGGCTTCGCACTGCCATAGCTCTGTGATGAACCGATGAACCAACTCCACACAGCTCTCCCACTTTAGACACCCACGCGCCGTACACACACACAAACACACACACACATCAGACACACACACACAACAGATACAGAAAGATGTACACAAACATATCCAACATATTCGCCTTCATGCACACACGTACACATGCGCAGGTTGTGGATTAAATGACTCAGATGGCATTTGCTCTCTCTGTCTCTCTCTCTCCCCCTCTCTCTCTTTCTCATTGTCAGGTTTTGCTGCCGTGGCAACAGAGTCGAGGATGAGGGAGTGGGAGGTGGGGAGGAGTGTGAGGGAGACAGAGAGAGAAGGAGAGAGGAGAGGGAGCCGGTGATGGAACAGGTAAATGAGAGATCGGGGAGTCAGAGCCCACTGGTCATGTGAGGCGGGGCTTCTTCGTCGCTGCTGCAGTGTGTGTTTTTCTATGTGTGTGAGTGTGTGTGTGTGTGTGTGTGTGTGTGTGACTGACTATGCTCTAATAGTGAGAGGCAGAAACACAAGGAATGTGCTTTTGCTACGTGACTGGGAACAAGTGTGCACTCTGCGCCGGACTCGGGTGTATGTACTGTATGACTAGGACATGTTGCATGTCCACTCAGATCGTTGTATAATTCTGTCACCCACGACCACATCTAAAATTGGTCATCTGAGATCAGGACGAGCCGGAGCACTATCGGAGCTGATGGAGAGCAACTGGGAGGAGAGGAGGAAAGCTAAAAAAAACAACAACATTTTTTTTGAAAATAAAGGGGCAACTGAGTGCTGTGAAAGTGCTCTTGTGATTCAAGTTTACATGTGGTGCTTCTGGTTTGTGTTTTCGTCTGTACTAATTTGCTCTGTAGAAAGCAGCATGCTCAAATTTGGTTTGTTTTCAGCTGCCCCGGGCAAGAGACAAATTCTCTCTGACTGCACTTCTCAACATCTGAAAAGGATTCACTTGCAACTATGCAAAGTAACTATGCAAAGACCAAAATATGTAGGGCAAGCCACTGTTCTCATTCAGGAGAGGAAAGATCACGCTCTCTTGTAGAGTTAAACTGTCATGTATTTGTGTAGAATGCCGAGGTTAAAATCCTGTCAAAAAAACAAAATGTTACATCATGTTTTCCCAGAGGATTTCTACCAGCTCTCTCATTTAAGACATTCCACAAAGAAAACTGTGAGAAATTAGCTTCTCTGCTCAAGGAAAGTATGCATGGACGTGTAATAAATGAACAAGACTTGAATCATCTCTAAGTTAGACAAAGTGTATTTTTTGTGATCGCTGCAGGTATGATGAAAGGCTTTCAGAGAATCAATATGACAATACATCATTGTTGAGTTTCTAGTAAATGTTTTTCTGTAAACAGACGTTTAACTTGGTAATTGAAATGATCAGACAAGGTGATGATTTCAAATTAACAACAGCGTAAGAACAGTGTTTTATTAGTCATTTCCATTTGTAAGTACTTGCCAGTTGAACCTCCTGGCTGAATCGAAGCCTTCTTCACATATTCACTTGTTAATCTGTTGCTGTAATACATTCAGTTTAGTAGGCAGTGGATGAAAAAATTATTTAATTTAATGAAAATAAATGTAGTAATTATCTTGTTTACTTCATGTTTCTTCGTCTGACATTGTTTCCTGCTTGTGTTTAGGATTGTGCCTTGGGATAAATGCATAAAAAAACACATTTTTACTTTCGATGCTGCTGCGAAAATAGCTGAGAACTTTGCATTAGTGCCAGATGGTGAGTATAAGCCATGAATAATGCCACGCGACTCGAGACAGCGCCAATCTGTGTTGACTCAGCGACAATCTGAAGTCTGCGTCTTAATAGATAAAACTGACTTTGGCCTTCATGTTACTATAGCGGAAAAATCTGACTGTCACCGAAAACTAATTCTAAATATGGTGTCTACAATAACAAGGAGCAAAGTGAAATAGCACAAACAATTCAAAGCAACTCCATTCCTTATCCCTAAACATATGCATAGATAAAAGAACGCAAACTGTGATGAGCAGAGGCGCTCCTGGTGGCTGTATTGGATTACATAATTGATCAAATTATTTATGAGCATTTCATCAAAACAGAAAAAAAAANAAAAAAAAAAAAAGCAGCATCCATTTTAAAAAGGTCACAGAAGCGATAGGATAACACAATGAAGCCCTGAGGGATTCTTTTCATTGTGTCTCATGTTGAAAACAACATGGGTATGAATATAGCTCGTGACCTTGGTCGATGTCACTCCCTCTCTTCCATGTTGTCTTTCATTCTGCACCCTGCGATATCCAGCACACTGGGAAATGCCAAGAGAATAATCTTTAATAATGTCCTTTGCCAGATTGTGGAGCTGCTCAAACGCATAGAAAATGCCACGTTGCTGGAGGATGCAACTAACACAAGATAATGACTTTTCAGTGTTCCATTTGTGTTAAGCCATAAATTAACCTTTTAATCAAATGATTTCATCAGTTTTACTCTCCTTTTTCAATTTTACTGTATAAGCCTACAGACCATAAATACATTAATATCTGCATTTTAATACTGACCGTGAAAAACAGCTTTCATCCGACCATATTTTATCATACTAATCCTAAAGCTGTGCATATGTTCTCATGGCTGCTTGTTTCAGATTATAATTGTATATTATGAAATAAAAGTTTAATTTATTGGTATTTATGTTATGTAAATTGCCCGGGGATAGTTTGTCCAACTCCGATTGATGTTAGCCTGGCTGAGCTATTCAACCGGCTGCAATACATATTAATCAGATCAAATTAGTCATGTAATTATCTTTCCACATTTGTGGTCTATGACGGGGCTAATGGTCGATATTTATCAGAATTTCATTCCCCCAAAAAATATTTCACAGTTTGCCTGAATATGTTGCATGTCTCCTCAAGATGTTGTATAATTCCGTCACCCATGACTGAGTCTAAAATTGGTCATCTCCGCTCAACACGAGACATCACACTATTACGCCTGATAGGGACTGACTGGAGAGGGGAGAGGGAGGGGTGGCGAGATTCAGCAAAATACCAAAATATGGAGTGACTGGGCACTTTCAAAATGTTGTTGTGCATCAGTTTTGCATAAAAAGCTTTTTATTTGTGTATCCATCTGTGCTAAATGCATTACCGACAACAGCATTCTCAAATTGTTTTCAGATGCCCCGGGCAAGAGGCATTTTCTCCTTTTCTGTACCTCTCAGGCCCGGTTGGAGAAACAAGGACATCATGTACGAAGCAAAAATTCAGACTTTTTGAGGATTCAGCCACTTAGTACGATTAATGAACACAGGTTTTGTTTCCATGTTGTGGGAGGATTAATTTTTTTTTTTTTGATGAGAAATATTAAACAAATATTCAAGGAAGAAATTCAAGGAATGCAAACTTATAAAGTAATACTGTTTCAATAAAGACAGTAATTATGAACCTTGAATTTAGAAATCCAAAATGCGTTGTGCTGTGAGCAAAAGCAAATACCCTCTTTCAACAGTTTAGTATAAATAAAGGTAAAAGACAGTGTTTTGCTGTGGCTAATCCCTAATATTCTTCTAGTGTACCACATGAGTGTTATATCAGTATTTTCAGCTGCTCAGATCATGTTTTAAAAAAGTAAGCTGTTGACTTCAATATGTGTTTCACCTTAACATGATGGGATTCAGTCCAAGGTCAGCAGCAGAGCAGCGGAGGCCAGAGGTCTGAAGCATAACAATGGCTCAGATGATCAAAAACATTGTATCTGACAAATGATGAATATTTTTTTGCCATTTGGGCCTTGATTCTATCTGTAAGTCAATATAAAATGTCCCTCACCGGCAGGACAGATTGGCTCTTCAACCAAGTGTGTCAGCTGAGTAGGAGAGCTGCCTCACTGTAGAAGAGCCATTGGAATATAAAAAGAAAAAGTGCTAAACTGCTTATTTTCAGCAGAAATGCCGGTCACTTTCAGGCTGTGTGTGCACGTGTTTGTGTGTGTCTCCATGACCGTGGTGTATCCTTCACAAGGTCAATTAAGTGATTCAGTTTGCCATTCAGTGGTCAAACACCGCTGCACTGCATTCAGTTCAGCTTTTCCATGCTAAGTTTTTCTCCACCGGCTCTATGCTAATAGATGGTAGCATATGCTAAAAGCAATGTCTGTCAGAATATTTATGCAACAGCACCGTATTTAATGCAGGATTAGCATTTGTTTGCTCCATTGTTCAGTAAATCAGTATCAAGCACTGGTGAATAAATGCATAATGCATGTAGTTAGCCCATGGTACATTAGCCTTAGAAGTTCCACAACTTACTACAGAATTATGAATATCTACATTCATTTTTTATACGGCTTACAACTGGCATCTCAAATTAGAATCACTCATTCACGTTACTTGATCTAGGTCAGGTTTAACTTAATTATGTATGAGAAATGTGTGTTTATTCAATTGCTTATTTATTTGAATTGCTATTTGTAGTGTCACTTTTTTTCATGCCCAACAGCTGTATTTTTCCACTTTTGAATACACATTGAATGAAATGAATTAAAATTATGTGGTGTGAGGATGAAAGTGATATAATATGTGCTATAATGTCTAATCACACAATGTGATTTCATGTGTATTAATGTGTATTTATGTACTGTATTTATGCACATGCATCACGCCAGCGGGGATGATGATACCACTTATGTGTGCTATGTTAGTAATGATACACACTGCATTGTACTGGTGTGTGTATAGACATCACATAATTAGGCTGCTGGCATGCAGCACATGTACCAGGATTAGGTTTATATATGTATAGTATTTGTAATAACATCCAGCCTGAACCCAAATGTCACAGGCTGTCTGTATTAGATCAGCACAATGAAACAAAAGCCATTCCACTGTCAAAGGAGCTGCTGCATAAAACTCTGCAATCATTACGACAATGTCCAAAAACTGCCTGAGAGAAGAGAAACCAAACTCTCTGTTTCCATAATAATCCATAAAAGAGTGGACACAAAAAGCCACAAAACGGTGTTATGGGCGATGGAAAAGAGATAGTTTTAATTGAATCGCCCATATTAGCATTTTAACTGCAGTGTATGTCTTACAGTGTGCTGCTGTCCATGCTGCAGTGGTGATTATTGAGGAGCATGGCTCAGGATTTGGCAACAACAAAGCACACTGTGTTTTTGAAAACAGCACTTTTGATATCCTGCATGTCTGAGATAAATGTAAAACAATATAATATGGCGGCAGGGGAGACTAGTCACTGCAGTTCCTGAATTTACTCGTCCATTTTATTGCCACTGTTTTCACATCGTGCGTCTGGTTAAAATCGAGTTCCCCGAGGAAGAAATAGGGTGTGATTTGAAAGTTGCCCTATATTTGGCTCAGTTGCTTTCAAATGCAGCCTGTCAAGTTGCGCCGCGTGCTGCAGCACCTCTCACTCCGCCTGCCTGCCCGGCGGCCCTCCGCTTGGTCAGGTAAGTTATTGCCAGGACTGTTCCTTAAACACCCCCTCCCCATCACCACCACGCACACACACACTCCAAGTCGTCCATTACTGTGCCTGTCAGCCAAGCGTGCAATCAATACTCCCCCTCCGACAGCGTGCACACATGTGATGGAAGGCAAAAAGGGAGGAGAGGAGGAGGACAGCAAGGGTAAAGAAGGGATGTTGGAGGGAGAAGAGGGAAGAGAGGGGTAGAAAGCCAGGGGAGGAGGGAAGTGTTAGTGATGGGGAGTGTAGGGCTCGGGGGCAGCGGGTGAAGGAACGGGGGAAAAAAGAGAGATGACAAGAAAAATGTCCAGAGACCAGAGACAAACAACAGAGAGCAGTAATATATAACAAAACACAGAGAAAGAGTGAGTGTGGGAGTAGGAGATGGAGGACAGAGATGAGGAGTGGCAGAGGCAGAGGAGAGATGGAAAATAGAGGGAAAAAAAGAGAAAATGTGTGTGTGTGTGCGTGTGTGAAAGAGAGAAATGGAGAGAGGTTGTGGGTGGATGAGGAGAATGCTATATATAATGGCAGAGGTTCAGGAATAGATCAGAGTGATTGTGTTTTGTGATTACCTAACGCTCACATCTGCAAACAGTAGCAGCCACCAGCTGACATCAAAGACCACACACACACACACACACTCATTGACACACATACACGCAGGAATACACTCGGCAAAGTAAGGCTGGCACACGCGGGCCCAGCAAACCTCATCTTCATGCTAAACTGAACTAACTCTCCACTAAAGAGCTTCTGTCGTCTGGCCCGGATTGATAACGGAAGCAAACACTACCCACTCACAAACACAAACACTCGGACACAAACACACTCTCGCCGTGCGACGAACACATCTCATGTACATAAAAAGATTCATAATCACATATAAACACACAGACATGGCTGTATTGTAAACACTCCACCCAAGTAGTCATGCCACTCTCCTGCCACACACATGCGGACATAAAACACACACAATGAGCCATGGCGAGGGCCTTAATTGTTAGTTTTTTGCTCTGCGGGAACTCTAACCTTTCTCTACAGTGGTTTGAGGGGAGGGGTACTAAGTAGGGTTGAATACTGACAATCGAGATCCGGTTATTACCTGAAACTAGCTGCATGAATCCAGTGTTTTCAGTATGTGTGCTTGTGTGTCTGTGCTGCCTGTGTGTTCACACTGACAATGTTCATATGTAAAGAAACAAAGACGCCGTCTCCAATAAAGCTGATTCTGATTCTGATTCTATACTCGGACTGGTAAGAGGCTATATTGAAAAACATACAATCAAATGATTCTGTATGGTTGGAACAGTGTCTTTCCAATTCGAAGATATTGTAACTTTGAGAGGAATTTTCTACTAAAAATATTACCACATACTCTAATAAATATGAAATAACAACATCAACAAAGTAGAATAAACAACATTATATGATTAATTATCTGC
Organism: Oplegnathus fasciatus; assembly: GCA_003416845.1. Taxonomy (NCBI): domain Eukaryota; kingdom Metazoa; phylum Chordata; class Actinopteri; order Centrarchiformes; family Oplegnathidae; genus Oplegnathus; species Oplegnathus fasciatus. Next base: position 626,614 of record NTHP01000040.1, read on the forward strand.
AGATCTGTGTTTTAAATCAAACTTAAATCAAACGGATATACTTCCGGATCAATTATTTTAAAATCAAGGGAAAAACATGCAATCCTAGTACCAGGGGAAGTGTGTATGTGTGTGTGTGGGTGTGTGTGTGTGTGTCTGGATCCCAAACAGCTTCCTTCAGCCTCAGGAAGACCTGCTCCCAGCTGGCCCAGTCCTCAGCTAGCTACTCCACCTCCTCTGATTCCCACTGATTAGGGAAATTAAACAGTTTCTACATGTGCGTGTGTGCTTGCTTGTGTGTATGCAAGCTTTTACTGTATTATTACCGTTTGTGTGTGTGAGTGTAAACCATAGACTGTACAGTATATGGTTCAGTACAGTTCTGTACAGTCTGAGAAGAAAGGCCGAGGGCTCGGAGGGAATTCTACAGCCAGGGCACAGGAGGAGCCTCTCTCCTCTCTACTTAGGTACCAAATTACCAACAAAAGCCAACTATCACTTTGTGTCTCTCTACCAAGCTGTGGAGTCCAAGAATATCTGAGTGGGGAGATAGGTATGGAGGTGCTCCAGTTTCATGCCTGCATAGAGCAGGCGGTGAGCTGCACGCAGCCAAGGTGATCCCTGCCAGCCATTTTGCCCTGCATTTAGTATTCATTTTCCAGGCGATCAAACCCGCTGCCAGGAGGTGGAGAGAGTGTGTGTGTGTGTGGGTATTAACGTGCTCACACAAATTGAGAGTGTGTGAAAGTGTGCCTGCTTTAACAAACACATGGGTGTGGGTGTGCACATGTAGGCTTAACACTCTAACAGAGTCATGCATAACAAAAGTGTCTATGCACATGTGTGAGGATGTGCGTACGTTAATGATTTTTCAAACACGTGTGCATCATACAGCAGGGCTGATTAGGAACACAGGGTTGGAGCCAGAATAGGCCAGGGGCCAGCAGACCCGGCTCCCTGTACACATCCAGCGGAATAAACCTGGATGTGCACCGCTTCCTGCTGGGGAAGGATAAGGGAGAAAGGGGGAGCACAGGAAGTAATGAGAAGGGAAAGAACAAAGGAAGCAGTAAAGAGGGGTGAAGCAGGGAGAAGGAGGATGAGCGGAAGAAGTGGGTTTGGGGAGAAAAGACAAAACAGCGCAGTAACAGGATGAGCAGGAGAGAGGGAAGAGGGGAAAGGAGTAATAAAGGGCAGAGTGAGCAGAAAGAGAAACCAAGAGGGGGATGAAAAGTGTTCCGTTCTGCTGGTGGAGGGGGAGAAGAAGGAGAAAACAAGAGGAAATGGGGATAGACGATGAGAGGGAAGGAGCAGAGCAGCAGTGCCCTGGCAGCGTGTGGTGGAGGCAGGCAAGATGGCTGCAGGGGACAGAGCACCCGGCCAAATATGGTCATCAGGACCCAGCTCTGTCCTACTTTCTCTAATGGGCTAAACCAAAGCCTGCATGATGCAGGAAGAACCCTATATGGTCAGCGGGCAGCAGCATCGGCTCCTGTCTCTTTGATGTGTTGTGCTGGAATGAGTGATGCAGGACTTAGGCCTAATATACAAACAAAGCCCTACAGCATGCTTACACACACACACACACACACATGCAAACACACACTGATCTCTCCAATTCCCTCCCTTTCATGGCGAGCTAGTTGACATGCTGACCCCATCTAGAAAACAGTGATAAGGGATGCTTCTAGAGTGTGCGAGGGTGACTGAACAGGTTGTGAGCACATTGTGTGTGAATGTGCATGCTTCTCTGACCACATAAGCGTGCCTGCTTGCTTACATGCGTCTGTGTCATGCCACCCGGGGCTCCGCCAAGCTGCGTGAACTCTCATCAATCTATGAAGGCTACCCTCAGGTTTCACTTCGGGCTACGGTGTAATAGACTGGAGATACTCACCATACACACACCATGTGGTCAGGTCAACAACCTTCAGCAGCAACATCTGTACGCATGGCCAGCAATCAAGGATGTACAAATACGGCTCGACCAAGGGCATCGCTGCAAGTGGCTCACCTCCTGTTGTTGTTTGTGTCCTCTCTAGCTTTAGAAGTGAAGGCAGTGCTCTCAGATAAAAGCAACAGTGTGTCTATATTGTAAACATTCTTTTTCTTTTGAATTATTCCAACTCATAATTAGCTTCTTTTGTACACATTGTTTTTCTTGGCAATGTTATCCACCCCAGAATGTGGGGACAAACTGACAAACATTGATCACAAAGGCGTTGTCATGGCCAGGAGATAAAGCATGCCAACAGTAAAGCACTGCTACTGATTCATCTCATCTATTTCAGTTGTCCTACGCAGGTCTTGTTGCTATGTGAGTTGCTATGATTGACCAGCAGGTCTCATATCCGTACGCACAGCAAATTCCATTCCTGCCTGACTTAAGCCATTATATGAGAAGCAGCGCTTCAAAAAAGAAAGAGTCTCTTTCATTATGGCTTCTGTGTCAGGAGCTACAGAAACAATCACATTCCTGCAGCTGTGGAAGCAACTTAAACAACTCATATACTGTACAGTAAAGCCAGTCATGCGGCAAGAAATGCTGTCAAAGAATAGGGCTGCTAGGTGAGATGGCTCTAAATGTGACAAAGTGAAGTCCCCATACACTGCTCCATATATGGACACGTAAAGGGAGGTGTCACTCTTGCTATCATTGAAGCGAATAAGTCTTAAATGATCCCATCACAAGGGCCTGCAGGCTAAAATAACAACAGCTGACAAACTATATACAAGCTGTTGGGGCAGCCAGGAAGGCAGAATATATATACTCAAAGATTTGTGAGGAGTGAACATACATTTCATGGAGAAACTGAAACATACGCCCACGATGTATCTGCCAGCATACTGTAAACACTGGCACAGCAAAGAGATGCTGTATGCAGTATGTTTGTGACAACCCACACACAAATGTACCGATTATCATCAAAAAAATATGCGCAATAAAAGCACATTTTCAAATCCTTCCCCTCCGCCCAGGAAATGTTTTCAACAACAACTCTGGGAATTGTTCAAGTGTTCAAATGTCACTTGCGTTCTTCTGCAAGGCACCGTCTTCGTCATCAGCCGATCATCTGGTGTGCGTTTGAAACAGGCCCCAGTGTGGGGCTTAGTTCCTGTTCTTCCTGACAGCTACACTCACAATGAGGCCTGTTGGCATCACAGTATTGGTTAACATTCAGCTACTATGCTGCTTAACAACTCCGCTGTGGCTGCTAAGCCCCGTATTAAAGCATAGATAGCACGGCAAAAGAGTTCTCTGCATGCCACGTTAGACAGGCATGCTTTCATTCAGAGTCCCACTGAGCAGGGAAAATTACAGACTTCCTGAAAACAAAAAATGCCAATTCAAGTAAGCAATTACATGTCCACTGTATCCTGGCAACTGGTTTATAACTCCATAAAAAAACTGTGAGGGTTTTATCTGTTAAATATCCAACAGTGGTCAGGTGTAAGAGAGGAACTAGATAAGGGAGAGAGGCAGAAACACGAAATGTGTCAATGTTAAGTGAGTATACGTCAACTTCAGTTGAATTTAAGTGCCGTAAAGAGTCTGCCTCAGGATGGATGAGGTTGGAGTGAAGAAAAATGGGATAGTGAGGGAGGAAGACGGCCCTCTGTTCCTGTCAGGTGAGCTGACACACTCCAGGTTTCTGACAGTGTTTTGTTATGAGTTTGCATAACATGGACACTCACCAACGGCCAGTGGGAGAACTGACAGAGCAGGAAGAATGTGCGCGCACGGGGGGGCATGTGCACGTCCTGTATTTGTCTATGCTCACAGAAAGCCTGAAAAAGAGTACATTAGGTATGCAACTGTGTGTGTATTTGTGCACATTACAATATTTGTGTGCTTGTGAAGGTGTGCCCATCTCTGTCAGTGTTCAGAATGCAGCCAGCAGTGCGCTGCATGGATGACACCTCCTGTTGACAGTGGGCTCTGAGCGAGGATGCCAGTCATAACATAACAGCAGGAAGGTGGGAGGACATCACCTCCAAGCACACACACACACATACACAGTGACACACTATGACACAGTGTTAAAGTCATATCAAGGTCCTTATTTAGATTGGCTATCATCTCTGACCTCTCTCTCCATCCTCATTAGTCGGACTAGACAGCCTCTGCAGGCCTAAAGCTGCCGCAGGCCCACACACAAGATGTCACATTGCTTCATCAGTGGTACAGTAACTAATGCACACAGCCCGTAGGTTTCATTCTGCTCGTGGATGTCTTGTTGCGCCACAACTGACTATTTGATTGACATTCAGTCTGGTTCTTATGATAGCCTTTTTGTTGATCTGGAACCAGGTCCCAAATAAACTCAACGTTGATCTCTAAGAATCAATTCCAGCAGCATTTTCTCAGAATGTAGGTGAGGTGGGTTGCACAGGATCTTTTGATAGATTTGAAATACAGTGAGTATTATACAACATCAGGGCCGTGAAATTTGAAGACTTCCGTTGTCATTGGAGGAACAGTTAGAGGTGCAGAATGACTGGAGAGGAGGGCATAACATGAAGTCTGGCAATGCTCCAGTACTGACACAAGAGGCAGAAATGGGTTCAAATCAGGCCTGTGTCACATTTCTCTCTCTTCACATTTTAGCTTCAATGTACTGTCCAAAAAAAAAACTAATAAAATGCCAAAGTGAAGTCTACTGCCCACTCCTTTTAAATGTCAGATGTCAAAATGTCAAATGCCCCTTGAGTACGACCTTAAAAATCAAAATGAAGGTTGAAACAAGCATTATCTAAGGACGTCATCTGCCCTTATCTAGGGACCCCATCCAGCCCGCCGAGCCTTTAATTATTAATGTTAGCATGGGTGACAGAAAAAAATGGCAGGTCTTTACCTGGAGGACAAAACCTTTCATTATCTCTTTCTTTCATTCAGTCTTTGTTCCTAATTCCATTTCTCTTTCTCTTTTTTTCTTCTCCTCCCCCTTTCTCTGCATGTCTCAAGTCAATTCAGTTCAGTTCAAAGGGTCTTTATTAGCGTGACCGGCCCTGTGGCGAGGTGCCAGCTCACTGAGAGGGAACGCTATGATGGAACATCAGCAAACCACAGGAATCTCAGCACCGCTATGTCAACACCCTCATCAGGTGAAGGACAATCAACATAGAGATGAGAAAATCTATGTGCATGTGTTTGTGTTTGTGTGTGTGTGTGTGTGTGTGTGTGTGTGTGTGTGTGTGTGAGGTCTGTGCATGTGATCTTGTATCATATGTTATAATCCAGGCTTATGTATATTTAGCAGATGAAATAATTTTATTAAGCAGACACAAAAGGTAAATGTGAGAACGTTCTCGCCCACACACGTCTAGCTCACTTTGACTGGCAGCTATATTGTGTGTTCCATGCATTAGTCATGTCTGCAAGGAGGACACATGCATGGCATGCCAAGCAGCTACTGCTGGAATCAGAAAGAGAGAGAGAGAGGGGGGGGGTAGTGATTGACTGGACTCATTGATGGTAGAAGAACAGGGGATTAGCTGTGACATCACCTAAAGGTGTCTGATGGGAAGTTTTAAACCCTGAAGTTGGATTAATTGCTCATTGCCATCAGATACCAAAGCCAGAAATTCAAAAGTTTGGCAAAGGAGCGGAGGCTGTGTGGAGCTGAGATGGTTTAAGGAAGTTGCAACCAGCACAGCTGAGGGCAGTAGCTTTGGAAAACCTACTTCAATTTAAACCTTAATATCCCCTTAATGGAACAGTAATTTTCTAAATCACCACCAAGAAACACTTTAGAAAAATGAACTATGTACTAACTTTGGATTTCTGAATAGAAGTTGAGGATTGAAGTCCTGCTGTGAAGCTAGCTTCTGCAAATCAATGCAATCTCCTATTGAGGGTTTCTTTCATCTGTCGTTCTGAAAAAGTAAAACATGCTCTTTGTGTTTACTAATTGATACGCGAAGATGATTGAGAGTCTGTTACACCTTCAATTAGAATTTGAACCCTTAATGATAAAGTTGAACGCTTAATTTGTCATTCAGAAAACTACAGCTCCCACAAGCTGTTTTCTGTTTCTTCCTTATCTTTATCTTTGCCTGTTTTTATGCCTTTTGAATCATCTGTGGTGCCATTGCCACAGTCATGTCTAGACTGGACGTACTGGAGATTGACAAGTCCATTACCTCACCACTCGATTAGTTTGATGTTTCGGGAGACAATTTGTTTCCCCCAGCTTCCAGTCTTTATGCTAAGCTAAGGCTAACCACCTCCAAGCTCTAGTGTAGCTCCATAATTTGTGTACAGACATCAGTGTAGTATTGATCGCTGAAACTATTACTTCAACTCGCAACAGTCTTTCACATGTGGGGAGGGGAAACGGTGTACATTTAAGGCCCCTAAACAGATTTATTAACTAAAAAACAAGTTGTTTTAAAAAATAAAATCACTCTGTGCAATCTGAGTTCCCCAGGAGTCAGCATGTAGTAGTCATTACCGTATAAGAATTGTACATAAGGCACTTCTGCATTGACTTCAGAGGCAGTTGCAGCTTAGTTCAAATCAGTTAAGTTTCTTCGATCTCAACACTCGTTTCGACCACTGACGGTACAAGAGGACAAATCACGTGCTGCACATTCTTTGTTGCCCTCCGCGGTGACTTTATGTTGGATACTATGGCGGCTCTTGTGAATCTTCACTTGGTAATGAGCACATACCATCCTCATAATACCCTAATGAGCACAACCAAGGGCGAATGCAGCCACACACTCTCACACATACACACACACTGCTGTCAAACATGCCACGATACACGTGTGCACATACACACACCCAGGTGGTCCCATGTCCTCGTTGTGTCTCAAGCCAGCTTACCCATTAGAAAACCAATCATGTTCTGCACCTGGGCCTATCAACGGTAGACATTTGGAGCAACGCGAGAAATCTCCCTTGTTTTCCTGCAATCTGCTTATTTCTTGTCCTACAAATGTTCCATTTGTCATAGAAGGAAAATCCTGAACGCTGCCGGAAAACCTGAGAAATCGAGCAACATTTGGCAGATTGTTTATATATGGGAATAAATGGTTTGTGTCAGGCGGGTACATTTTTGTGTGTTTGTGTGTGTGTGTGTGAGAGAGACAGAGAGAGAGAGAAAGACAGCAAGGGCAGAGAGAGAGCACACAGTTTATGTGCTTTCAGAGTACAAATACTGATACAGAATCACTTTAAGCTCATAAATGATAACAAAGGAGAGAGTCAACGAAGGTCAAAGTGGTCAACACCCTCTCTGTGTTGTCACATTTTTATAACAATTGAGAGGATAGGGAGAAGGGTTGGTAAGTGACTGATTCAAACTTACATTATGGCAAATACAGGGGTCAACATAATAACATGAACTCCTGTATAGTATAATAAATTCTCGGGCCTATGAATAAACAGTTCTCTGACACAGACTCAGAACAGAACAGCTTCACAAAGGCTGTTATTGCGGAGCTTTTGAACTAAACAGGATTATACAGGTGGTGGTGGTACATTAGCATGCTATGCTGTGTGTTAGCAAGCTAATGTTAGCATTCAGGTAACACTATCCGAACTTTACAGATGGTACCACCTTCAAGCCAAATTATAATTTCCCCCCCAACTATTGTGCTTCTGGTTCGTAATGAGCATCACAGCCTCATGGAATTCAATGCTATACACTGGTGCAGACATTTTTTATTCCAAATTCAAAGTACCGTTCAAATGTGGGTGAATATTGCATCTGTAATGATTTGATCGAATTCAAACATTCAGTGTATGAGAGCAACAGACCTAAAATGCCCTCTTCTTTTGTACTAACAGGATATGACACAATATGTGAGCAACTCCACCATTTCTTTTGTGCATTGGGAACCGTGTACATCACAAGGATGCAATAAGGAGAACTGGATATCGCGTTTAAAGATAGCGCCCCATCCATTCCATTTAACGTTGCTAACTGAGTGCGTGCACCAAAAAAGCCTGCGCAGGGTTCCTCGCACTTCTGCATCTTTGGGCCCATAGAGCCTGCGCACTAGATCTCTTGTCCAGCTGAGCAGGTTGAGAGCATGCGCATCCAAGACATCTGCTGGCCGAGCCGGCTGAGCCTTTTCCAATGATTGTGTGTGGGGAAAATGCTGTTTGGTCCAGTGTGCTTCATGCGACGATCCTAGAAGTTGCAGTAATGAGTGCAACTGCAACATCAAAATCACCTCACAGCGTGGTTCCTGGGGGCTTGGTACATCAACAGCACTCTCAAGAATCAAGCGATCTTTGCATGAATGCTGACTGCTTTGAGTACACTTAATTTTGTCACTTTTCCAGTGTGCACACACTACACAATCAAAACCAGCATATAAAAATATATTGAAGTCTGACTAAATCCAAACATGTGACATGTAATTAGTGCGCCAGTGTCCTCGGTGACACTGCGATAGCTGACTGCAGCCCTCTAATTATCCTGGGCTGTAAATATTGTATAATTCCATATTGAGCCGCAAATTACACTGGGATAACACATCCGGTACTAAATACCGCTGATAAGAGATGACACACTGACGCCTCCGTCTGTAGCCGCGCCCCGTGCCTCACCTTTCACCTGTCTCTCAACATGCCATCATCATCACTCCCACACACACATACACACCACAAACCACCTAATGCGCCATCCACCATAATCACTTTCACACCACAGAGGGATGGAGCGAGAGGGAGAGAAGCAGAGAGAAACAGTGGCAGAGCGATTAGCTTGACATCACTCAAAATAAGGGTGTGATAGAGGAGGGAGCGGGCGAGTGTAAGAGAAAAACGAAGAACAGGTGAGAGGCAGGGAATGAGAACAAAGCTAATAAGACAGTGAGATAGAGCCAGTCACAGAACGTAGGCATAGAAATGTGAGAGTGAAAAAAGAGATGGGCAGCCGGCGTTAAAGTAGAGATGGGACGTGGAGACATAGCGAAGGCAGACAATGAAAATCAACACCATTTCATTTTTATTTAAAAGAAAGAGGCGAAAAAGAGAGAAGAATTCCTTAATGGCTGAGGAAAAATGAGCGATAGATAGAACATGCCTGGAGGATATCACTATATTTATACTCTACTATGCCATTATTTATTTCTTTCTCTCCCTCCCTCTCCCCTGCTCCCTTGCTCCCTTTGACGGGCCTGATTTTTAATAACATGCATATCTTTGTTCTTCTTCTTCTTGATTAAGGGATGGAGATTGGGAAGACAGTGCCGCAGGGGCCAGTGAAGACCACACTCCTGCTGGATGGCGGACAAATCCCCCTCCTTCCCTTCCTTCCAACAATCCCTCTATCCGTTTCCCCCCCACGCCTTCACAACATGCCGCCACCCATCCCCCTGCCCTGCGAATCTTCATCCTATCATCTTGCTTTCTCAGTCTTGACTTCTCTCCCCTCCCTCATCCTGGGTAGCCTCCTTCTGTCCCTCCCTCTCTCCCTCGTTCCCCCATCTACACACCCCTCATCTTCATCTCATCAACCACTCTCTGCATCCCCTTTCATTTACATAGGAGGACATCTATTCTACACGCTGGAAAATATGGTTTAAATCAACAACAGGATATAAATAAAAGTATTTTCACATATTTATATAAATATACATATATATATATCATGATATATATGCAAAATCTATATTTCACCATTATGAATTATAGCAGACTGTAGTCCTCACACATGTATGACAAACTTCTGTGACAAATTTTTTTATTCCAAGGAATGGCAATGTCAGCCTGTCCACCATTTTGGTCCAGACTGAAATATAATACAACTACTGGATGGATTGCCATGAAATTAATAGTGTATAGTATCTCCCAGTCTGTTCTCTAGTAATTTATCATAATCTACTATACAGTCCTCCGATCAGATTTATTCAGGAACCTCCCTCAAACCTTAATGACTACTCACATTTTTGTGTACCGCATTGTGAAGTGTTACGGATCATTTTATATGCCTAAAGCTTTTACAAAAACCCTTTTGTGCACTTAATCATTTTGCAAGATTAGATGTCACTTTTTGTAAAAGAGCTGGATGAATAATTTAAAGTTTTTGTTTTGCCCCTCGCACCACCTTCCTTCTCCTATCCTCCCCTCCCTCTTCTCTACTCCTCCAACTCATCCTGCTGGTAACAACCCAATCCTCCAGCCTCCCTGGCACATTAACATGACAGCCGTCAGCACCTCTGTGCAGCGTGGCCTTTGCGCTGTGAGTATGTAAGGATGCATGGATCTGTAGAGATGTGTCACGGCATGTGTGGCTCAGTGAAGTCTGCGGGAGTTGTGAGCGTGAGCATACAGTACACGCATAAATATTTATTCATAGTTATTGTATGCGAGTTGTGTATTTCCAGCTGCTTTTTGGTTTATCGTACCTTTTACTCCACCACTTTAATTTGGCAGCTATAGTTACATGATACTTTCCAGAATAAAATTTTAATTCGAACCATATGATCAGATTGTTAAATATGATGCGCTGTTATGGATTCAACTCCCAAACCGTTAAAGCGCCCATAGTTAAAATTAGGCACACTTCTACCAGTTACAACATGAAATGCTGCTTACATGTTAATGTATCAGTCATAATGTAATTCTGCATAATGAGTACTTTCATACTTCATATCTACATAAGTACGTTTTGCTGATAACACTTCTGTATATTTAGTTAAAGGGATGGAAAATTCTCATTCACCTATTTAGTGGTATGCAGATAGTTTTGGCTTTGGGTGGTTGGAACTTACTGTCAGTGGTTTTATTGCGTAGAAGGTAGTTCTGATCAAAACTGTTCACTGTAAAGACACTTTGCTGCTGAATTTTTTAAAGGTAATATTTTATTGCTGTGAGCACCACAAGCAAAATTTGATTCACACACACAGTATCAGGGTGGAAGCAGCAATCTCAGAGAAGGGTATCTTAAAACCTAGGTGATCAAAACCAAAACTATCTGAATGGCTACATACCACCAGAAGCAAGTGAGAGATTATGTAATTTGTGTTAACTGACCATTTAAGTGAGATTTAAAATGCAGGAATTTTATTCATGACTTTTCTGCCTTTATTTCAGATCTAAATACTGCCTCCATCACTGCTTTCTGCCATGTACCTTGGCAGGCATCACCACAGCAACCAAACTCAGACAGGCCTCGGCCTGACGCCGGCTTTTATTGGTCCAATAAAGCTTGAACAACGTACCATTGCTTGCAATCAGCTGGTGTAGCTAAATGTGTGTATGGATGTGTGTGTGTCAATGCATTTGTGTTCTATGAATGAGGACTTTGTGTGTCTACAATGTGTATGTCTCTGTGTCATATCACATTTAACACGTCGCTTCACTCACCATCCATTGTTGCAAATTTCTTACTACCATGATGATCTCTCACTCGCTCCTTTGTTTTTTGCCATTTTGCGCTATCTGTCTCACTGTGCCGCATTTTTCCCTTCCCTCCCTTAAGCCTGCAATACATGCTTGGCCATACACACACACACACACACACAAACGGATTGCGGATGTGCTGACACAAGGATATTCTTCCTTCCGCATGAGCCTTCTCCTCTAAGCTTCGGGTCAGGACAGAGCACATAGCATCCACATACCAGTAACAGCTTAAAGACTGGATCTCAGTCTCTGAAATCGACAAATACACAAACACACGTGGACAGAAACAAATACACACACATACACAGTAATGCATGTGCTGTATTTATTTTTCATTATCCTTCACCTTCTCCGAAAGCCTCTGTTTTCTCCAACAACACTTGCTAATCATCATCTTTCCCTTCCTCGTTCCCTCCTGGAACAAAGGTGAAGGGCACAGAAAAGAGCAGATGAGGGAGGGAAAGAGAGGGAGACTCTAATGGTGATGTTTTTCAATTGGGTTGATTTATGGCTGGCTGTTACCATTATTTTACCATTTACTCCAGCGGGCTGGAGGAACCAGGCTGGACAGCTCAAGCCGGAGGGGGAATAGAGAGCGGAACACCAGGGCCACGGGAAATATACAGTAGGTAGGACACAATGAAGAAGAATGCAGCCAGGCTTTTGGGATGAAGACAACCAGGGCAGAGAAAGATAGGAGAGAATGAAGAAATAAAGGAGTGAGCGGAGGAAAGATAAAGAGAGGCAGAGGAGAGAGCAGAGGGGGGCTTAATGAATGTAAAGGCTATAACAATGAGGTGAGGTAAATTGTCCATTAACTCAAGAGTTTCTCATGCGTGTGTGTTGCCTCACCATAACGTTCCAATTTAGCAGGTTACACTCTGATGCTTCCTGGCCAGAGACATGCAAAGCGTCTTTAGGATACCGAGTTAGACTGAAGTAAGACAGAAGAGAGCGATTGAGGTGGACAGATAAGAGACGAGAGGGAATTGTGACAGGGGAGAGAAAGGGGAAGGTAGGAGAATAAGACAGAGAGAGTAAGATGGAGGAAATGTAGTGGTGAGGGAGAGATAAGGGGAGAAGATAGTGAAGCCGGAGAGGAAATATTGAAAGTTGAGAAAGAGAGCAATAGGGGGAGAATGGATAATTCAGCTGGAGAGGAGGAAATTCACAGGGGGAGGGAGATACCATCAGTTCTTCAGATACAGAGGGAGATAGCCACTGCAGAGGGACAGGATCAAGATTTCAATACGGACCCGAAAGGAACAGAGAGCACCGCATTATCACACAGCAAGAAACACAATTATTACTTTCGACAGCTCCTGAGAGAGTGGAACAAAAAACAAAGAGTGAGCCCGGGCAGCCATGATGCTCTACAAATGACACAACAATTTGGTGGCAGAAAGGGGTGAACTGGATGGGAGGTTAATCCGCTTTAATTGGTCTGCGCAATCACAGTGTGCGATGAGGAAGATAATGACGGGAGGGACAAAATGACTTCTTACTCTGATGCGGCCTAACTGGCCGAACTGAGTCTGTCACATCAATGTCATTAACGTGATTCAACAATGGATATCAAATGTCACATATCAGTTAATTTTTAATGAGTTGAAAGAGTGCACTGCACCTCATCCTACAGAATATTTGCACACCGCAGCGTTTGACGCTAGTGATGGCAGGCATTTGGCAGCGTTTCCATACCGCAAACCAAACGCAAAGGGACACCTGTCATTAACACTTATAATGAATCAGTTTGGTGTCTAACTAGCTTGTAGTTCCATGCCAAGAATAGCCACACACACTCCTTTAGCACCTTAGCCACTAGCATGACTGATACTTCCTGGTAGGACGACAACATTTATTCAGCCACGGTGGCCTGAGCAGTTTTGACAGGTGTCAAGTTGAAATGATGAAACACATCAAGAAATTATCAACAGTTCAAAGGCCTCTCCATTCATCAGTTCAGCCAAGACTGCTGCGATGCGTGTTCATGTGCTGTTTTGTTTATGTGTTAAGTGTTTATGAATGCATGTGTCTGTGCCCATGAGTGTGTACGTTCACGCACGCGCATCTGCGTGTGTGCTTTGCGCCTGCATGCATGCGGTGCATCTGTGTACGTGTTTGGATGTTGCCAATGTGTGTAGGAAAGGAACACACACTGTATAAAAAGGATTAGCTCACTATTATGGAGGAGCTGTCAGATGCCTATAAGACCAAAACACATTTCCCCTCCCGTCTCCCTTTAACCAATGTTGCTTAATCTCCACCCAGATCCGCCTCAGAAAGACTTAAGGGCTGTTACTGATTCCTCTAATGCTTTCAGATGAACCCTATGCTCTGACATGTATTCAGTTAGCAAGAAAAAAACTTAAAAGTGCACAGCCTAAAACAGTGATGGAAAGGCAGTGAAAACTGTGTATTCCACCCAGAGTGATGGGGGAGGGTCGGTTATGCAGAGGGTTATTCATAACCAGCAGCCTGCTATACTGGAGGCTATCAAACTCCAGCAAGTGTATTAGCAATTCACCAGGCAGGGTTTCTAATCACACCACCGCTGCACAGGGCTGCATGGGCTTATAAGGTGCTGGTTCATATTCTCAGCCTTGGGGGAGCACTGGGTTAATATTCCAAGTGCCTATAGATGAGTTATGATTTGAAGTGAAAGTGCTGGGAGAGTTATGTAATTTGCGCTATCGTTATCTGCAGTAATAGACATTATCATCAGTTTGTTTCCGGCAACTGGAAAATGTGAAACCTATCCCTACAAAATGGCATTGCAGTGCAACTCTAGAGATTATTATAATGGTTTTCTTAATAAATGCGCTGACAAAATAGTATCATTAGGTAGTTGACAGCATAATTGGTAGGTAATTTTGAAATACTGAGCAATGAATGGATAACACAGTACAGTAGACAATCTCAGATGTTGTCGGGTCTACGTGGTACACTTCAGCTTTGTGGAATTTTCTTTTTTAATTAGTGCCTCCAATCTTTCTCATCAGTGCATGCATCATTAGACGAACATGAGGGTTAAAATGATAAATACTACAGAATGTATTTACCGTACAACTGAATGAAGGGCTTTTCAGTTCAGTAAATGATCATGGCCACAATTCTTTTATCAACATGGCCTCTCAGTCTCTAATGAGCCTCACACACCTTCAGCTTTGCTTTGCTCGAAAGCAAACATTGCTCATGTTTATTCATGATATGCCAATATGGGCCACTTCAAAAGATTGTCCGGTTGGCACTTTCAAGAGAGTTGCTCTCTTCCTCTCACTCTTTCTTTCTCTCTCTCTCTCTCTCTCTCTCCCCGAGTTACAGTAGCTCTCCTTTGGCCCAGCCTGCTGCACCTGTCTCCCTGCCAGGACTCGAGCTTTATTTACCGTAAAGCTTTCACACAGATAAACACAGCAACTCAGCAGCTGCCGTGCACGCACACACACACACTCACAGGCGCACACAAGCTCGTTTTTGCACAGGCACGCTCCCAGATTTTGGCTTATGATCAGAGCAAAACAAAACACGGCTGTTCTGGGCTCGCCTGTTTGTTTGAGTCCTGTCTTTCTTTTTGTCGATTGTTTTTGCTCAACACACCTTCCTCATTTTTCATCCACCTCATTTTTGATTGCTTTCCTTCCATCCTCAATCCTCTCTCTGCCGCACCCGTGTGTTCCGGTGAGAAAGCAGTGGCCTGAGCTGGAGGGGGTGGTCAGAGGAGGTGGAGGGAGAGGGGAGGATAGGGGGAGAGCTAGTCCACCCCTCCCTCACTGTCTCTCTCCCCCTCCACCCGACGGCTAATCGATGTGTTTGGGTTTCCCCCTGTGGCCGTGGCCCAGGCGGTTTGAAAGGTGAGCCCAACAGAGCTTTCCCCTTCCTCCACGAGGGCACGGAGAAAACCAGCCGCCCTAAGCCTGGCAGATTAGCTAGCCACTGGAGGACTTTACACCTTTCTGCTGAGCTATCGCTTCCTATCTCCTCTCCCCCACACCTCCTCTCCCTCTGCCTCCAACACCCCCTCACTGGAGAAGCCTTGGAGGATATGGTTGTACACACACACTTCCCTTTATTAGCATATTTCTGAATTTGGGTTTTCTTTTAAAATGGATTATTGTACAACAGTGTTTTAATATCAAAGCCTCTGTGGGAGAGTAAATGAGGTTGCTGCTGTAATGGTGTGGTCTCCCGTGAAAGGAGCCCTATGTTTTCTGAGTGAGATGGATACATGGAGGCAGCAAAGATGATGGCCCACAGGTAAGCATTTAGATGAATTATGCGCACACACACACACACAATCACACACATTACAATCATCCAAACGGTACACCGACCTCTGCAGCAGCATAGCCCGACAGGCTTGATTGCCAAATGAAAACAAAGGCTGCATGTACAGTGCTGACACACACCATCAGTCACAGATAGCCTGCGGTCACAATGATTACCTGCTGTATGTAAATCCATTGAGCAATAAGGCAGGTTACCCCCTTATGAGACATCGTTGTTATTATCGTGGACAGGAAATCACCAGCAAGTGCCAGTGGCCAACTGGTAGCGACTGATTACCTCCCATTGAGACTACTGTAGATGGCGAAATTGGAAAATGGTGATATCAGGAGCCGAGGTTACACAAATCTTCAGGCAGCGCAAATGATGTCTGTGTGTTTTGTCCTCATTTGTCAGAGTGGGCCAAGGTCTGACATTGTCAGGTAAACAATGAGTCTTCCCTGGGGAGACAACATATAACTGCTAATTAGCTACCTGTTGCTATTTGTTGTGATTTCCACCAAAATACAGTCAGATTCAAGCACAAAATCTTAATTTCTTATGTATCATGCAGATTATTCCTAACTATATCTTTAAAGTTGCTGTATGTAATGTGAAACGGGCTGTTTGTAGTTCTGACACACAGAATTATCACCCAACTCTGCGGTTCCCCTCAGCCCTAAAGAGCTTTTTATCGCTCTCATCAGTGTTGTTTCGAAAACGCAGCACACAGCTGTTTCTAGCAAGAAGACATTAAAACCCCACTATACACTACCTGCCCGGCACCAAATGGCAGACAGATAAAGGTAGCGACTAGTTGTTGAACATAGTGGAGCATTTAGCAGAGATTTCGGAGTTGGTGGAGACCAAAAACAGACTTACAGGTGGCCAGATGACTCAAACACTTCTCCGTATCTGCTGGGTGTTTTCTTCACTGTTTTCTAACACGTTCGCTATATTAACATCATGAGGTGATAATATGTCAGTGTTGTGTTTACAGCTTACTTCTGCTCCCTGAAGTGACCAAAGAAATCTGGTATCACAGGTTTAGATGCTGTTAAATAAAATTAAAGTCAGTCACCGGAGTGGATCAGCAGAGTATGTGCTCTCTCAGCCTGTATAACTTTCACATCAAAGTCTGTCTCATGAGTAGTCTGAAATCCTCTGTGCCTCACAGCATGACCACAGCTCCCCTTGTGTGAAATACATTGATTCTGGCTTCTACCACACGCCAGCGTTAACCATGACATCAGCAGAATGCATTGATGAACCCCTCTCTCTTAGGATTTCATCATGCATGCAATTCAAGGGAATTATAAACACACATGGGCAGCACAATACGGCTCTCATCTTGACAGAGCACTCATCTAGACACAGACGGAATAAAACGCCTACGCCTACTGTGTATTGCACATATAAGCATGGTATGCATAAACATGGCACACACACAGGCTACGTCAGATGTTCATGTCAGACATACAACAGGCTTATGCTCCTCGTCAGTCTTGTGTACAAACGCAGTTCATCGTTCACACATATATTGTTCTGTTTTTATGTGACTTTAACATTTGTGGGTTTGGTGAAACTTAAAAATCGCCACAGCACTTGGAGATTCAGAGAGAAGCACCAGATAAATTACTCAAGCTTTAGACTTTGATGCCAGAGCAAGTGAGTAGCTCAGGAGGACTTGAAATAAACACTGGTCAAACAACTCTGTGGATTACATCAAGTACCGCTGAACCAGAGACAAAAATTGTTTTTCATTTTAACTGAGCCTCTTGGATGATGTGCTGCTATTGTGTAGCTTAAGTGCAGTTGAAAAGTACCGCCCTCAGGAAGGTGTCAAACTGTTTAAAGAGTTGCTTTGCTTTAGCGAAGCAGTTTTACTTTATGTCACGCACACCTCCATGTGAGCTTAATTACAGTCAACACTTCCCTGGGTGTCTGAATTTACATTATTCACAGGCTACCATTTTACATCAGAGCTAGTCTGAAAGTTATACCTCAAAAAGGCAACGATGCAGATAATATTGTACTATTTCATGACACTTCTGTGTATGTGGTTGCAGCAGGGGCCAGTGGTGGGGGGTTGTCATCGCAGCCAAGTTTTGACTCAGCGTAAAAAAATGCTGCCATATTTTCCAGACCCACCACACGTTGGAGGAAATCTAAAGCCCATAAAATCACAAATGAGTTAATTAATCACATCTGTTGTATTTTTTTAATTCAGTTATAATGACATGATATGAGCCCATTTGGAGTATTATGTTTCATTGAGCCAATTAAATATTCAGCAGTTTAAAATCAGGCAGTAGCCCATAATCAACTGCTGCATCACCATTTGGATCGAGGCAGCTGAGCTGGAACTGACTCGCATGTTAATACTTCTGATTGGTGGAGCTGATTGCAGGCTCTTGACTCACAATCCCAAAATACCAGTGTTGTGGAAACAGTGAGACACAGGCCTTAGACTATATTTTAGGAACAAGAAGCAGAGGCATCTTTTGTATTTAATGTGCTATGTATCAGTAAGCTGCAGTTTACAGTTGGCGGCTAATTGAAGAGATCAAAGTCCCCAAAAGGTGACAACATCTTGTTAAGTGAATTAACATTTTATGGATTATTTAACAGAGGATGGTGCAAAACATCAGTTTGACATCTGGCCAGGAAGAAAATGCTGTAAATACGGATGATTCAATACCAAACTATTTTGATAATGATAAGTGGAATATAATAATATGGTATAAGATAATGATACAACAGATGAAAACTCTCAGGTGAGTGATTTCATTAACATCCCAGAGTGACACGTACATTTATGCTATAGCCATAATTCCCTGAGAAAATGCTGTGTCACGTTTTGTAGATATCAAGTTGAGATGAAAATCAGATACTGGATGAGAACCTCCAAACATATTCACATATAGAGGTTCTTTCATTGGGACATTTTGCACGAACATCCCTGGATTAGTGAGCTGAAATCTTTATTTTTTTTTATTTTACAAAACAGATTACAGTGTAATATTCCTGATAGCACATATTGCTCCTTATGTCTAAGCAAAGATGGTCTATTGATACTTGGTAAAAACTGAAATTATGAAAGTATTGTTTCAATAAGAAATCCCTACAGTGGAACACTTTATGTGAAGAAGAATTGAATTGAAGATCTCTATGTGCACAATTATGTTCAGGTACATTAGTATTTATAGAAACAGGCAGGTTTAATGGTCTCCTAGAAGAGGAAAGGCTTTGTTTGTTATGTGATTCAGATGAGACTGAAGACAAAGTCCATTTTATGTTTTATTGGTCATTATATAATGATTTGAAGCCTATAATTTTTTTGTAAAATGTTGAGTTTCAGAACCTTTTTTGTGACAGATTTGTAGATATTGGGAAAGGAGGCAAAGTTCTTTGTTTGCAATGTAGTGTTTTAAGCAAATAGTTGTGTTTTCTTCGGACATACAGTATATTTGTATGTATCTGTATATTTGGTAAGTCCACATGGGCTGAGCACTAGTGCATGTGCATGACACAACAAGTACTACTTTATCTCATTTGCAAACACTACATGGATGGTCCTCAACTACGCTGTTTTTTAACAGCATTTTGTTTGTCCAAGTACATTAAAGCAAATATGTGGAAATTCTATCTGATCCAGGTCCTCCACCTTGGAGTCCAGTAAAGTCTAGCAGAGCTGAGCTGAGCCCTACGTATATTAATGACCAGCTTCAGAGAGAGGCGATACCTGTAGATATCATGATTATTGCCATTATTACACTGTCAGGCAAACTGCCACCCAGCAGGAGCCGCAGTGAGACATTAAAATGTAAAATAGACTCACTAGACCAAGGCTGACAATGCCGTTACCTGAATGACTTTTGAACATTTTTTTCACACAAAAGCAATTATGTAGAATTGTAGCAGAGTGGATGAACAGTACAAGACTGCTTGCAGAGTGCTTCAGCACAGGTTGTAACAGAAGACATTGGCCTTCTACTGTAGTCACACTGTCTAAATACAGGGTTTTCAAACATCTTTACAAAAAGGCTCCCCAAACACATTCACACATAATTTCAATCCACTCTAATTTACAACTGTGCAACTGTTAATACTGTGATGACTAACGCTAATGAAATCTCAGATCAGTAACAGTAACTCACTATAATATGCCCTCACTATCCTATCTCATAATAAAATAACAGTGAAATTAAACCAGTTTTCCTTATTTTGCAGCACGACCCCCTCAGGCCTCCTCAGGGGTCTGCAGACAGGTTTGATCAGTGATTGCAGTATGACATCCCCTGCTGAGACTTCATTTTCCAGCTACGGGCTTTGCCTGCTTAGTCACTGGTTAGATTAAAAGGTGTGCTCTTTCACTCTGAAAGTTGTTTTCTGATGTTCTGCTAGTTGGACTGACACCATTTGACAGATAAATATGGTTATTACCATGAGGCTGGCAAAGATTTGTGAGTGTGGAATATTTGTAAACAGTGTAGTAAAATACACCACTACTTTGAGCTAAAGTTAAAGTTATACTTTTGTGAATACACACAAAGTTTAGCAGTCAAAGTATTGACTCTCTGTTTGGCCTAATTTACAAAGTTTTCTATTCTGTTTTAATTATTATATCCTGCGATTTAATGCTAATTCTGCCTGCAAACTGGCTTTCCCTTGTGGTGCAATAAAGGCTGCGTTTCACTGAATACAACAAGTGAATGAGGCAAGCTGGAGCGACCGCAGCTGAAGCTTAAAAATATGATGAGCACAGTGACATAAGCAAACCCTCTGGTAAGAATCAAGAAATTGACATAGACTTAATGAGCAGTCATGCCACCATGAAAACAACACGCAACACTACCCAGAATGCCTTTCGCCAGCCTTGCCATATTCTCTCGGGGACAGGTCCTGAAATGACCTCAAATGAAGCCTATCAGCCTTTGTCACTTACACACTCGCACGAGGCAGCGGCAATCTAGCGGTGAAACATTATAGCTGTGACTTTCTGAGCCTCTGCCCGCCGACTGATTAGGACAGGCCAGGTCAGGTCTGATCACCTGAGCCTCAGACCGCATTACAATTACACTGATAGAATACTGACCTTTTATACTAACGCTAATACAGGAGAGTGTCACTGCCGTCTTTAGTGTTGTCCTGTGTGTATCTACTGAGGCACTAAATAGCTAGAAATACACAAAGCAGTTACAGTAACAGTACACATATACAAAAGATCACACTTCCACCTGGTTCACACACATTATATGCATTGCTTTTATCTTTTTGCAATCCAATCTTAATGACTCCATTAACTGAGAGGCCATTAGCGGCATTCACTTTATGGCCAGCCAAACAGCCCAGCCGGGAGCACATTATGGAAAGGGCATGTGTGTCCTAATGTCCATTTCTTGTCACCCTCCTCACACACACACACACACACACACTCAATCTTTCCCCCAAGGCCACCTAGCCTGAAGCAAGCAGGAGTGGACAAACGACTAAGCAAACAGGGCCATTTTTTGTGCTCCATTAGGCAATGAGGAGCAAAGGTTTAGTGCAGGCTGCAGTGCCTCGCGCTGGTGGTCAAGCGGCGGAAGATTGAAAGCAGAGGAAACTGAAGTGCTGCTCAGAGTTAGAAGAGATCTCATATCCCAAATTAGCCGGGCTCACTTTGGAGCAGGGGCTGTCTGAAACACTTCAGGGGTGAACCACCACGTAAGAGGCATCACGGGGCATGATAGCAGAAGCCAATCACAAGCTGATAAGAAAATTATGGATTCCGTGTTGGTAACAGTCTAACAATTATCTGTTCCTGATGTAACACTGTAAATGTATGTTTTTTAAAAAGAATGAAGCATTCCCTGCTACATTACGTCACAGTTAAAGAAATAGCAGCTGCTGACCACCTTTGAAGAAACAACAGCTGTTCCCACCAAAGAACTGTAAAATGATTAATGATGCAGTGGAGAATCATCAAGGATCGGTATTGTGAAGCCCATTTAAAACTGGAACCAAAAAATTGCCGATTAGAAAATCTAGCCCTGAGGGATGATGGGATCACTGATCTGAAAGGACCTAACTGGTACAAACAGGCAATGAGAAGCTCTGAAACCTAACGTGAAAGATTATCTTATGAACCATGTGCATTTCTGACACAATTTGGACCAAGTCAAGTGAAATGATTGTACAGTATACTGTACCAACACAGTATACTGCTGCTGTGAAAAGCACTTAAAAAGTGGAGAGCGAATGACACAAACACGCAACTGATAATTTGGCACATCATCTCCATATTGCCTTTCTTTTTCTGCATGTCTGGTCTCGCTGAGCAGAGTGCATGCGATTCAACATGAATGCTTTTTGACTGGAGCTGTACTGGTTCTACAGAGTGACTCATACAGTTATTTTGTGACTATGGGGCTCAGCTGGGGAGGGCCTGGGTTCAAAGTTCATCTGATGTCACCGAAGCAAATACACTCCATGACATGTACATGAAACCTCCACTAGATGACAAATGTGCTGCACAGGAACCGAAACTGAAATGAATGGTTGCCAACTTGCAGTGGTTTAGGGCTGTTTTCAGCTCCCTGTTTGTGCTGTGTGTCATTTTTCATTGATTTCGTTTTGTGCCCTCCACTCTGGTTTGTTATTTGTTACTCTTATACTATACCATCAGATGCTAAATGCGTCTTTTCTGTTTCCTGCTCCAAGCTAATCTTTAGCTCTGCAGGCAAATGGTTGCTCCTGTTGAGAGGAGAGTGGAGATACTTCATATCTCATAGGAGGGGGTTTGAGGCCAGAGCCAACCCTGGTATTAGCTCACTACTCTGGGAGCAGTGTGGTTCAGACGGTTGTACTTTACTTCCGCTGAGCAGGACTGGACAGCGGTTTCTGCTGCCTGCTTGTTTTTCCCCTCTCCCGGGGGGTGGGAGACCATTTATCAGCTACCAGAAGAACACATATCGATGTGCAACACAGCCTGGGAATTCAGCTTTTATTACACTTTAAACTGCAAGGTCAACTTGGCAGGAATCCGTGTCAAAGCTGTCAAGCGCAGAAACATGAAACAAATAGCCCACGCAGAGGATGCGGTGTAAAACATCGAGATAACGGGGCAGACGTCTCACCACAAGAGCCTTGGTTTATGTCTACACGTGTGGAATCAGGTAATATACTGAGAGGTTTTCCTGTTTACTTGTTTTTTAGTCCCTTTTGGAGCTGACGGTGCAACATTAACAACGGGGGAAAAGATAAAGCAAGTCAAAATTTATGTCACATGATTGGACGTAATGACAACATCCGTCCATTTTAGGAAAAAACCCTAGTCTGACAGTATCCTCTTGTTTATGGCCACTTGTCGTATGAAAAGTCACACCAACTCTTTCCATTTCTACCCAGCGGCAAGCCGAGAAGCCATGTTGTGAAGCATGGACCCTTGTGACAGTGTACTGTAGTCAGAGCTGTCGTGCCTTTGATGCCATCATATGCCACTCCTCCTCTCTTCTCTGGGTTTTCTGACAGTGACAAAGGGGATCGGCAGCAGTGTGTTATCAGTGTGCAGCTGCAGTAATCGTATTATTTAGTAATCTTAATTCTGAGAGGCTGACCAACAGTGTGAACAAAGCGGGGCCTTGCTAAGCCCATCAGAGTCCTCCCATGGAGCAGAGGTCTTTTCCTGCTCCGTGGCCCCTCTAGACCCGCGCACTCCCTTTTCCCTCTCTGTTTCTCACCCTCCCTCCTCTATGTGTCCTCCTCTCTGTTGCTTTCTGTCTCACACTCTCTGTGTCCTCTCTCACTCCCCTTCTGCTCTTGTTCTTCTATCTCCAGATTGTTTTTCATTCTCTCTCTCTCTCTCTCTCTCTCTCTCTCTCTCTCGCTTTTTTCCTTCCTTTTTTTCCACCCTCCCAATCTTTCTGTCTCTGTAACGCTCTGAGCTGGGAGTTTGTGTAATGGCGTTATTCACAGTTCATTGGTCTGTTTGAAGGGACTATCTTGATTGAGCGTCTCCCGGTGCAGGGCCTGGTGACTGTGGGAGTGTATAAAGATGTGGATGTGTCCGCGGAGATAGATGGGCTTAGTAATATGCAGGACATTGCAGAGGCTGGGTCTCAGGATAGAGTTTTATCCAAGGCAACACATAGGGAGATAAAAAGGAGGCTGAAATGATATGCAGCCGGGGTGTAATGCTCAGGGCATTAGACGTGAAATGGAGGCAACAAAGAACTAGTCAGGGAATCAGAGTCATTCTCATTAGCTGGTTCACCCTCTTCAGTTTTAGCCCCACATCCCCTTTCCATCTCACCCTAATGAATGCAAGTACACTGACACAGAACCAAAAAACTGCTCTGAGAAGCAAAAATACTCACCACTAATTAGTTCAAATTAACCTCAGGACCAATATGTAGGCGTGCACACACACACACACACACCCACACACACACACAAACACACACACACAGAAAGGCACCTCCTTTGCCTCTTTCTGACACCACTCTGATGCTGTTGTAAGCTTGGCTGTAAGATCAAAATCTCTTTCTTTGGCAGACACACACACACACACACATGCTCAAATTGCCTGGAGCAGAGGAAGCACAGGAAAGCAAATCCGCTGTGAAGACACCATAAAACCAACACTGCAGAAAGACAGACCACGTCTGTGTTTCTGCATACATGAGCTGAACACACGCTAATGACATGCAGTGCACATGTGAACACACACACAGAAAGAGAGAGAGTCCTACTTACAGAATGAATCAGACGTTATCAGAGGCGCTGTGCCATATTATCGCTGTAGTAGTGAGTCAACACAGGCATTGGGATCTGAGACCACAGGGTTTTAGCACTTCAGCCGAGGGGGTTGGGGGGGGCGCCGTGGGGGAGTCAGAGAGGTTCACACTGTGTCATTGGGGGTGAGGACATACAGAGGGAATCTAGAGGATTCCAGTCTTTATACTCAGATGGAGGAAATAATCCCTTTAGGACAAGGCAAGAAAAATCAACAATTGCTGAAAGGAGAGGTTCAATTCTGTGTACAAAGAGAATAAGGGATTGATTGGGCCGGTGTTTTTCTTCTTTCTATCTCTCACTTTGAGAAAAAAAGCACAAAAAAAAATAACAAGACCCGTCTTGACAAATAAGAAAAGGAAGGGGTGAAAAATTAGTCAATCAAAATGGGGCTCCACCTTTCCTTTTATGCTGTCTTTTTTCTGCTTTCCTCTGTCTGCACACCTCTTGTTTTCCTCGGGATTGCGGAGGGCCTATGAGCAGAGGAACACCGGCATCAGAAAACCAATCACCTCGCCAGACGACGAGAGAACATAAAGGAGTAAATGACAAGCAGATGAAGGGGAGGATTTCCGACACCTGCTCTCTCCCTCAGTTTCTCTGCCTGCCTCCCTCCCTCTCTCTCTCTCTCCAACCTGTATTTCCTTTCTAGTAACAGCCCCCTCCCTCCCAGCCTGTTTCTTTAGTGCATGGGCTTGCCACAGTACTGACTGTGGTGGATACAGATGAAGTGAGATTCTCCAGAAGCTACAAACACAGGGATGCTCCTCTTCTTTCTCTCTGTCTCTGCTTTCTTTCCTTCTCTCTGTCTCTTCCTCACACACCGCATGGAATGACAATGAATCGCACGCTGTCTACTGTGCCGGCACTGGATGTCTGCCTGGCTCTCTGCCTGACACTTGGAATAGGCTGTGTACCCGTCTTCCTGTCTGTCTGTCTATCTTCCTGTCTGTCTGTCTTACCAGCCTTAGAGCTTGTCTGTCATTCAGTATAGCTGTCTGTTTACCGGGCCATCTTTCAGTCTGTCTTCCTGCCAAACACTAAGATACAGACCAGGCAGGTGCAGGGGGGACATAACCCTACTCTCCTGCTCAAGTGCCCCCCCTGGTGTAAATCCCGACCCCTCCCCTGCCCATTGCGCTAACTAGCCTCCAACACGGCACAGACGAATTAGAAAGAGGCTCTAAGTCTCCAAGAGGATTTCGAACAATCCTAGTTAATTCTCTATTTTTCTTTTCTTGCCGTCTCTGCTTCTTTCTCTGTCCTCCTCTTTCTCTCTCTACCTGTTTCCCTCTATTTTCTCCTTCTCCTCTCCTCAGTGCCAGTCTCCTTGCTCGTTATCTATTCTGGACAGTCTGTCCCTCCTCTCTCTCCATCACCGAGGGAGGATGAAGAAGAATGGTGCTGCTTCATAATGTATTTCTCCGCAATGTGTGAGAAAGATGGTGAAAAAGAAAGAGGGGGGAAATGTTGGATAAAGAGGGAGTTTTTGAAATTGTTCCTTAAAAAAAAAAAAAGAAGCCCTCTTTCCCCCACAACAAATCACCCTCTCGAGGGGGGATTTTCAATTACTCGCTTTTGCCCACAAGCCAATCTGGAAAAGTGGCCCAGCACTCAGGTGTGCACAAAAGTGTCGTAATCTCGATAGGATATCCGGTCGATAAATCCGGACATGTCCGAAAGCTCCATACCATTGCTCAAGCATCACTGCAGCCTATTTCATTTCAGATGAAGTCCAAGAAGCTCAATCGTATGCTCAACAGGTCGATTGGTTTGTTGTAAGTCAACTCCTCTGAGGTTTGTCACCCTCTGCTTCTCTCTACTTCCTGTAGACGGCTTCTGGTATCTCAGTCTAGCTTGTCCGGCCTCAACTCTGCAGGTTCAGTCCTCGCTGGGATGGTTCAAGCTGATGGCTGGAGATGGTGAAGGCGGTTAGGTGTGGAAAGCTAGTCGCTGGAGGGTGTGTGTTGGCTTCCATGCTGCCCATTTGGTGTCCATCTCTGCAAAGCTTCAGATCTGGAGGGAGAAGAAGAAGAGAGGCAAAGTAGAGAGGAGAGAGCGTGAGAGTGCATGAAAGGTTAGCATGGTGACATTTGTGTCACTCTGCCTTATCGCGTACGTCATTCTCCCCCTCGTCACACTCCACCCTGCCTGTCGTCCTGCTGTCTATTCCGTCCTTGTCACTCTTCCTCTGACTTTGCTGCTTGTTTGCTCCTTCCTACTCTCCACTCACTCTATGATTTGATCCTTTCACCCTCTCCCAACAAGCTCATCTTCAAACACTTTCCCCCGTCACATCTCTCTTCTGTTCCCTCTATCCAATTTTAAATCTACACCTGGCCCGCTTTCATCCAATCATTTCTCCTGTCTTTTTCTTCAATTCCAAGGTAGCTGTCCATCACACTCCACAGTATCCCAGACGAGATGCTTGTGAGGGAGCACACTGAAGGACAGAGAGAGAGACCTCTGACTGGTGAATGTGCCTGAGGCAGGTGGAGGACTGCAGTCCAAGCTTATAGTATTGGTCAGGTACAAGTAGTCATACTTGACAGGTGTAGACCAGGGCTGTCATTTTTATTCGAAATTCAAATTATTGAACATTTGAACATGAAATATTTGATCTGTTATGATGTATTAGAATTTTTAAACTTTGCGGTGTAGAAGTGCAATAGGGTGCCTCGTAATCCAGCGGGGTCGTTCCTAAAACACAGCGCCCGTCTGATCCACTGCATGCCCTGTTGCCCTCAGTAAACTGTTGTTGCTCTCTTTGCTAACGTAAAAAGAAAATGACAGACATAAGAGCTGCGCTTTTGAGTTTTACTGTTCAGTTTCATTACAGTAGTCATGGAGCTGCATCAAATTGTTCAAGAAATAAACCAACAGAAGAGTGAAAATGTATAGATGAGAATGTCCTCATAAAGAAAAGGAGCAAATTGCTTGTGTGGAGTAACATTCACGGTTTGCCACAAACTCCATTTCAATTTCTATGTTTTTACACAAACTGATTTTAGATTTGGGAGTAACACAGGGACATTTTTTTAAACTGTAAGATTTCCAGGCAGCATTTGAGACCTCTGACAGGTCATAACGTTGGCATTCGGTTGTGCTTGCTTGCATTTGATGTACACAAATAAAACTGAGTGCCTTGGATCAATTTTTCAGCTCCATGATGGATATTGTCACATTTATGTACCTTTATATTGTGCCAATACATATTCTTACATCCCTTCAAACTAACAATGTTCCAGGCAGACAGGTATGCATGCAGATGACAGATGGTAAAACTAATGTTGGCCTGAGCTTAGACAGACTTGGATGCCTGATGAGTTTCTTTTTTTTTTCATTTCCTAATATATCATACCGCCTTTTGTCAAATAGATTGCCTAAATCTAAAAATAGCAGCAGGATGTCAAGTCTTAGCTACCCAACAGGTACTCTCAGCTCTGTTACTATGCAACAGTTTGCACCTGTTGAATATATAAAAGTCATTTTTGAATTCTAATCAAAAAGCTCACAGCTGAGTGATGAATACCTTCTTAATTCAGAACAGCACAGAGAAAGCATACATTTCTTTAAAAGTAGATGTCGACCCAGAGCCACGCAGTGACAATATCATCTCTTTTAACAGAACAAAACGCGATCATTAAACAGGTTTAGTGACTCCTTCCTCTTTCCCAGAGTCCAGTGAGGTGATGGTCCATTTAAAATGAAACATTAGAGGCCATTCAGTGTATCAGCTCCAATCAATACTGCTGTGTGGATAGATGTGACCCTCCTGTGACACCCATATCCTCACAGGACCATTTAGGACGAGACCCATGTGTGTGTGTGTTGGCTCACCGGTTAGGTTAGTGCTCAGCGTCTGTGCGTGAGTACATCTGTGTGCACAGCCTTTGTTGGCACCGTTAGCATGTGGGTGGGTGTGAATTGGTGTGCAGAAGGTATGTCAGCAAGGAGTGTAAAGACGGAGGTGCGTGTAAAACGAGCACCAATGTGTGTGTGTGTGTGTGTGTGTGCGTGCGTGCGCATATGTGTCACAGCTGTCATGCCTGAAGCAATTAAACACATTGATCTACTTCATAACCTTCTGTTCCACCAATCCCACACACTGAGGCTGAACACACACCTCTGCCCTCTCCGCATTGTGTCACAGACGCACACACATGAAACGCTATCAAAATGATTGACACAGACACAGAAATAGCAATCCTTTCACACACACACACACACATCCACAGCATCTCCATTCATTGCCTGTGTCAGGAAAGAGACTCAAACGTCTTCGGTGTGTCTGAATTCAAACTGAATGTAGAGCTTGAAGAGACCGAGAGAGGGATAGAGGGGGGGGGTGACACAGTCGAAGAGGGGAAGAGAGAGAGAAGCAAAGAGGGAATGGGGGGAGAGGGAGGGGAGGGGGGGAGAAGCAACAAATTGAAGTGAGCCATTCAGATCAGATTTCGTCCAAATCCATCAAACTGGACAGGCCTGTTTATGTCTCAATGGGGGGGTGAGGAGAGATGGACCCTGGATGAAAAGAGGACAGAAGGAGGGATGGAGGGAAACAGGTGGAGGAATGGTAGTGAGGTGGGTTGGACATGGTGAGTGGGTGAGAGACACAAGGAAACGAAGGGAAAACCCACCAGTGGTGAAAATGCTTTTAACATAACTGCAGACTGAAGAAGAGGAGGCAGACAGAGAGATATAAGAAACAAGAAAATGAGAGGTGAAAGAGAATGGAAAGAGGAAAGACGGAGGAAGAGAAGGACGGACACTCACCCATTTCAGCGGGCTCTCCACAGGCGAGCACAATCCCTGCTCTGTGATCCCATCCTGGGGAAAGGCGCAGCGAGATCCTGGAGCTCCCTCCGCTGAATACCAATGGGGCTGCTATTATCAGCTCACACACACACACACACACTCTCACACACACACACACACACCAGCACTGTTGAGGCAAAGACACAAACACACAGAGTCAAGTCTGGGGTAGTTGTTTAAATTAGAGAAGAAAAAAAAAAGCTGCTCAGTGATGCAAACAGCATATCACAATAGAAGAGACATTGCAGCACAACTGCATTTGCATCCCCTTCTTCCTCTCTTATTTTCTCTTTCTTCATGAAAAAAGCATCAGAGGCTGTGCACAAGCCAGGGGCATCAATCCACACACACATACACGCGCTCGCACACTGACATTTGCAGCCTATACAAATACTTACTGAGCATATATTCAATCCCAGCGAGTCCCACAGTCGACTCTATTCTGGCTCACAGCTCCTCGGCTTCCAAGGATGTTAGAGAGAAATGAGTTGTCCGCTATTTCGTATCCCTCCCCATGGGTTCCTCACAGCAGTATCTGATGCAGAGATAAAAGGATATGAAGGCAGACTCTTCGTCCTCCCTTATTTTCTCCTCATATCCAGTGTACATCCAGTTTTTCTGTATCCATTTGTTGATTCAGGTCCAATCCGTCCGCCTGCCTGTGGACTTCGCTGTGATTTGGCGACACGCGACGGCAAACTGCATTCACTTAGTCACCCTCCCCTCTGCCTCTCTCTTCTGTGTCTCTCCCCTTGCTCAATAGTATACCCGTACCTCCTTGGCTTTCTCCAATCTAATCAGCTCTCCCTCTCCCTCTCTCTCTCTCTCTCTCTCTCTCTGTCTCCCTGCACCCTCCTACTCTCTCCCAACCCTCCCTCCTCCTTCCCAACACCCACTCCTTTACTCTCTCTCTCTCTCTCTATCCCTCCTAGGTATTTTTCTCAAAGATGAATATCAACTCACCCCCCCACCCACCCCCTCTCCTCTCTCTGTCAGTCTCTGCGATAAAGGCAAAAAACTGGCCATCAAGAAAACACACACCATCTGAAACAGACACACACTCACATGCACACACACACACGCCAACAGAGAGAGAGAGAGAGAGAGTAATCATGGGGATGTGTTACATCCCTAGCCAGGGTAAACTACCCTGACAGAGTTTGACATGGCTACATGCTCAGGGTGACAAACACTATCACACCACCACGCGACTCGGCTCATACCCTATGACACACATCACGCACTCACACACACACACACACAAACATATACATGTCTACGCACACACACACACACACACACACACACACACACCGCAGAATCAGATGTAAACACACGATTGGGCTCACACACTGAGGCACATATTGACATTATGTCACTGATATGCACAAACACAAGCGGGGGAAATAGAGGTAAACACACACAGGCATAAATCCTATCAGAGCATGAGGCTAGATCAAACATGTATGCAGCTGTACACAGTGGTGGAATCTAACTAAGTACATTTACTTAAGTACTTTACAATTCTGAAGTATTTGGCTGCATTTGTACTTTACACATTTTTAGTAGCTTCATTTTATGCTACTTAATATTTCAACTGCACTGGATTTCAGGGGGAAATGTAGTTTTTACTCCACCATGTTTATTTGATAGCTACAGTTACTTATAAGATTAAGCTTTGCTTGTTTGTTTTGGCCATTTTATGCCTGTATTGGACAGCCGTCAGCAGAGAGATGACAGGAAATGACGGGAGACAGAGAGATGGGGAATGACAACCATCTGGCCAGACGTGAACCAGTGATGTTGCAGTTTATGGTTCATCAACAATGTCTAGGCCACCAGTGCGCCATGTTGATCACGATTTCACTTACAACATGTTATCGGCTTAAGAAATATGATGCATTTTTATAGATTTACTATACAGTTGTACAGTATATATACTAGACAGTATATAAAGTAGTTAAAATTCTCTCCACTTTGACCAACAACAAACTTAAAAGTTCATTTTCATTTAAGAATTTATATTTTATGTATATTAAAGTATACATAATAGTAGTACAATAACTTACTTGTAACATAGTATATTTTACATTGTGTTATTTCTGCTTTAACAAGTATAATTTGAATACTTCTTCCACCACTGGGCATACACATGCACACATACTGTACACTCAGACATTGCTGAAAATCATCCCTCCTCTCAACAGAGCACCCTGACACTTCATGTGGGACTCCCTTGAATGGAGCTGACATTCTCCTCACTATTTATGATGTTCACTCATATAAGGCACAACTCCACAACAGCATGAGCCCACTGCAAGCGGACAGCAGTCTCCAGAGAAGCAGCTCACACTATATGATGTCACTGCCTAACTCCCATATCCCACTTCTATCACGCTACGCTGTCTCATCCCCCCTAACGAGAGTGGGACGTTGGCCTTATGATGCCTTTGTTCCTCTCTGATGCTCTGGTTGGTCCAAGTAGCCTTTTCAATATAGATCTTTTTCTTAACCTTGCAGCCCCAATGCTCCCTTAGCAATTCATGTCCTCCAAGGCTATTAAACTTGCCACAGTGTGTTGAATCATTGATTTTGTCACTCTGTGCATGAGGTGGCTCTTTAATTGGTAGTGACAGCCCTGTGTTGCCTTACAGTGATATTTGCAAATTATGCTTTAAAAGATTTTAAGAGGTCTTGGATTGGAAGATTGCTGTTAGATTTTAAATTAATAAAAAGACAACTAAATGTGCCACGTGTCTATTACTAATTAATCCACATTGTTCCAGTCAAATCAAATATTCTACTTAGTCCATTCATAATATGAATACGCAGTGGCGTAATGTAAAGTTGGGGCCTTTTTGTGTCTCCCATATTGACTAATACCCTCTGATTTGAGCCTTTGGATACATCAACTCTGGTCCGTCCACTGAGCTGTCCCCTAATCAAACAGGGAAGCAAATATAGTATGTGACAATGCTGAGCTGTCTCCTCTGCTTTGGTCTCAAACAGCCCCCCCACCCAATGCTTCATCATGTTTTCACCTATTCACTTTGCATCTCATAAAATAATGTGCATCTCAAGATGTCTTTGTCCAGTGGGCGGACAGTGCTGGAACACCTATTACTCACTCGTGCTTGAGCCTATTAGACTGCAGCCATGTCACGCCAGAGGTTCCCTCAGGCCATGGCTTGTTTTTTTTGTCTGTGTGTGTGTGTCTGTGTGGACATTTGTATATGACTGTTTCTGTATCTGTCCAACTTGCACATTTGAAATTCTTTATTAGGCTTTGTGCACGTGTTGTGTGTGTGTGTGTGTGTGTGTGAGGGTTGGGGGGGTTGCGCACACAGCGTTACCCCTGGCTGTGACCCACAGCTGCAGTTTTCAGGAAGTCAGGAGGAGTCTCCGTGTGCTGTCTCTCCCATTCCATCACACACACTGACACACGCCCCGCAGTCCCAGTGTGTGTGTGTGTTGTCTAATTTACCTCTGGTCTAATTTACCCCTCTCTTGGTCTCCAGCACTGCTGGGTGACACTGAATCTGCCCTGTGAGAGTGACTGTTTGCGTATTATACCTCAGTCTTTTTACGTCTGTACTATTTATTGATAACCCAAAATGCAGAAATGCAACAAGGCAAATTAACTTAATATTACTGTTGATTTAAGCCTCACTGCATCCACTGAAAGTCTGCTGTCATTCTCTGTTTCAGTCTCCCTCCTCTCTCTAAATATGCATTCAACAGCTGTCTCTCTCTCATCTCCATCCCACACCACTTTGCTCTTGACAAATTGATGTGGAGCGCTTTTACATAACAACTACGTATCACACAGACACTCCAAATACCGTCCACAGCGCAAATGTAAACCTTACTCAACCATTACACATACACCTCGCTGCAGGTGTTAAGAGCCCAGTGTTTGCAAGTGCGTATGTGCATTTGTAGAGTGTTTCCTTACTTTTCTCTTTGTAGAACACAAATGTGGCTTCCATGTTAACTATTGCTTGGAAAGCATGCAAAAGAGGGGAGGGAGAGGGAGAGGAAGACAGAGGGAGGGGGGGGGAGAATTGACATTCTGCCCGAGCACTGCGCTGCGCTCGTGGAATAATGATTAGCTCCTCAGTATTCTAGTCACAAATGCTTCACTATCAATGAGAGAGAGAGAGGAAGGAGGAAACATGAGGGAGGGGACAGAGAGGGAGGAGACAAGCAGAGGGAGGTGGGGGAGGGAAGGGGACGGAGGATGGAGCGGGAGAAGAGGAGCTCACAGGGAGAAACAAGGTGAACAAGAGAGCAAGGGATGAAAAAAGTGAGGGGTAATGGAGGACAAAACAGAGGAGTATAGTATGACATAAGCAGTAGACGTAGGTGCTAGTGTGCTGCAGTATGTTTGACACACACACACACACACACACACACACACACACAGATGCACGCTGCATGTGTTCAATGTACACATTTAAACAAACGCAACAGTCAGACAAATTTGCTAACTAAAAATGAAGCTAGTGCAAGCAATGCACACACACTCACACACACACTCTTGTGCACTCTTGCGCACCCTTGCATCCACACGCGTACAAGGAAATACACCACTACACGCGTGGAGACTACTTTGTCAAAGTCACAGCAGGTACAGCCACCTCAGCAAAGAGAGAGACAGAGGCTATGTCGCAGGGGGGGAGAGAGAGAGGGAAACACAGAACAGGGGAGTGATGATGGAAAACAAGAGAGAGAAAGGAGAAAAAGAAAATAAGAGAAGGACAGAGGGTGGAGAGGAAGCATGTGCAAGCAATAAATATGTAATCACAAGGCATAGAGAATGACAAATGTATACCATTACTTAAATAGGTCAATCATACATTAATAACTACGATATGATAATAGAGTTGGGAAGTCAGCTGTAGCCAACTGAGTAAGTTTGCATAAGTGTGCTCACTTAGTCAAATACAAAGAACTACATCATGTTTTTGCACGCCCCCTAACTCTTCTTTTTTTTAAGTCAGATTATCATAAGAGAAGTGAAGTGTTTTTCAATTAAAATGGAAAATCTTAAACTACAGTACTGTATATAATTGCCTGTATTGTCACTTGTAGAGCACAGCAAATAGCATCCATTACTGTAATAGATAACATTAATTGTTAATGGCATGAACAATAGATGGACCAAATGTTGATGCTTTGATTTTAGACAGCCAAAACTGTCTTAAATATAAAACATTTAAAAGGTAAAGTGCATCCACAACTTCATAATGCTGCAGGTGGGATTGCATAATCTTAATCAGCCTAACGTCTCCCGGGCTGCGTGTAAAAGGGAAAGGGATATTAGTACAATAGAGCATGTAAAGTAAATATAAATTTACATGTATAACACACCCCAAGCAGAGGTCACCAGTGTCATTCAAGATCCTGTCTGTACATCTCTGATAGTGTATATATAACTTAATAAAACATGGCTGTCTTCTTGTATAAAAAACTGTATAATTTGTCTTGCAGGGACATATTGTGTAGCACTACACATACTGTACAGTGCACTGACCTTAACGTGATTGATGATATTTTCCTTCTCCTGTAGCATTAGTACTGTATATGATTTTCGCCGATAAGATTTTTGACCTTTAATGGCTACATGATAGTTTGCTGTGATATTATTATTGCATCCCTTTGTAAATATACTGCAGTGTTATGTTAGATTATTGTTTAAATTTGTTTGACATTATATCACACGTGTCATTGTAAAGATAGTAACAATGTAATCATCATTTATAGAAAATGTCTCCATGATTACATTTTCAGTCTTTTTCAGCACAGTGCCCAACAGAATTTTCCATCATGTTACCTTGGAAACAAAGCTTTGCCCAGCATCTCTAACTTGCCCCGATGTCAATAAAAATGCCATCAACAAAGCATGACTTTAATACTTCTCTGGAGACTCGGTGGTTAATGGGTTTACAGTGACTGTATAGACGTTTACTGTAGGTATATATTTTTTATTTCCAATGATTTACCATAATGTACCTCCAAGATACTATAGCTTAGTTTTTCACTAACATTTGTAGTGTATCATTCAGACAGATCATTATAGCATACAGCAGGCCTTGTACTTGAAGCCCAGACTGCAGACTGAAGATGCTTCAATTTATATTTAACCAAGGCAAGAGTACTGATAATACAGTGGTATTTTCTCATGGCATTTATTGGTGCGTTTTTTTTGTTATGGAAAGTAAACCTTTAGGACAAGGGTTCACACAAGTGATTCCCAACCAGGATTACTTGCACCCCCGGGGGTATTTCTGCTGTTGCCAAAGGGCAAGTGGAAAGAATGGGGAGAAGCTCAACTTATTAAAAAAAAATAGAAATTATGATATAATCGAGCTATAATGCTCATCACATTGCAATTAAGAGTGTGTGAAAACTAGTTAGCAAGGAAGCTGAAAGTTAGCTAAAAGTAATAGATTAATGTTAGCTATTTTATATGGTTAAAATTGCTAAAAATGGTGGAAATATGGTTAAAACAGCAAAAAGTAGTGGATATATGGTAAAAATAGCTAAAAGCGGTGGATATATGGTTAAAATAACAAAAAGTAGTGGATATATGGTTAAAATAACAAAAAGTAGTGGATATATGGTTAAAATAGCTAAAAGCGGTGGATATATGGTTAAAATAGTGACGCTAGCTAAAAGTAAGCTAACGGTTAAACGGTTTAATCTTCTGCCACGAACAGTATCTTGAAGGTTAACGGTTAGTACGAATGCATCTGCCAAAAAGCTTTACAAAGGCTTACATTGACCACAGAAAAAAATACTTTTTAAAAGCCAAACTAACAATTTAACATTTAAAACCTGTGTATCCACTCCATAGCTGCTCTAGTACTATTCTTACCTGGAGGTGTGAGCCAAAAACAGAGCTCCTGGTGTCCTCCACCTGCACGGGACACTGTGATGTCAGCGAGTTTACTGCTGTGAGAGCTGAATATGCACATTTTCTCCTGAGGGTCACTTGGGTATTTTTAGTGTTTATGATATAAAAAGAGGTGAGAATCAAAGGGATGCCCAGGGTGAGAGCAGCTCCTGCCTGTGCTTGTTTCTCATTTTTTCATTCGTAACAAGGACATTCCTAAATCTGATGGTTATTTTAGGCCCATGTATGTGCATAATTGTCCATTTCATTTGGTTGTATTAAAAGATAAAAAACCTTCTTCTCACTGCCTGCTTCTACAGCCTATACATTCCATGAATAATTTAAATACATAATTGCAAAAACCATCGCACATGCAAGCATATACAGTAGTTTATATTCCTCTCAGCTATGTGTACTTGCATGATTATAAATCATTTACAGTATTTTGGTTTGTGTGTTTTCATCAGTGAGGTGCAAAATAGAAAAGCTATTCAGTGAAACAACAGACAACAAAAAATGTTTCCAGCACACTGAAGGGTTTTGTTTGATCAAAGGTGTCCTTGAAAGTATTTTAAAACGTAACAGCTCCAAAGATCATTCCTATAACAACTAAACATCTCACCATGTCACCATTTTATCAACCAAATTGTGTTAATGTAACATTTAACACAAAATGGTGGGGGTCACATTTTCTTGATTAAATTCAGTTTTTGAAAAATGGCCAGTCAGTTATATCTTTCTTAATCTATTCTCAGTTTCATTCATTTAAATTTTTTATATATCAAGCTCCATGAAAGAGCCATGAAAGTAGCTGAATTCTGCTGCTTTTGTCTGACCATTGCCTTTCTCTATCCCAACATTTACAGTTTGGTGTTTGCCGTTTAACAACGAGGAGACATTGCAAGTAAAACCATATCAGATCTGTCAGCTAACATCCCGGCATCATGATACAACGTAAAAATCACACTTAAACCCATAAATTAAACTATACAGTTGAATTTAAATTACATTTAAATCTGAATTTCAAGACTCTGCATCACTGTGGAAAAAAAATCTGTTTTTGTTCATCTGTGCTCATCACCCACCCAGAACAAAAACCAAAACCACAAGGTTATGTCTGGGCTAAGGAATGAACACAGTCTGACAATATACTGTCTTCTGTACAACAAATAGACCATTATAGTCAAACTGCTTCCCTGGAGCGTACGGGTCTCGTGATTTCACCTCCAGCATCAAAAATTTCATTACACATCTGTGTGTTTGTTGTGTGTGTTCTCAGTTTCAATGTTAGGCAGCAGGTATGATAAACGGCACTCCACCAGAATATCAGCTCTCAAGATTTGCCAGGAAGGGGAAAAAAAAACAAACATGTATTTATCGACTGGTTGCCTGTTGACTCTCTCAGAAAAGCAATGAAGAGCAGCTAAATTCTTGGCACTGGCTTCTTTTTGCTCCTCAGGAGCCCTCTATTTCCTGATATGCTTCTCACTCTGCAGAAATGCTCCTATTTCCCCATTTCAGTTCCCCGCACAATCATCAGCATTTCTCCCTCCATGACATGAAAACAAACTAAGACTGAGTGCCTCTGCGCGTGTGTGGTTTCAAACCCCCCTGTCAGCAATCACTGGGTGGGAGACAGCCATAAACTGCGCTTTAGAAGCCTATAATGGGCTACTGCAGCGCTGGCAAAACTTATATCATATTATGCCTCTTCCCATTCAGACACAAATAGGATCATTATTTTTGATAACTATACAGCAAGTGCTGGATAATTTCATTGCACTACTTGCCACTGCATAATGCTGTACTTCAGCTCAATCATCATAAATCCTGCCATATCCCTGTTATTATTGTATTTAATTACAACACAAAAACAATCAATAACATAATGTCCTACAAATTATTAGAACATTAGGGTTGATCTATACACACAATTCTACTTCATTCTGCCTTCCACCAACAGTGACAGAGAGAAAGCGAGCGGTTTGAAAAGCTGTACGCTGACTTGCACTGAGTGGGTCTGTATATTTCTCCACAGAAGACCTCATATTGTTTGTCAAAAGGCAGAAGTGGCAATTTACAGCAGGACCTATAAAGTCCATCCCATCTGATGGGATGGGGGCAATGCCCTCATGTCATCCACCTTATAAAATGATGGACGCTCACAAGTGTGAAAGCTGAAGCGTTTTATTATAAAGAAAGCAGAAGACATTTCATGGGCCACCACTGGTCTTCCCCTAATAAATAGGGGCTGTAAATACACGCCTGTATACAATCGAGGGCCAATTTTACAACCTGTTTTTCAATCAGTTTGAAAGATAACTTTAAGGTACATTCTGTTCTCCTGAGCATTTCATGTGTGTATCAACCTTTAACTGATTAGTTTTACACTCATTCAACAATGTTATTGAATCAATTTTCAAGATAAGTTGTAAAATTGTATTACTACACAGGATGTGTTGAAACTGGCTTCAAAACCTATTAAACTATATACACATAATAATGACTGCATTTCTTTCAATTATCAAACTTTTCACGCCATCAACAGTCTACGTATATTCTCAACTAATTTTAATCTGCCTTCATACAGTCTCCTCCACAATGAACTCAATGGCATGCTGTGGTGACTGGCTCGTCTCCACCATGGTGATTTCATTTCCATCCATG
The DNA here is from genome assembly GCA_003416845.1 of Oplegnathus fasciatus. Taxonomy (NCBI): domain Eukaryota; kingdom Metazoa; phylum Chordata; class Actinopteri; order Centrarchiformes; family Oplegnathidae; genus Oplegnathus; species Oplegnathus fasciatus. Next base: position 665,385 of record NTHP01000040.1, read on the forward strand.
GTGATTGTGGGAACAGTAATGCCCTGAGTTCCCAGGACAGAGGAGGGCAGGATGACGACCTGTGAGGTACCATCCAGTCCGCTGAGCTGATCAGACGGGATCATGACCGTCTCAGTACCTCCTTCGGCCCCCTGCAGTACATAGATGGTCTGCACTGAGCCAGAATCAACCTCCCCTGTGGTGGCCAGAGAAGACAGCACCTTGGCCCCCTCCAGCACCTTCTGGACCTGGGCGGCCTCAGCTGATTGTGCTACCTCCTCAGTGGTCTCCAGAGGCAGGTCTCCGTGTAGCCGGATGTGTTTATCCAGGTTGGAGCGAGAGCGGAAGGCAGCAGGGCAGTGGGAACAGGGATAGGGCTTCTCCCCACTGTGGGTGCGGGCATGCTCGGTGAGCCGGGCGGCCACGCTGAAACTCTTGCCGCAAATCCAGCAGCAGAAAGGGCGCAGCCCGCTGTGGATGCGCTCATGGTCCTGCAGATGGGGCAGCTGGCGGAAGCGCTTGCCACATGTGGTGCACTGGTGGAGGGATGGATGAGAAATGGGGGAGTGGACAAAATATAAAAAAGGTAAGAAGGTGGCAAGAAAGTACAGTTATGTTCACAACAGTGCCAAAGCACAAACTCAACTGCGATTAATATTTTCTGAGACCTCTCTTTGTATTTTTCTGCAGATGCAGCAGTTCAGGCTGGGGTAGAGGAAGAGCAGAGAGAACAGGGTATGGGGGAAGACAGAGGGGGATAGACAGATACAAAGATTAATCTGCCGATTACTTTTACACAATTAATCGATTAACTCTTTGGTCTATAAAACATCAGAAAACAGTTCAGTAGATGCATTACAATGCCCTAGGACTTGAGGCGATGTCTTCAAATGTCTTATTTTGTCCCATCAACAGTCCAAAGCACAAACATATTCAGTTTATTCTCGGACAGGACGAAGAAAACCAGCAAATACTTACATTTAAGAAGCTGGAACCAGAGAATATTTTGCATGTTTGCTTGATAAATGAATGATAATCTGCAGATTAATATTCTTCAACTAATCGATTAATCCTTGCAGCTCTACAAGTGTTCAAGAGATAGTATGATTAACTACACAGTGGACACCAGAAAGAAATGTTAGTTGACAGCTAAACAATTTCTAAATAAAGCAATCACATTATGGTTGGGTCATCGTTTCTATTTTCTGATCGTCCAATCATGGCTACTCGAGATCGCCGATAGGCGATCCAATCGCCAGGTTATGAGGTGATTTATAAAAGTGTGTGAACATTTTATTTAAAATATTCAAATATTAAAAAAATCTATTTAATAGCAATGTCTCCTCTATTCAAACAACGGCTCCCTTTCAAAAGTCTGTGTGTCTGTGCTTGGTGCGACAATATCACAGCATCATGTTCCATTTAACATTATTATCTCATCTTTATATATCACAATCTAAATCATATCCATAACGTTAACTACTCTGATGGAGCGCAGAGCAAAGTTTTGGTGAGCAGGCATATGGAGAACGGAGATGCGGGGTGCCAGATCCATACAGTTAAGCTTTTTTTTAAGCAGACCGCAGTTGGAAGCATAGGGAGACTTGGTTTCTGCCTCAGGGGCCAAAGTCGATACTAACCTCGGGGCTAACCCCCTTCGTTCCACCCAGCAGTTGGGAAAAGAAGAAACAGGAAACTTCTGTACACTGTACATTCACTAGCTCCTGATAACTTCACCACTAAACTTTCCTCTCCTCCGCTCGCACAGCATTCACCTTCACTCTCTCTCTCTCTACGATACTTTTACAACACATGGAAAAGAGACGGCAAACTGGTTTGTAATGAAGGATTTAAAATTCACTCCTCACTCCTGCTCAGCGGAGCCAGGAGGACATGACGCTCCACCAGAAACATCTCTAAATGCACAGTAGGGCGCAGATTCTACACATTATAACATCTTAGTTCTGATAGTAAGTTAGTTAAAATCGCCTTAATATCGTCGTAGGAAAAACCAATCGTCGATCATCCCTTCAATCGTCGATATACGATCCGATCACCAATCGGCACAAGCCTAAATCACATCAACTATTCCACAGTCATACCTTAACATTCACTCTCTGCTTGCTACCACCTGAGAGCAGACAGTGAACTACAACTAGATACTTGATTAAACCTGAAGCACTACAAAAGAATGACTTTGTTGTGCCTTGCTTTGATTCCTACTGGGGACACTCAGATTGAAACTGTAATCCCTGTTGTCAGTTTTGCAGTTTCAGTATCTCTGTGAGATATACTCTAATAACATTACCTTTCCTGTTGAGCTTGCTCTTTATATACTCAGCAAATATAGGTGTTCCTTCAGGAACGCACAGTATATTTGATTTTAATTAAAATTCATCCCCATAACTGCCCCTGTGTGTGTGAGGACCAATACTCCTTGAACCTCAATCCTTAGCATGTCTCATAGATATGGCTCAAAGCAAAGCTGCAAACATCAATTTCTACAGTCCGACGTGCTGTGATGGGCTTGGGTGGGTCCATAGTTGATGTCCTGCCTCGTCACCAGAGCAGCAGAGAGAGAGGGAGAGAGTCCCAGAATAGTAACAGGCACAGAGGGGAGCTGACAGGCCCTAACTCAGCCCTGCCATTAATCACAGGTACACAGGGAGAGAGGAAACACCCACAGGACACACACTGCACAAATGGCCATGGTCCAGAACCGGAGAGATGGCCACAGCTATGAACGGGTGTGACCATGGGGGGGTGTAGGGGGGTGAGGCAGTGCTAGATTTCAATTTGAAATCCAGGTGTTAAAAGAGTTTGAAATACTTGTATGAAAAAGGACATAATATGATTCAGAAGGCTGACATTCCCTTTTTATGCAAGCACACACCACCACCACCTTTCTTACCTCAAAGGGCCTCTCATCAGTATGTGTCCTCATGTGAACATTGAAGGTGGAATTGTAGGAAAATTCTTTGTGGCAAATCTGACAGCGGAAGCGGGGTCGGTTTTTGGACTTGCTGAGCGTTCCTTGGAAATGGGCCAGCACGTGCTCCTCCAGGGCACTGTTGGAGGTAAATCGGCGGCGGCATGGCCTCACTGGGCATTTGAGAGGTGTCTGGCCCGTGTGGGATAACCGATGGAGGTCGAGGCCCTCCTGGGTCATGCAACGGTGGCCACATAGGTCACACTCAATCTGAGGGATGAATAAAGGGAGGAGGGGAAAAGAGACAGGAGGGACACGAACCGGAAAGTAAGGGGATGTAGAAAAGACAGAGGGGGGCAATTAATGAAAAGAGAAAAGGTCTGTGTCTTCATGGTCTAACTGATGCGTAACCACAACGTCACAATTTGATTATGACTGTGGACCTTTGTTAGATGTCACCCCCCTTTCTAACCCTACATTTCCTTTCTGTCTGGACTGTAGGTATCTAATAAAATGCCAAAAACAAAAAACAACACATGGTCTGAGTACTTGTTTCATCCTTGTTAAAAACAAATATGTGAAAGATTAAGCAATCTCTCACATTCTGAATATCTTTGCAGCAGAGAAGTAAAACCTGCCAAAAAAAGAAGAAAAGATAGATAAACAGAAGAATCATTTATGATTGTCTGTGCTCCCAACCTGTCCAGTGCATCGTCCTCGGCCCTGACCCCGTCCACGACCAGTATTCCTATCCTCCTCTGTGGTAGGGCAACGCTGCATGTGGATTTCCAGCACTGACTGGTTCACAAACTGGGATGAACAGTGAAGACACGTTGCTGGCTGCTTGTCTGCAATGGAACAGTGTCAGTGTTTAGACAGGTGGCGATACTGTGTCTTCATACTACAAGGAGTTACCGTGCTATGCTAATATCTGACGGCTGATTTGAGCCTGTTGATTGCTAGCTGTCGGGCCAACAATCGTACACTCACAAGTTGTAACCCTAACACGGAAATGGCTGGTGATGGGCAACAGTACCCAAACATTCTTTTTATCAAAACATTTATCAATTACTCTCTCTACAAAACGTCAGAAAATAGCAAAAAAAGTTCTATCACAATTTCCCAGAGCCCAGTGTGACATCTTCAAGCAACCAACAGTCCAAAACCTAAAAATATTCAATTTACAGTGATCTAAAACAGAGAAGAAAATCCTCAACTCAGAACCCAGAACCAGTATGTGTTTGGCATTTTTGCTTGAAAATTGATATAATCAATTGTCAAAATTGCTGCAGATTAATTTTCTGTCCGTCAGCTAATCAATTAATCAACTAATCACTTCAGCTCTAATCAGATGGTGCCCTAGTTGTATTTTGGCAAAGCAAACCACACTCTCACTGGGTTGCTCTTGGAAACCTGGCTGGGAAATCGCTGACACTGATGGTTCATCAGTATGTCCATCGGTCGTCACGCCAACATCTTGCAATCTGCTAACCATCTGTACTGTCTACCCCAGTGGGGGCGATCCACTCTGCTCCCCATTGGGACCCTCTAATTAAACCTTTAATAAGGACAATCTCAGCCTATGGCCCTGCACTGATCAATGGATCAATGTCTTCAATCATCTCTCTCAAAAGGAGCCAGACACCTCCGACCCCTCTTCGAGCTTAGCTAATGAGGTTGATGTTCCAACGCCCCCAATTTATTTACCTCCACCTTCCTCCTCTGTTCCACATGGGACTCAAATCAATGGAAAGTCATTGACCTAATGCATTGGAGGACCAATGCACATATAACATGGATGTATGTTTGTAAATAAACAAGATAGGCCACCCAGGCAAGCTGATGGGGGCATTTATCGCCGACTTTGCATTAATCAATAGTAATTCACTGCAAGCTGCACTGATAAGAACATCATATCTAATTGGTTTCCATTACAAGCAGGCACAGGGACTTGCATCTGATTTCTTGACATGTTCACCACATTTGGTGAGACAGAAGAGAGGAAACAGTCACACGGTGAAAGGATGTGCGATATAAAATCTGAATAAAAAAGATATTCAATGACAGAGCGAAACAAAAACGTATTTTGTTTTTGTTAGCTTCAGGTTGCTCCTTTTAACCATAAAAAAATGGAGGTGAACGATATATGCCAGGCTGAGCCTGAACTCTCACCTTGGTGAGTGAGCGAGTGCAGGTCCAGGTCTTTCCTGCGTTTGAAGGCCTCTCCACATTCGGGACAAGGGAATGGGTGGCTGGTGTGGAGCAGTCTGTTTAAGACACAAAAACACACATAATTACGTAAGTGCTTTAACTATTTAACATACTAGTGACAATGACTTCTTCAGTTTCAAACTAGCTTTAACCTGCAAAAAGAATAACATGGACACAACTCCACATAGGGAGAGAGGGCAAAAACGCCTCACAGGTACAGTTTGTACAGTCATACAAACAATTATGTTAAATAATTATATATAAGTTCCAAGTATAAAGACTCTTCAAAACTGTAATAAAGAGGGGCATGTCTTGGTTTTAAGCCGCCACCCTATATGTGACTCGTAGAAGGATTATCAGCAAGTATGTGCTTAGCTGTGCTTCAGGTTAAATAAGGGGTATTAGCTGAGTGTATAAGGGCTGGAGATAAAAGAACAGCAGTAAACTAGGAGGAGTCAGAGTTAGGACATGAAAGACTATATTTATCCATTGCATAACGTTACACTGGATATAGCCTTAGGGGAGGAGAGAAATGTTAGGATGTATTCACCTAATGCTGCATCAGGCCTGCTTTCACTGCATTGAAAAAAATTAAATACTAGTTCTTTGGGCAGCTTTTCATAATCAGAACAAACACAGATGATGTTGAAGTTTAGGAAACATACGGCTCCACTAAATGCTGCACACATACAAGTATATGTATTACGATTATCACACTGCTACAGTTACATGTTACAGCAAAAGTACTTTATTACACAAGTCACTTAAAGTGAGGCGGGATGCTAGAGGTGATGTGCAAGGACCTCTCAAGGCCTGTATACGAGGCCAGGCTGTTTCTGTTCCCTGTTAAATAGACAATAGAAATCAATATTTCAGGGACAGCTGACCCTGAGGCAGCTGGGAGAATTAAAATTTCAGTCAGGGTCACCTCTTCTCCCAGCCAGATGTTCTTTAATGAGTAGGGGTGACGCTGTACTGTATGTACTATATTAGTACTACACATGGGTATACGCGGACTAGAGCTAAAATTAATCAGCAACAATTTTGATTTTGTCATTGAATCGCCATTTTTAAAGCAAAAATGCCAAATATTTGTTAGTTCCATATTCATAAATGTGAAGATGCTGTTTTCCCTCATCTTCTAAGATAGGAAACTGAATATCTTTGTTTACCTGAAGGTTCACTCTTGGAAATGATCTTAACTCAAAGTACTCTTTAGCAGATGACATATGAGCAAACTCCATCTGCTAATGAAGACTGAAATGTAGTCGAAAAGCTCGTTAAGCGTACCTTGAGTTAAGACTGTTTTGCCAAAGTGAATAGTGAAACTCTTTAGGGGGGGGTTGTGGCTCTCCATAACATTGGATTTAAAATGAAACACTGTCAAATTAAATCTTGAAGTTGACACTTTAATATCAGTGTTCACATACACATCTAGATCACTGTCCTGCTGGTAAAAAATAGGTACACAATTTACACACTGCAAAGCCTAAAGTCAGTTTTATTTCATATCCAATGTGCTAAAGCAAAAGCCAATAAAATACACATACACACACTGTATATCCTCTCCCCTTTGCTCAACCAGGTAGGACAGGACCTGGCTCTTCCCCCGTCCTGAGTTATCGTTTTCATCTTAATTTACTCGGCCTCTGTCTGTCAATCATATGTGGCTGAGGCTCAAGGGCACCCAGACATCTCAGTCAGCGTGTTTGCTACACAGCTTAAAGGTCTTGCTCAGTAGTCGGACACGGCTCAGCTACTACGACTCCTGGCGAGGGGGAGGAGGTTTATCTAAATCCTGTCCTGGGTTCTGTTTGGAACCGTCATTCTAATGTATTTAGGCCGTAAACAGGGTTGGAAATGATTGAATATTGACGATGTCTGGTCCGTATGGAAATCCAGAAGTTTAGAGCTAGTTAGGGTGTTGAATATAGTGTATGTAATTGAAAGTTGTTAGGTGTGTCACAGTCATTTCCACTCCTGCTGATAAAGAATGCTGAATGACTAATGTTACTGGTGGTATTGTTGTCGTGTTATTACTTGTGATGGTTAAGCTGATCCTCCGTGATGAACCGTGAGGGGCAGTGAGGACACGGGAAGAGATGAGCAGCTCCCTCATTGTCCAGAGTACACACCTGCATTGAAGGACACAAAACTCAAGGTCAATAAAAAAAAAGGATGTTCTGCTTCTGCTAACTAAATGACACAACATTCAAGTTTATCTCTCAGAATCATTTGCACATAGCAAATGTTGGTTAATATGCCACATTTAACGTAGCCTTTATTTTTTTTTTAATTTATATATGAGGTTTTGGAATTGAACCCATCAGTTTGAGAGGACTTTTAATAAAAGGAAAATGGTAAACACTGTACCGGTTTGCGTCCACGCTTGCGCCGAGGCAGTGTTGATGTGTGAATGCGTTGGTGTCTCTTCAGGGTGGCTGCCTGCGAGAAGTTCTTGCCACAAACATCACAGCTGAAGGGCTTGTTGCCTGTGTGGCTCATGCTGTGGCGCAGCAGGCTCTGGGAGTTAGTGAAGGACTTTGTGCACACCTTCACAACAATAATAATCAGGATTAGTGCCATAGTTGTATTTACAAAAGCTTTAAGTACCTCTTCTAATGGAATAAATAAAGTTCTACATGGCTACTCAAATTATAATATTCAAAACAATTTTCCACTGAGCAGAGACACAGGGGAATATGTCAAATATAATGATGTTTTTAAATTGTGTCTGCCTCAAACCTAACCCACTTCAAAAGCATTACATCATCTCGTCAATGTCAGCCGCATGACATAAATGACATTTACATCAAAGAAAGTTATCCCTCAGATCAAATTATCCACTCAAGAAAGGACAAATTTTGATTCAATTTTGATTGAGCACCTTGCATGTGAAGAGCTTTTCTCCGGTGTGGCTGTAGACATGGGTGCGGAGGAAGACGCGCCTGGTAAAGGTTTTGCCACAGTAGGGGCAAACATGGGGTAGTGGTGTGCGGGCCCAGTCCTGCAGAAGCTTGGCAGGTGGAGGGTGGTTGGTGTTGTCTGAGTCTGCTGCAGTGCTGCCTTCTGATTCCTCTTTGTTGTTTCCTGACAACACAAAAACCAGCTCATTAAGGACAAAAACATCCTGCGACAAATGCCAAATTTTTTCCCAAATGGGCTTTAAAACTATATTTTTGCTTACCTTTGAGCGCATTACCACCGCTTAGGATCCTGATAGAGGGCCTACTTCTCTTAGCAAGGGGTGAACCTGATTCACTAGCAGAGGCAGGCGGGGAAAGCAGCCGCTTTGAGCTCTGTGGGGTATCCTGAAGTTTAGTGGTGGTTTCATCACCAGTTTCAGCTCCATCCGCCACCTCCGTCCCTGATGTGAAGCGGTGCTGTCGGCGATGGTACAGGTACTGGGTGGTATTCATGAAACTCTCGCCACACTGGGGGCAACTGTGCAGTGGCTCCTTCAGGTCATGCTTCTGCTTGCGATGGGTGACCAGCCCGCCCTCATCGCTGAAGCTCTCCCCACACTGGGTGCACATGAACAGCTCAGGCTGTGTGAAACTGGAGGTGTGGTCTGTAGTGGTGGAGGGAGTGGCATCCTGCGCCTGCTCATCAGTCCCATTGCTCTGAGCACAAATTTCCTCTGATGTCTCTTCAGGAACCACTACCACCTTTTCCTCGCCTTTCTGCCGGTGTTGCTTGCGGTGGTAGAGAAAAAGGGTGGTGTTGAGAAAGCTTTCCCCGCACACAGAGCAGCGGTGCAGAGCTTCCTCAAAGCCATGTTGGGTTTTGCGGTGGGCCACTAGTTCAGACACCAGGCCAAAGCATGAGCCACAGTCCACACACAGGAGCACTGGTTCGGGCTTAGGCTTTTTGTTTGCCCCTCTCTTCTTGGGAGACGAATCCTCTGGATTAGAGGTGGAAGCGGCCACCTCGGAAACAGGAGGATCAGAGCTCTGAGCTGAAGAGGTATCTGCAACTTGCTGCCTCTCTCCCTCTGCTACAGGCTCCTCTACTGGTTCTGGCTTAAGATTTTGGCCAGTTTCACTCGTCGAGAGAGAAGAATCATCTGGATTCAAAGTTGAATTGGAGCTCTGTGCTGAAACAGTCTCTGGCTCAGGTTGTGAATCAGGTTTTGACTTGCTCTCAGAGGCAGACTGCTGACATGTCTCTTCTTTACGGTGTTGCTGCCAAAGGTCCAGGCTCTTGAAAAGTTCATCACAGTCCCCACACTGGTACAGTATTCTGGGCTGGTCCGATGTCAGTTTTGCACTGATTGCAGCCTGCTTGAGTGCACTCTTAACAGGCTGCACAGAGGAGTGTTCTCCTTGGACTTGAATCTGTGGAACTGCAACTGTCCTTGAGATATTTATTACCTGTTGCTGCAAAGAAAAGGGAGGAAAAGAGAAGAAATCCAATGTTTCACTTGTTCTTTGTGTTTCTGTGTACAAAGGAAGCGACTCCTTGTAATACTAATCAAATAGCTCTTTCAAGTAAATTTAACCTGCAGTGTTTTTATTTCATTTAATTCTTTCTGGCAGATGAGGGATGAGAATTCAGTGTTGGGCTACTGAGGTCAATTAGAGCAGCATGTGTTTAGAGCCAAGGTTCCTCTGAGAGCTCCAGACAGCCAAGATAAGGCCTCAGCCTGGCCGATAACTATCAAAGGCCCATCAGGGTTGAATGGGTCACTCCACAGGGTTTTACATTTGCTCCCCCAATCCATTTAGATGATAAAAACAGAACATCAAGGTCGAGGTTAAAGACGTCAGAAACTGCCTCAATCATGACAGTTCAGTATGTCTCACATACTGTAATGATTTATGGGCTTTTGTTTTAGCATTCCGAATACTGAAGACCACTTCCAGATGTGGTCTGGCTGATTCAATAGCTTTCTGATTGCATTAACATCCATCTTTCCTCATACGAATACAGATTGCATGTTGTTACCAGGTGTAAATGAGGTCATAGTCTACCCTTTTTCATTGGTAGTCTATAATTGTTCTACAACCAATATTTATATCTAAAATATAATAAGAAATAAAAATACTACAAATACAGGCTTTTAAAAATACAGTTGAAAATTCCAGAAAGAATTTGGCTGATGGTCTGCGGAGTGTGATTGTGTTTGTTGTGCTCCTAAAGCAAATATTTTAAAATACTGTACGCTTGTCTCTCCTCTACAAATAGAAATTGGCACAATTCACAGTATTTTGAAACTGAAGTGGTTTGCTTAAATTGTTTTTTTTCCCCAGAGTGCATAAAAAATGATAATTAAATGCGTCATGAACGAAAATATGACACAAAACATTAAACATAATGTTAAAACATTACGTCACAGGTGAGGAATAAGTTACTTTCAGTTACAGTTACTTCCTTTGGTAAGAATCCTAAAATTCTTGTTATCAAGATGGTACAGAGGATAAATTTATTAGCTCTAAAGCCTGCTCTGACAAACTGCTTTTTGTCTACATCACTCAAGCCTGTAATGGAGCGGAAAGTCAGGATTAGTCAAAATCAAGATTGATGTTTTGATCTCACCTGGAATGTAAAGATTGGTTTTTATCTTCTGTACTACAGCTCTACACAGTGGAGGACTTACGGCATCTTACATGCAGACAGAATGAGTTCTTTGTACAATCTATAATCGAACCAGGACATAATCTGGTCTGGAGGACCCTACTTCCAAAAAAGCATTGTTCCTTACGCACTATAATCCATAAAAGCTCTTGTCGTTTTAAAAACCAAAGCCACTCAAAAGACATTTCTGTAAATCTTCCTCCACAGCTCCAGCACGCAAAAAAAACCTGCAACATTCCTCAATTCCACAAAAAACCCTGCAAACAAACCGATCTATCAGCCCATCTCTGGAACTAGACTAGAGATAGGGTTGCACATTAAAAACCATGGAGAAAATAATATCAGCATTAAGTATTAGTAGAAAAAAAGATTGGATATCCTTAACAGTCATGTCATATGTGAACAGTGGCTCACTCCCTCACTCGGATAACTGAATCCAGCAATATAAGGTTTCATATGCGAAAAGGGCTGTTATAAAGGCTTACATCTTGATATCAAACACCACTAGTCTTAACTTGTGATTCTTCTGATAAGTAGCAGGCCTTTACCATTCTGAATAAGGTTTTTCACAGGGCGCAAGAAAAACCTTGGCCAGTCTTAAAATAGAAGCTATGCAGCCAGAAAAACCTTCTGCCTTTCTCCTTCAGGGACCTCAAAGAAAACACCACAAAGAAAAACAAGTGTAAAATCCTGGTAATTTTGATTTTGTGACCAAGTACCTGACAGTGTGATCTCATCCTCCTTAACCTCCATGTTAGAAAAGTCTCAAATCAGTGGTGTTTATTTTTAGTCTAATACAACTGACAATTTAATTAGTTTTTAGTTTTTCATGTTTATTTCATAGGTTCCTAATTTTTATTATGTATATATGCGAGGCTTTTATTTTCATTTTTGAGGCAAGGCTTTCACTATAAAAGTGACATACCATACCAGTTGTAGGCATATAGGTATGTACAAAAGTTTTAATTAGAGTGAAACTGTACCTTTTACAAAAGGCAAACAACAAATGAAGTCTTTTTATTTGATATTGTGATTAATACTGAATGCTTCTCTGCATAATTTTAGTAAGACAAAGTACAGCTAGATGACTACCCAAAATTATTATTGGTATTGAAGCTTCAGTTTCAATGAAAACACTCTTGTTTAAAGATCCCCTCCTCTCAAAAATGTGTTTTTCTTATGTTTATGTCGCCTAAAACGTCTGACCTTGACTACACTGGCTTGTATCTGTGCAAAGTATGTCAGTAGAGAAGTGTTTTCACATTCCTCTACTGAAGGGGGAGACGTCTGTGCACTTCCCTAAAATCCGAGATTCAAACGTACACCGTAGCAAGCTAGATTTGTGACGTCACAAATCTGACAGCCAATCGCTGTCAAATACAAAGTACAAAGAACGAGAGTTTGCATTAGCATAGTGAAAGACAGCAAACACGATAGAGTGTGCAGTTTTTGGATGTAAACCGGACCCTGGATCTTCCTTCTAACATCATAGCAGATATTATTGTGTGTTTCACAACCACTAGCACTGTGTCAGCCACTGCCAGTTACGAGCTAACAAGCTAACAAACAACATAAACAAATGAAAGATGCTAACTACATTTACCATTCTGATAGGCCTGCTAGTCGCCAATTTTGGTGCACAACAGACTCCTCATGAGTCTGGGTCTGACTGAGGCTCAGACGATGAAACACGGGAAGTGAGATCCAAAAAACACACCTGCAATTACCGATTATCGCTATAGGTGCCGCGTAAGACAACGAAATGAAAATCTTCGAGATCATAACCTTAAAAGAGACTTTATTAGCTTTATCAGCCAGACAGGTAGCAACCCGCTAGCCAGAGCACCGAGACTGAACAGCACATATACTTTAAGTGAACTATGGATAATGTGCCAGTCTTACGGTTTAACAACACCTGACCGTGCAGCTGACGTATGGCACATAATAAATTTGATAACCTAATTACTCAGTCACTATTGGAGAGCTTCTAATGGTGCCATATGTGAAATCCATATTTATACAAGTTTGCAGATGCAGCAGATGAGTCACACTTTGGTCCACAAAGGAAATCAAAGGAAGGGGTGAATTTGTTTAGTGAGAGGTGTTTAGTAAAATACTGAAAAGGCAAACTTTGACTTGTTTAGCTTTGCACTTCCAGATGCAGGAGACAACAATTAAGTGCAAGTTACACTTGCACTTAATTGTTGTCTCCTGCTATCCGGTCTTAAATTTTCCTGCAACCCGGCTTATCATTATAGTTCCCTGAATTTCATCACACGTCTGAGAAATAGGTAGAAACATTCATTAAAAGAGCTCTTCGCATCCATTTGAGACATAAACAGCCATTGTTTTATAGCAGTATCACATAATAGATGCAGAAATTCTGATCTAATCTAACTAATGAAGTGGGGATGCTTGCAATAAACCAGCTTATGGCAAAGTGGAGGCCAGGAAGCCATAAGGTACCCAGGTTTTATAGTGTTTCTCCAGCTGTTTCATCTATGAGAAGGCCAATGAGCGATCCATCAGGAGAAAGTATGGCACTGACTGATGCGTTCCTCATGCCCCTCTTCCCGCTGGCGACTCTGGATGCAATTTGTCTGTCATGAGTGTCACTGTGCTTTATGGACGTGTGTTGAAGACTGTAAGGATGGAAGTCTGGGCACAAGCTCAGACAGCCGTGCCCTACTGCTAAACGAGGGCCAATGACTGCTTTTAACCCTGAGGGCTTTCTGAAGCTGTCATGGGAAAGCCGAAAGAAAAAAGTGCCAGTCGCACCAAGACTCAGCTCAATATGTCAAAGTTAAACTGAATAACTCGCCCCATTATACAACTTTCAAACTTTGCAATTCAAATAGCCTCTGCGTAGAACTCAGAACTGATAGAGCTCAGCATTTTGATGAAATTCATCCCAAAAGAATATATTCCAAACGGGACACACAATGTAAAAAATACTGAATACAATGCAAAAATCCACAGGCCTCTCAAATTAACTATGAGCCAAAACAAAAGAAATACAACTGAATTTACATACAGACGCATGCATTTAGTACACAGAGGGAAAACACTAAAAAATAAAGACAAGAACTCATTCTCTTGTTCTCTTGAAGACAAATTATTCATTATTACTGGAGCATGAGGAACATTCTGGTGATTCAGCTGGCCTTGCCGGATACCATGTAAATATGGCGTCCTGGACCCCAATCTGGCCTGCGACCTTTATCACATGTCATTCCCTCCTGTTTTCCTCTAATGTGATTCATCAAATTAATTCCCAGAAATAATGCAGTACTGGCTTACATTTCTTTTAACCATGTTGCTATTGTACTGCATCATATGGCCAAAAACAACCTCTCCATTAAGCAGGCTTATATGTTCTGACTTGTATACACTTTCAGAACAGAGCTCAACCAACAACTCTGATATGTATGATATATGCAGATCACAGCTTATTCAAAATATAAAAACAGCACTGTCACATATTCTGAAATATAAAGACTGATTTAAAAGTCCAACACTCCGCAACAATCCATAATCAATCCACAATTAGCACTGCCACATTTTTGCCCGTTACACCTGTTTGCCTCGCTAGTGACTCATTACTCTGATAAACAACGTGCTAATGTGTTATTTTGCCATTAGGCTAGACAGCAAGCAGTTTGTGGTTGCACTTAAGTACTTCAAACAACTGTTGAATAATCTGCAGGCCTTAGTACACAGCCATTGCCAATTTATCAGGGAAAAAGTTAGAAGTCTGGCAGATGTACTGGTGCAACGACTTAGTGACTGACCTTTGTCTTAGACAGGTGTACCAGTATAATGAATGCACATGTATAGGGCTGGACCCGAATATTTGGATATTCATTCGTTGGGTATTCGGTTTTTAATTTTGGGATTCAGACATTTGCTTTTTTTAAGGTGTGTTGATTGATTCACGATGTCAACTCATGCAATGAGTAAAGTGTTACTGGCAGAGCCTTCCCCTTTAAGGAAGGTGGCCTTGTGGGTGATGTATGCATGTGACGTAGTCTGGCAGGTTTGTTATGGGAAGTGAGTCTCTCCTGTGCATAGAAAAAGTACCTGTATGTGGGGCAGACACCGTGAAGCGCATGCTTCCGTGGGTTGTTAAGTTACTGCAGTCCGCAGAAAGTGCCCAGATAAGCTCAGGTTCAAGTAAAGCGGTTGAGAAAAGGGTCATGTATTGTGTTCGCTGTGAATAAACGAGTGAATAAAGCACCTGTTTTTTGCAGTGTTACCACGATGTTTCCTGACTGCAGAGGCTAGTTACCAGCTAACTGACGAGCCAGGATAAAGCCAATTGAATTAATCAGAGGTCTCCCAACTACTGTTTGGAGGATGGAAGCTAGAAAGGTAACACATGCAAGAAAACATTCCACCTTTAAATTTGCCGGTAGCTGCCGGTAGCCTTTCAGTGAATTAAATTATTTTTTCTCCAGTCTACAGCTAACCTTCGAAACGAACCACAACCAACCCCCTTCTTGAAAAAGATATTTAAAGCTCACTTTTACCTGGTTAAATAAAGAACAAATGAAAATGAGTCATGTCAACTAACAATTACCAGAAAAATAAATCTTTGTTGGCATATACACCAAGTTGTCAGTTTATTAGGTACACCTAGCTAAAACTAATGCAGTCTAATACAACAGTCCTACAATAAATCCTCCCTTCACGAAGGTTATAATTCAGTTTTTTGTTGAAACTGTTTTAGAGAGGTGTTGATTCAACTGTATGATCGTTTTGGAGGCTGCAGTTTGTGGTTCTGTCAAACTGTATTACACTAACAGGCGTTATACTGATGGTTGTTTCTATTATTTTATCCACCCCATTTATATCAAAGAGGGTAGGCTAAATAAAAATATGACATCACCGTACACCTAAATCAGATATTAATACACAGCGATGCCTTGAAATGAGTCAGTAAATCATTACAAACAACTCAATGTTAAGTGCTCTGATCAAGGTCACTATTACTAAGATGAGTAGCAGAACATTGTCAATTTATGACTAAAGTTATACTTGTCACTTCAATGTCATTCTCCAGATCTGATTCAGAAGCTTTTATGCAATCTCACTGCTGGTCATGTCAGGCCACACCGTCACAATATTTTTCAATATACTTTTTCGGTTCTATTCCCCGCTAAACTCCTCCTGCGCGCAAACCACCCAGGCACGATTACATGATAAATAGAGGAAACTGTTGACTGTGTGGCCAGTATTTACCCGAGTCTGTAGCACTGGAACAGTGACAGTGGTGGTTCCAGATGTGTCTGGCTGTTCATCCTCAGCAGTGCACGTCAACTGGTGCTCAAGTACCTCCTCCAGGGTGTTAAACTCCTGGTAGCAGGGGAAGCACATGTACACTGACGAACTCTCCATGGCTGCCAGGGGATTAGAAATCAAAAACATTTCATAAGAAAGGCAGCAATGCAAAACTGATTTAGATAAAGGTGAAACAGTTCACAAAACTCAGCATGCTTAGAATATGAAAGTAATATCACAACGTGAGCCTTATACAGATATCTTCCCACCGGTGCATTACATTTGAAGTTAGGTTGTGAACATTGCCCTCTCCTGATGAAAAGACGTGCCTGCATATATTATCAAGACAACAGCTTGGACACAAGTGCCAGAAGGCTAACTCTGGGGTTGCCAAGATGACTCACCATGCGCTGAGCCTGGACTAATTGTTATTTTGACCATGCAGGTTGCTGCTCAGGTAGAGACCTTGCCAAGTCTCTCTCTCTCTCTTTCTTTGCCATTTCATGGGCCAAGCAGACGTTATACTCCAACATCAATTAGATATGTACTGTAATTGGACCCACTGGAAGTGCAGTCTAGCTCATGCTGCTGCTGTAACTATAATCAAAACACAATCTCCTTCTCGCTCACTGGAGACCAATTGGAGCTCATACTGCACCAGCAAAGCTCTACTTCAAAAGAGGAACCTCACAAATCAAAGAAACCCACTGAAAGACACACATCAATACCTTTGAAAGACATCAATGTGACACACCCTCTAGTTCATTTTAATGGGCAGACAAGGCTATAACTTACAGGATAAGGCTGGTGATATTCCATATTTTAGTTATTGCAGACAAATCCCATAACAAGACCAAAACCAACAATGCTATGTTAGTCTGTCTATCAGTGCTTTCCAACTGCCCCAATCAGTCTCTGACATTCAGCCCCAAGCCCATTTGTTCCTACTGATGACGTACATTTTTGAAAATGGATCACAAATATATTGATTCATTTATTAAAAAGGCACCTTGCCCCCCAAAAAGTAATTTCCTAAAACAGCAGGACACTAGGTTTAAGCAAAAGTTACTAAAACAGGAGTAAAAGGTGTATTTGTTGGGGACTATTTTCAGCTGCAAATTTGGTGCGTATTTACAGCAGAAAACTACAGTAACCACATTCATTGTAATGATGTAACATATCAGTCAGTGTAACAGTAGAGTAATAAGCTTCATCAGGCATTTGCTACAGACACTAACACTAACAAGTACCACAGGCAGTACACTAACAAGTACTGCCTGTGGTACTTGTTAGTGGGAGCAATTCACTGTTGGTTTTGGTCTTTTCATGGGACTTGTTTATACCAAGAAAAACATAGAATATAACCACAATTTTCATTTAAACAGCCAATTATGGCATAATAATAATGCCCCACTGCCCCCTGTTGGGATGATAGTCTAATGAGGTCTGAGTCTGTTTGCATCCTTCTTATCAGCATAAATATTGGCCACTGAGTTTGTGCAACACTGCTACACTTCAGTCTGGCAGTAACGTTAAAGAATCAGATGTGAGGTGGTCTGCATCTGCTTTTTACACAATTACCTGCAAGCACCAGCAGTACTTTCATTTTTTTTATTACAATAAGCCTTTATTGGTGAGTCAGGTGAACTTAACATTTGTGCAAACGTCATTAATGTTATTCCATGACATGCATTGAGGAGGATGACCTAGCTAACACTTATGAGTGTTTATTGCAGGGACAATGTTAGTCCAATGTTGACTCACAAGGGGACAGAAAGAGCAGAAATACCAATTACTTGTATTTCATGCAGTCTCCGGCTAATACCAAGCCTCGTGTTCGCTCCTTTAGCCGTTTTGCTGGGGGTCTGACGCGAGCTAGCACGAACGACAGCTACTAAAAGCTAACGGCTAGCATATAGCTAGCAAGCTGTGTTATCTCTGACCAGTATTGTGTTGCTGACATGCAACGATGGGCCATTTTTCTAGCAACAAGGCTAACGTGGCACCGGCGTGGTAGCTAGCTCTCTTGCTAGCTCGAAAGCTAATAAAACAACCGCCTGGTGATTCCTTGATAGCGGGCGTCGAAGCCACATTAGCTTGCGACTAAACCCCTTTTACCACTTGGACCAGTGGAGCTTACTTTCTGGTGCCAAGGAGAAGAAGAAGAAAAGACCGAAGAAGGAGGGCGGGATATGCTTCTTCGGTGGTATAATGGCGGCGACAGACTAAAAGTTAACATTAGCTGTCTCCCCCCGTTGAAATCCTCCATACATAAATATCAGTGTGCAATATGTCACCGAAAAAGTAGCATTCGTATAAAATAAGTAGCATTAATTCAACATAACTTACCGTCCTCAGACATTACCGGTCGAGGAAATAGGACAACAACTTCAGTTTTTTCTGCACGTTAGAAGGCTCGATCTGATTGGCTGTATGGGTCACTTCATGCACCAATAGCATTCGACTACACATAACACTGAGGGAGTTTGTAGTCTGAAAGCGCGCCAGTAGTTCAGCAGGGTCAGTACTGTCAAATATACTGAAGTACTGAGTTTAAGTACAGTTTTGAAATACTTGTACTTTTACTTGAGTATCTCCATTTTCTGCTCCTCTCTGTACTTGTGCTCCACTGCATTTCAGAGGGAAATATTGTACTTTTAACTCCTCTATAGGCTATTTATGTGACATTTGTGGTTACCAATGCTTTGCTGATAAAGGTCTTACAATATATGATAAGATACCATACTGTACATTGTTACAGATTAAACTACTGAAAAGTAGATAAAGTTGTTCAAATTAACTCCACCTCCAGCAGCGACAATATTAAAATGCTGCTTACATCTTAGTGCAACAGAATCAGAATCGGGTTTATTGCCAAGTAGGTTTACACATACAAGGAAATTGTTTTGGTGTGTTGGTGCAATACAGTAAACAATAAACATAGTAAGAGAATAAAAATAGAAAGCAAGTACTGCAGCAGTCAAGAAACTTAAATAAGATAGAAAACCGACAATAAAAATATGAAAGAATATTATATGAAAAATTTAAAATATGTACAATATATCTGTTTTAAAATGGAATGATGCAAAGATAATCCACTTGTATATACTCTAAAAGTGGCCATTCGGCATAATCAAGTACAATTTACTGATAAAATACTTATAAACTCAATAAAGTCATACCTTTTACCTCTGTGCTGTTGTTTTCTATGCTTATATCCTAATTATAAGAAACAATAGTTTGACAAAACACCCCCAACTCAAGGTCCACTTACTAGCTTTTTTCCATAGCTTTGGACCATATCACAGGGTCTTCATCGGTGGATTGGAGTTTGCTCAGTTGTCAAGGAGACGGGTCTGCTGACATGGAGGTTAGGATTTAATACATAACTCATTTAGATCCGGAAAAAGCTAGTAACCCTTGAGTGGGTGTTGTTTTGTAAAACTACTATTTCCAATGTCAAGAATGACCTCTCTTCAACTTTTCATAATTATACCTTAAGCCAAAACGGACAAGGGGTCCTAAAAGCAATTTATGACTGGGTGAAACAGTTGATAGCTGGTTAGAAGACGCTGAGTTGGATAAACTATTTCCAAGAACAAACTTTCATGCTTATAAGAAATAATGTGTTAAAATGCCAATGCCACTATACAGTGTTTTAACTTTATAGCTAGTTTACACAAGGATAGGACGGCTAAACGTCAGTGCAGAACACACTGTAGCTTTGTGGTTGACATACATGTTCCAAACCAGAAAATCAAGCAGAGGTCACTTCCAGTCAGTTAATGTCTGAGTTTCCCCTTCCCCCTCTAAAATCAGATAGTTACTTAAGATGGCATGAATCTCAAATATGTACATAATGAGAGCAAAGAGAGGCTGGGCTATGGTCACACCTGCACAGGCAAAAGTCCATTCACAAGATCCTGACATGGTGTCACAAACATTTTTTTAAACGTATTTAACCAGAGAAGCCTTATTGAGATTAAACATCTATTTTTACATCTTGCAAACGTTTTGTCACCAGAGATGTGGCAGGTTGCCTGGATTAATGGTTAATTAAAAGCTAACCTCTGTTTGCATGTGGTATTGATGCATTTGTTTACACATACAGTACGTCGAGATAGATAAAGGTCATGTCATGGGTGGAGCAGAGCCTATTAGGCATATGTGTACAATTTTCGAACAACAAATTGTTATTCAAAGCCACATTTTATACCACACAAACTGTTTTACAAGACTTCTGAATGGAGTAAACTGCTGACTTTTTCACCTTTTTCATACAGTGACAGCAATAACTATCTCATATGACTTCAGCTGCTACTTGAATGCCCATAGAGGTTTATTAAATCTACACTATATAGCTGTACACTTATCAGATTTACCCTCCTCTGAGTGAGCACAGCCAGCTGCATCAAGTATTATATACAGAGGTCAGTGAAAGTATAGACTAGCACACTCCACTCATTTCCCAGAATTACACAGTGCCCTGATGTACCCCATTGGCTGATTGGGAAGATGAGCAGCTCCTCCAGACTGCTTAACCTGGCTCCAAATGGTATTAAAGAGCCGGCCGGGCATTCAGCCAGAGGGACCGGGGCCACTCAGGCTCCACAGAAACTGTGCAATCTGCTCGACGCGCCGCCGAATAACGTTATTCAACCTTGACATATCATATCACCATGATGACAACTTAGCAGCCATGTTTTTCATTGAAGGCTACGGATCAGAGACTGCAGGTCCCAGGAGAGGAGGGCTGTCTCGAGACGCAGCGCTGATTGCTCAGCATCCCCACACATGCGCCTTCTCCATCTCCTTCATCTCTTGCTGTGTTGCGCTAATAGGTTAATAAGAATGTGCTTTTCTCTAATGGCAAAATTAGAGGATTCAAACACTGTTTGACATGATATTGATACAGACACTGATAACTTATGGCATTCCCAGCAGCCTCAGCTGTACTCTGTGTTTAGTGCTGATTAGTAAATGCTAACAGGATTTAAATTAAGATGGTGAACATGGTAAATATACCTGCTGAACATCAGCATGGTAGCTACTGTATGTTGCATACGTTGAGGTGTTGTTAATAAAGAAATAAATAAAAGATATTTAATTGTGCCACCAAGTGCTAGAATGATCAAAATACTCGGACCATACTTTACTTGTAGAAAATATAAGAAACAATGAAGTCCTTCACAAATACTGTAGTTGGAACTAACATCTTACTAATAATAAACATAAGTCACCCAGTATCACAGGATTTCTTCTGCCTACACACTTACATTGCCCTGCCAAACTTTCCAACTTGAACAAGTGCATTAATATTTTGTAAACCAAAATCTTTCTTCAAAAATTATCACATGACACAAAATGTCTATGTAAGACTCAAGTTCATGTTTATGAATAGAGACCAAGGACTGGGTCAGGTCACGCAAGGGCAAAGTATTAATTCATGTGGGCTGACCCTGAGGGGCAGGCTTAAAGGTAACCGAGAAATTTTAGTAAAGGTTCTGCCAGAGCCTATAAATATTTTCTACTGAACACGGAGAAAGAAAGAAGAAAGTTCATGAACACCCTGAGACTTCATTAAATCCTGCTCTTCTTTTGTGAACAGCAGATTCTTGTCTGAATGAAACATTTGAGTCGCTCTGAGACAGCTGTGTGGGAGAGAATTCCTTGGTCCTTGTTAAGCGGCCATGAAGATATTCAACTGTGTTTGAGATGTGTGCTGAAGGTCCTTGAAGTCATAGAGACAAATGAGACCTGAATTCAATGTGATGCTCAGATATCCTGAAACTAAAGTGAGGCTGTGTCAGAAAAAAAGACAACAGCTAAAAGAGAGAAATACACCACCAAACAGTATGAATAAAAGCATGTTAATTGCCCATGAACCAGCCCCCCTCTGTTCACACATCTGATATAATCGAACAGTGGAAGTGCAAGATTTCATCAGTCAAGGTCATAAACATTTTCACTGACATTTGCAGTAACATGGTTCCCATAACAACCGTTCTGATTTCATCATTCTCCAACTGGTCCCTTCCAGAGTTCACTGATCCACCCGACTCCACTGCAGAGAATAACGAGTGCTTCGTTTCATTAATCCCTCCATGAAAAAGGTTTCATTCAAAGCTGAAGTAAATCCTATGACTCACACCTGATAAGCAAGTTTATAGTGCTCTGTCTGCACATTCAAAATTCATTCAAAGTACATTAAATATGTGCTGCTATATTCAGTACATTTAGTTATTAGCATTTTTTGTAGGAGAAAGGGTGCTTTTATACGTCATTAAAAGAAGCCTGGAAACTAGAAAGCATCCACAGGAAAAACAGCACTTCCTCTAGAAAAAAGAAAAGATTTGTTAATGGCTCAGCGCCCACCTCAGCTGAGCACAAACTCGACATTTGTTCTTACTCTCATCACATTGCTCTTTGTGGTGATGTATGACTGACAACAGATTGCACCCCGAGTTACCAGCAGGAAGAGGAAAATGCGAGATGCATCAGTTATTTCCACCCCATCTTCTGAAGGATGGCTCGGTTGTATCAGCCAGACTTACACGCATCATCTGGCTTACCACATCTTCACTTCATTAGCATATTTTATTACTACCACCTTCTGCAATGGTGAAGTACCAGTACCACAGTGTGGAAATACTCTAAGTACATGTATTCAAAATCTCACTTAAGTAAAAGTACAGAAGTAATATCAGCCAAATGTACTTAAAATATCAAATGTAAAAGTACTCATTATGCAGCTAAATGGCCCAGGCCAGTGCTATATTATCATATATTTTAGTATTGGATTATTATTACTGATGCATTATCATATATGCCAAACTTTAATGTCATGTCCGGTTGAGGCGGAGCTAATTAAAATTATTTTGTATATTTTAGTTAGATTACTGTATGATAATTGTAGTTTATAAGATCCTTACAGGTTTTTAAACTCTTAATATGAAAAGTAACTACAGCTGTCAAATAAATGTAGTGCAGTAAAAAAGTACAATATCTGCCTGTGAAATTTTGTTGAGTTGAAGTAAAAAAACAACATAAAATTGAGATTATAATAATAATCTGGCCATGATTCCACGGAAGTGCTATAATAATTATTATTATCTAGGAATATAAATAATAAATGTTTAAAATGAGAGTTTCCAGCTGAATTAGGTCAAATCCGCAGCTTTGGGGCAGCTGTCTACTTTGCCCAGTAGGTAACTTAGCCCAGACTTTCAGTAGCATTGGTAAGTTTTACTGTATATTACTGCTATTCTTTTTCTTTGTATACACAGGACAAGCGAGTAGTCTATAAACATGCTGTTCTAATGTCATTGTGACTTGTATCCCCACTGTGATCATGTAAACACGGCTCAATTATTCAGCTATAATTCAATCATGAATGTGAGACAGGAACAGTTTCATCACTTTATTAATGAGTTTAATTATTTATACCAACAAACAAAAACTGTCTCTCTCCCTCCATCCCTCTCTCTTCATCATCTCCTTTATCCAACCGTTCTGTTCCCAACAATGACATGTTACCCTCAGACAAGGGTGATAAAAGAGCAGGGTCACAGCAAATTAAAAACAAAGTGTGACAGATTAGAAGATGGAAAAAACAAACAAACATTAAAATAGCACATTTAGTCAGCTCTTCATTTAGGAAAGAGTTGGGAGTACAGAGAACAATGTCCATGGTCTGCCAGCACACATACAAACACACATACATTCCCTGCAGCTGTGCTCTAGAAACTCACCAAGTATCTGTGAAGCATACACACCGTACTAACAGGTCAAACCCGTTACACTCATACGACACGCAGTAAGCAAAAACAGGAGACGGTCGGACACAGGAGATGATACATGTCAATAGACAGATTCATTATTTCCCCTTTCCTCCAGNACACAGGGTGATCCGTGCTCCCTCCCAACACCACGACCCCATAGATCCAGAAGCTTGTAACATTCCCTTCACATTGAAGTTAAATGGAAAACTGGAGTTCCACCTGTTGGCTAGCATGTGCACCTGCATACATACGAGACCACTGATTGGAGAACACATACCAACGTCTGGATTTGAGTACAGTATCTTGGATGTGAAATCATTTTGCATGTGACATTGCTGGACTAAAATTTTGAATAAAAAAAAACAAAACAAAAAAACCCCTCTAATCCCTCAATTTTACCACCCCAGTGGAAAAGAAAAGATCCCCCCCCTCCCCAAAAAAACACAATACAATAAATAAAACAGTTATGACAACATTTATGAGGGAAAAGGGAAAGTCGTGAAGAGAGAAATGGAGGGAGAGAGAATAAAAATGAAACATTTTGTTCTGTTTTTCCCCTCCTGAACCAGGGACTGAAATGAAATCGTATTTACAGACTGCGACTGAGGATAAACAGTCCGGCCGCTGCTGCGCCGGCCTACTAGAGAAAAAAAAATTACAAGAACAACAATATAATAACAATAATAACAAAAATAACAAAATAAAATAAAAGGTACTTGATATTTACAGTTTAGCAGTGAAAAAAGGAGGAGGAAAGAGGGAAGCAGAAGGCAGAGGGACGAGGACAAAAAGGAATGGAAGGGGAGGCTCCAAAAGCTGTTGGGTTTCAGGGGTTTGAGCATCATTTCTGGTCAGATTATTACTGAGATTAGTGGAAGTAATATAGTGTGGTCAACTTGGGCTGAACATGCATATTTGCGTGGTGGAAGAAAGAAAACTAGTCCATGCCGACAGTGGACCGTTGCGGCTGCGTAAGTCATTCAAGATCAGTTCCTACCATCATCACAGGACAAAAAGAACATGATATGAGCGTCACGGGCAGGCTGTTTGGGAAGCGGTGAAGAGGGTTTCAACAAATCTCTCTCACAAACCAAACAAAATTCATCCTCCTGCACGGACAATAACTGTGAACACTAGCTGAAATGACGATGACGAGCACAGGTGAGCAGCGAAAGCGGCCAGTGGTCTCTCTGTGCCCTCTGCACCTGATGTCGTTCTTCAACATAATCGAGCCGATATGAAACGTAACACCGTAAAGTGGCATAATTGATGAGGTGATGATTCACCCTACAGTGCTAGGCAACTGCGTTTATGACATGAGAGACATGGAGGCTTCTGTATTAGATGCAAATGGAGCCCCACACCGACGGCTCCCTCTATGTACAGTTATGTTAACAGCTGGACAGTACACATAACTGGCCCCTTTGCTTCCCCTCTACTCCCTTTGAAGATGTGCAACACTCACTTGAGAATTAACATGAAACGCTTGGTTTCCAGCTTAACCAAAGAAAACATGAGCTTATACTGAAGAAACTGAAGATGTGCACTCTGCTCGTATAAAGCTCCCTCTCATTCACATAAAAGGCAGTTGAGGAGCTAATATTCAAAAAAGCAACTGCAAAGACAGGCTGTGGTGCCCCCCTTTGTAATAAAATTTAAAACCACCTCTTATCTAAAATGACATGGACAAAATCAGCCAATATGTTCCGTCTGGTATCAAACTGGGAGATTTAAAAAAATTCTTCACATTTGTTCACCATTGCTGCTGAGCGAACTGACAATACTTGAGTAGAGTTCGGGGTAGAAAGTGACAGAAAAGCCACTAAGTCTACACAGTGGGTTTGTATGATCAAACATTATGTACAGTACAAGTGTGCCATTTTTGACCCTACTAAGGATGATTGTCAATATTAGTCAGGCCTTACACGCGGCCCTCATTCTCAACTCCGTACCCAATCAGGACCCCATTCAACGGCACCACGGCCACACATAAAATTAGCTAATGCAAATAAAATGAACATAAAAAAGGGATAAAAGTCAGCTGTAGATTATAATACAGAAAATCCACATAACATGTACAACCCCCCTCCTCATCTCCCAAACATCCTACCCCACCAATGTTAAGTTTTTTTATTCTAACAGGCCAGACAAGGGCCACCATGGACTTAGAACTGCAGCTTATATTAAGTCCAAGCATGGCTACCTAAATGTCCTTAAAAACAACCCCATACCTTCCTGAAGCTAGCAGCCACAGAAATCACTTTCTATCGGAAATGGTTAAAAATTCAGGGAAAAGAGCAACACTGAGTGTGTATGTGGGTGTGTATAGTAATTTCTTTTCTATCTTAAGGGTTTGGAGCCAGGAGGAAGGTTGAGAGGGAGAAGAGCAGAGGAGAGAAAAGGAAAACGGGGAAGACAAAAAGAAAGGATGACAGAGGGATAGATGCTCAGGTGCTGTTGTTGATGGATCCAGGTGCTGAGCTGGGCTGGGCGGAACTGTCTGACACACTGCCCTCTGCAGGGGGAGAGAAGGAGCACACATGTCACCAACACAACGCTAATCTCACAGAAATAATTGACAGTTCAGTGTTGATACTCAACTGCCTATCAAATGATTATAACGTGTCTTAAAGTAAATATAAATGTCTTTTAGGAAACATTCATAAAAGGGTGAAAAGTAGTCTACTGACACTCAAGGACTGTTAGGGTTGGGTTTTAAAAATGGGTCAGAGTTAAGAGTTCAGACTGGGGTTAAGCTTAGTTTTTGGTCAGGTTTATATAGGCCAGAAATGCACCATGTAGGCAAAAGATATTTTGTTTCCCACACTACGTTTTGTCAACTTATACTTGAGCATCATTAGACGATCCAAGTGTTACTTGCAATTATTTAGTAAATTCGTGGTTAAATAAAAACTGCCAATAAATGCATAAATAAATGTATGAATATAACCCCTCCCCAGTACAGTCTGTCAATGAAAAAGACAGCATAAAAAAAGTATAACTTTATGCTGTGATACATACCATGTGAGGCAGGCGATGTCTGTGCTCGAGCGTGAGGAGGAATGAGTGTAGAGTTCAACTGGGGCTGGATAGACAGCTCTGAGAGAGCAGAAAAGACAAACAAATGTTAATTACTCATAAAATACTTCAGGTGCAATGACATGACAACCTACCATGAGCATCTAAGTGAAGGTCATCAGAGGTCAAACACAAGAAACACATAGTGGAGATGAAAGAGGAAAAAAATAAAAAGAATGACAGGGAGGTAAACTGACCAACGGGACTGAAGTTAAAGAGGAGCGGCAGTTCTCTTCCGCTGGGCAGGCGGGTGTTGGGCTGGCGCAGCTCATCGAAGAAGGCGTGCGCACACGCCTCCAGGGGAGACAGCCTGGTCACCGGCGTGTATTCCAGCAGTCGAGAGCAGAGGGCAATGGCCTCTGGTGGGGTACGAGGCTTAAACACCTGACAGAAGAGAGATATTTAGAGTTCTGTATTAACATACTCTGGAGAGGAATTTGGGTTCATGTAAATCAAAGACTTGAGATGCTTTCAGACAGCGAGCAGTTGCAGCTGCCTCCATTTGAATGTAAACACGATGGCAGCGGCAAGGAGAGGGACGGTGGTTCAACTTTTCCAACTTGCTGCCGCGGCACGCCATGTAACCATGGCAACCACAGAAAGTACAGCGAGGAAAACAATCCAGGAGCTGATTTTACTGTAGTGAGATTAATGGTGAGAAACGGTATAATCCGGTCTGGGACAATACACGTTTATGATATGACTAGTTGGTAAAAACTTGCTATATTAATTGAGTCATGTTGCTACAAATTTCCTCCATTATAAAGCTACAATCAACTCTATTCAGCAGTGTGATGAGTGTATACTAGGTGGATGGCAGCAGCCTGTGGTGCAGCCTACAGGCTGGTAGAATTAGAGGTAGCCTGAAGCCGCCGTGGTGGAGTCGTCCCCTGCTGCTGCCGCCGATTCAGAATACTTAACACTGAACAAAAATACCAAATTACTCAGAAATAAGTCTTGACTGCTTTTTAAAACTAAAACACGCAAGTCTAACATCAAATTCCATTTTCTAACATCCTGTATCTTATTTTGATATTCTCCAATGGCATTTCCCTACCCCATGAAGGGCAAAAAAGCTGTTTCCGAGAGATATAAACACTAAAACCTCACACTGATGTTTGGATAACTGCTATCCATGATTAATATTCTCCAGTAGTGTGGACATACCTTTGTCCAAGGGTGTGCTTTAATCTGTGGGAATTTGAACTCTGTGTAGTTAGGGTTCATCTCCCGGATCTGCTCCCTTGTTGGTGTCCCCAGAACCTGACAAACAAGGGTGAAAAGGGGTGAAATGTTAATATTAATCACAATCATTAGTATGTCCTGCATGCCTGTATACAAAATGTACATTGTTAGTGTGGATGATAACACAAAGATCCTTTGTTACATTAAGTGTGCAGCTTGTCCTTCTGGATATACTGTTCTCCATTTTATAATACCTGTATTCAAATGTATTTAAATACTATATTTAAATCTAAGTACACAAACACTGACTGGTGACAGAGAATGTAGCACAAACTTCACTTCCCTATGAACCAATCAATGGATGTATTTTTGTCTCAAGTTCTTACAAATGCAGAACAGACTCTCGGTTTCTTGATACCCAAAGCCCAAACTGACAACTCCAAACTTTACACCATGTCTCTTTTCATCCAGCGGCTTGTGCCATCAGTTGGCTTTCGGCCACTGTCTGTAGCACCCCTGCTGTACCTTGATGATCTCTACTAGCTGGTCCACACCACTGTCCCCGGGGAAGATGGGCTGGCCCAGCAGCAGCTCAGCCAGCACACAGCCGGCTGACCAGATGTCAATGTTGGACGTGTAGTCGGTGGCACCAAAGATGAGCTCCGGGGCACGATAGTACCGGGAGCAGATATAGGACACATTCGGCTCCCCCCGAACTAGCTGCTTTGCACTAGAAGATGGTAGAAGGAAGATGAAGCAGAAAAAGAAAGTTCAGGAGGGGAGTGCCAGTCAACATGAAACTTTCATTTCTCAGTATTTGTTTTCACAAAACCACAGCATGTAAGATACCGAGACAGAGAGGTAAGAAGACATATGACAGATCAACAGAGGGAGAGTCAAGACTGAGAGAGAGATGGCTACACAAACAGACAGCCAACTAACATGCACGCTGAGATACAGACAGTCACCACAATGGAAAGAATGATTGAGACGGACAGAGACGTCCAGAGGCAATGTCTGGTACTGACCTGCCAAAGTCACAGAGTTTGAGGATGGCCGTCTCTGGGTCCACCAGGAGGTTCTGGGGCTTGATGTCTCTGTGACACACGCCCTGGGAATGGATATAAGCCAGACTGCGGAACAGCTGGTACATGTACACCTGAGGGGGGAAAGACAGGGTTGGCGTAACGCCCAACAGTGTTTAACAACTTAGACAGAATCATACAGATATCCCGAGAAGAAAAGCAAAAGAGCATTTGAGGAGACCCAACTTCACTATTGTCATGTCTTTTCCCTGTTCTCATGTTTAGTCAGGTGATTCATGCTCACGGGCGGGGTCCTAGCTCCCATGCTTAAAGCTGTAGTCTACGATTCTGGAGAAAGCTTGTTGATATTTGAACTCAAGAGCCAAACGAATACACCTCTCCCTTCAGTGCTCCTTCAAACTCACACGAGTAATGCACAGCATTTGTTTGTCCTCTACACAAGCACCAGTTGTGACATATTATACCAAAGCGTTTAGTCGGAAACGCGGCTAAAGTGTTGTTATTTGAAATATTTCCAAATGAAATAATCAAATTAGTGCGGTCTGGACCCAGAAAAGCGGTAGAAAATGGATAGATGGCTTAAAAACTCAAATATCAAATTAAATATTAAATTTAGACTGGTAGTCTTGTGTGACCTTAGCTGACCCGAGCTAAGCTTGAGTCAGCTATGGCAGTGGTTCTTAACCTGGGGGTCGGGGCCACTCCACTGGGTCACAAGATAAATCTGAGGGATTGTGACATTATTAATGGTACAGGAAAGAGGAAAAATATTGTTCTGAAGCAAAAATGTTTATTTTTCAGACTATACTACAAATTAAAAATCTTAACACGGCATCTGGCTATTTTACTCAGAAGGCGATATCATTTCTTTTCCAAACGCAGGAGCACACACGTGTGTCTGTATAGATTTTCGTCATGTGCCAGTCGCTTCTACATGTGCCCTAATCTTGTTTCTGGGTGCACTGTGTAGGTGCGTGTTGAGAGAAGCAGCTGTGTGGTGTCTGATACAGCCTGCAGCGGTGTGTTTCTATAACAAAATAACAGAGGTGAAAAATTCTCCTTGAGGATGTGTAACCATCCTCATCCAACCCCTATTTGACATTTGTCTACACTCCTAGGTCAATGATGTCATTCTCGAATAAATATTGCTCACACAGTTAAGTCTGTGCCCATTTAATGCGTCTGTGGAATGCAGACGGTAAGCATCTTAATATGACAAATCACTGTCATCATCACCATTATCATCATTATTACCCCCATGATGCACTGACAGCAGGCCGGCCACAGATTACAAAATGATTACAGACAAGATGACTGAGGGATGAGAGATGATGGTTAAAAAGGGGGAAGAGAGAGTTGAGAAGAGGAGGAGAGGGGTGAGAAAGAGGGAAACAATGAGAGACATGGCAAACCCAGGGGACAAGGAGGGGGAAAGAAGACCCCAGACACGCTACTATACAAGTGTGTCGCTGGAGGATGGAGGGATGACAGAGGAGAGAGAAAGAGAGAGAGAGCGTATCAGTATGCATCTCAAAGCCACAGGGGAGCAGCAGGCTGAGGTAGGGAAATGGGCCATGAGACAGCTATAATGTCCTCTCTGCCACTACAGACACAGTAAACACACAAACACTCTCTCTAAAATGAGCACCCTTTTAGACAGGGAACCAAGTGTATTGCAAACAGATTAATTCCCATGGGACCATCTTTCCCTTTCTGCTTTCGTAATCCTTAAACAGTGAGCTATCTGTGAATAACAAACAGGAAAATACTTGGTTGTTTATTACATCCACAGGCAATTACTGAACAAAATTTTATTTTCAGTTTCCACTGAATTTATTCAAAAAATAAATTGAAAAATTGCTCAGTAACTGATGAAACTTGACTCAAGGATGAAATATTTAAAACTAATGCCTTTTATTATATGACACATTGAGAGATAATGACCTGAAACCAGAGACTAAAAATGAATGCAAAAAGTACAAATCAGACACATTACTCCAAGTGAAAATATCATCCATATTCCATGTCGGAGTTGCAGATTGTGACTTGTCTCATCTTTTTAGAATTAAATATTTACAGTAGTATACTTCAAACCTCGAAAGCACCAAGAGCACAGATCTGTGCCAAAGAAATTCTCCAACTTGTAAAGCAGCTTTCTAACAGATCGTACTGTAATTGTTTGTGTTTCGCACAAAACAGCACATGAAGGTAATGCTGTTTGGCAGTCCAGATGTCAGGACTTCCCAAAAAAACAAATAAATGCAGCATTATAAGTTACAGTTAATCCCACATCACTGCTAGAATGAACTCTTAATGTCGATGTGTTTCCATTCTCAGTTTTTTAAGATGAACAGACAGGTGAAAACATAACCTCTGCAAGCGCTGTGGAGACAAGTTTGTGTGCGAAAAGAAAGACCAGATAGTTTATTTGCTTTTAAGACTACACCAGCACTTTACACTTATGATACATACAGAAATGAAGTGAGTAAGCCCTGAACAACTGACTGGAATTAACCTTTTGATGCCTAATAGTAGCGTGGTGAAAGCAGTTCGGGGGAAATGCCCAGGAGCACACCCAGCTGTGTGTGTGTGTGTTTTGTGACCCACCTTAACATAGATGATAGGGATGGTAGTCTTAGCCTTGTTGAAGTGCCGAGCCACCCTGTACACTGTCTCAGGGACATAGTCCAGCACCAGATTCAAATACACCTCATCTTTCTGGAAAGGAAGAAAAAAGAAAGGGGGACTGTATAATTAGAGGTGGAAAGTGAAATCTAAACTACTATAAATCTGATGAGTATAAACTACAAAACACATCAATCTACTGAAATATGTTGGATTGTACATGATGAGTAAGTAAACAAAAAAGAATCAGTCTAGCTGTACGCAGTGTTTAGCTATATGATTAAAGATGTTTTTTAGAAGGACAATAAGACAGAAATGAAACATTTATCTTATGCGCTTATTATCTTAAACGAATATTTGCTGCAAACAATAACTGAAACAACAATTACAGTAAATGCAGCTCATTGGCACAACATTTACACTTTATAAGTAATAAAACACATCTGTCATTATGAGTGTAAACACAATTGATTCGCCTGCCATAGTTAATATTGCTAAAGTACAATGGAGTGCAAACAATGTCTGACTCAAATACAGGGGAGAGTACTCACGTTCACTGACACCAATGTAATGTTTAATTCATAAACTATAACATTTTCATTATAAAATATGATTTTCTACTCTTTAGCTCATGTTTTCTCTGATGTAGACAGATTTAGGGAAAAAGCAAAACCACAATAATAATCTGAGCAATTCAGCAATTCAGCGCCTGTGCCCTTAAAACTTTAACTAAAGAGTGTGAATTTGATGTACAATAAAGACTGAGATCAACTTGTCTAAAACATGTCTATGAATCATCGTTGATGCATGCACCATTAAAAGGCTGGGTGTGGAAGCAGAGCACTTCGTCTAGAAACTTGATTCCTACAACATAAAAAGTCAAGTCAGTGCATACACACCTTCTCTCCACTGGAGTAGAAGAAGTAACGTAGCCTCACAATGTTGCAGTGGTCCAATTTCCTCATAATTTGCAGCTCCCTATTCTATAATGAAGACGGGAAAAAAGGAAATGGGAGAGAAATGCAAAAGTTGTGAATTGTGTGTAAAAATGTGTCTTTCATAGCAAACTGGCACGTGTCCTTAATTCAAGACAATTAGTGAAGAATGAAAGAGCAATACTTACATTAAAAAAAAGTACACACAAGCCACCACAACATACTTTGTAGATGCAAAGTTCATATTTAAACAGCAGCACTTTGCTTTACTGTAATTATCTGACAGTAAGCCTGTCTAAGCATACCTTAAACCTCTTGTCTTGGAGAACTTTCTTAATTGCCACCATCTCCTGGCTGTCGATGAGGCGGGCCTGGTAGACCACTCCAAAGGAGCCATTTCCTATAACCTTTATGTCTGTGTAGGACACTTCCTGTGGGCGATCGGGGCCCTGGCCGGGTGTGGCTACCACCGTCGTCACTTTGCCACTGTCTCCTGTGGATGAGGGCACAAACACACCTTGTCAGAAAGATCCTGAAATGATCAGAACTTTCCCTGTCAAGAAAAGCACCGTAGCTTCACACCAACATTACATATCTTGCGTTCGAAAAATTGAAACAAGCACATTGTTATAAAAACCACAAAATGGCATAAAAGCACCATATTTTTCAAGGCCTAAGTGATGTTTAGACATGTGAGAAACTCAGTGACATGACCCTCTCCAGCTCAGCCTTTAAACCAGTGTCCCTAAGAAAGAGAAGTTAAACATCAACAAGCACTCTGTCCTTCTCTAAATGGTTGTGACCTATGTGGTGGCTCCCAAGACACACTCCACTGGCTGGTAATGAGCTCCTGATACTACCCACAACACTTTCCCAATGCTCCCCTGGGTGAAACTAGCCTAAAAACCCTTTCATACTGGAGACACACATATGATGCAGGTCTACTGAACCTACGTCCACCCATTCATACGAGACTGCTGTCACAATTAACAGAGACTCGAGTCTACAACAGTATTCCAAACACGTTACTGCTAATATACAATATTACTTGTGTAATTATCAAATAAATGAACCAATAAAATGAGTTTGTTTTCCTCGCAGCCAGCTTCTCTGCTTCGCTCACCCAGTTCCTCCGCCTATGGCTAATTTTTTTTGGAGAAGTGGCCAAACGTTTAAACTCCAGTGACAATAAATTCACATTCCAAGGAGGCGTGCCTGGAGCAGGGCACTGCAACCCCAGTTTAAACCAGTTTTGGACAATAGTCACAAAGCCAAGTCGGGTATTGACCCATTCAGATAGCAGGTTTAACCTGTGTCTCTGTGTATCTGAACAGGGTATTATAGTCTCAATCACAGTTCCAGCCCAGCACCTCTGCAATCTCAATTACGTCCACAATTTTGTCCCCATTCCAATAATGTAGATATACCCCCGGGATGAGTTGTAATCTCTGTGTAAGAGCCAGTTAAACACAGTTGAATTTGGTAACTTTTTATTATCACACTATAGATATTCCTATAGTAGTGATGTTCATACAAAAGTTATACATATTTTGAATGGTGTATTATAGGCGAACTAGGCTATGGTATAGGCCTAATGTTTATACTTGCTATTATGCTTTCTTAAAGAGCTAAAATACATGGACATACAGGTATATCTTTATTATTGCGACAGGTGATAGTGCCGTAAGGAAGGTTTTCGTGTGCATGGGTTCAAATATTTAGGTATAACGTGACTCTTGTAAAATGTAGAGAAGACAGCAAAACTTTAGATCAAAACAAGTTTTTGCTGGTGTTATAGCATAACATTGTGTAAATATGAATGGGACATGGAGGCCCAGACTGAGCTGGACCGGGCTGAGATGTAACTTTTGGATAAAATCACCTGTCGTGATGTTGTGATCTAAACCTTCGAATAAAAACTCAGTTACCGTTTTCCCTTCCTCGAGGATGCGTGAGTACACTGGTTAAACTCACAAGAAAGCTGGATTGAATTAAATGGAACACCAGTCAAAGCTATGTGGCCTTGGAAGCAGGAATATAGTAAGACGGCCACTACACCCTCATCACATTATGTATAGGTGCATGTATAGTGAGAGATCTTGCTCTTATATAGGAGAGGATTTTATAGGAAGGAGTACAAGGTGTGCGTTTTAAACAAGTCCAACAGTGTCACTGTGAGGCTAGTGTTTGACCTTGTGGAAATCAGGCAGAGTGAGATGTTCAAGATCTAACAGTAACTGACAGCTCTTGTTAGGGTCAAGTAGCTGCTCAGTGTTTTATGTCTGTGCACGTGTTGGGTCAAGAATGATTTGACAAATCGGCACCAGAAGCAATGACACTGGGAGGGGAAGAACAGCAGAGAAGAGGCCCATTGCCAAAAGGCTTGTCAGAACCTGTGATAAAATTGCGTGGACAGTAGCACACCCAGAAGTGCTACCATTTCCTGGGCTTGCTCACTTCGCCTGTCTCAACAGGACCCCTCCTGATCTCTAGTAGGTCTCCGAGTCTCAAAATGGAGTCAGACAATGAAGCATTTTGGTCTCTCCCATAAATTGACAAAAAACCAAGACAGTTATTTGGCTTCATCAACTGCTATTTCTGTCTGTATTAATAAATTTGCTTTAACAAAAACTATCTATTGATTTTTATAATTTTCAAATTAGATTATCATCTCCAGCTGATTCTTGATGACAAATGAGAATTGTATTCTTTTCTATTTTTGCAATTTCCCAGCTAAAACTTTTTCAAGGTTAGCAGTAAACAGCAGCCGATAGCATTTCCACATGATTGGCCTAGATCTGCGTGTCTACCCCCAGGTCAGCGAGAAATATTCAGCTTTTGAGATCAGTCGCTGTGTGGTTCCTGCACATTCCTGTATTCCAGCTCCACAATACACTGTGCTTTTGTATTTCCTTTTAACATCACTTTCACACTCTTTTTAAACAAGTTAAGTCAGAGGGGAGCACATTAAATATGGAGCAGCTGTGGCATGATAGTCCCTTGAATAATGAATGCAAAGATGAGCACTCTGCCCAGCTGTCAGTGAACAGCTTTGGTTTCTGATACGTCAACGCAAGCCTGATGAGTAAGACAAAAAGGATGAGTAGAGTGACTTTCATCACACTCACACTTATAAGCAATTAGCTTGGGGCTGGTTTGTAAGTGTAAAACGAATGATCGGTGACTGCATGATAAATAACAACAAGTATTTTATCATTAGTGGCCTATAGGAATTACAACAGCACCTTGCCTGATATTGTATGATGGTGGATTTACACTGGGTGTGGCCTGGATAAATCACTCCAAAGCTAATGGTGCCTTTTAATCCATACATCTACGTTTCCCCTCCTCCACAATAGAAGATGCTTCAATCGACCCAATGCCAATCAGAGACACATAATATATATTACAAATAACTATCGATGGTCCTTACATTTGCCGATCAGAAAACTACACTGCACAACTATTGCAGTTTATGTTCTTGTTTCACACCACACACACTCAAGGTGGCGCTCTTGCAATGCACAGATCCAACTTTTTTTCTCCTGTTAACGATTCCGATACCTCAAGTCAGGTCTAATATGGTGCTCTCTTTTTCCTAAATTTAAAATCACTGGGACCATTTTTTATGAAAGGTTAACATGAGGACAGGGATTGCTGCGATTGCCCTGGCACTAAATACTGAGACGAAGGCCCGCTGAAACACTGAATTTTATGATGACGTTGATAAAGAAAATGTATTTAATGTGGATTGGTCATGTCTCGCTGATACCCAATGCAGCTAATAAGGTCGGTACCACTAAATCGGTATTGGTGCATGCCTTTGCTTGACCATTTACTATGCTGCTGATAATATGTGTGTGTGTGTTGGTTCAGGATTTGAAGGAACGTAGGAGGCAACTGGGATTTTAAAGGGTGTAACAGGGTGTAACGATATGTAATAACCCACAGATCCCAGTAAAATAGCTTAATACTTTAAAAATGGGTGACTAGTAGTAGAACGGTAGATATTAATATTTAGGAGCAAGTAGGCCAACTTTGAAAATAACATAATAATAGCCAAATAACATGACTAACTGAAACAAGGTAAAACCAGTGACTTTAACATGGTTTCTCATGTGTGAACACACTAGAACAGGAATGAATAAGGCTAGGTATCAAACCCTTTCATGGTACAAACCGAAATGTGTCCATAGCACCAAGTATTGAAAGCTGGCAGAAAAAGCTTGTTCAGATTAGTACTCTTCTTATTATTTGATCAGACCATTTCTGATTTAAATCAATTTTAGACTATGTTTTATTTAGAATAGGTTTTTGTACAACTACTCGTGCTTAGAATACATTTAACACTTGAGAAATTTTGCTTTTTTTGTTAAAAGAAAGAAAAAAGTTTATATTCCTCAAAATAAGGTATTTAACAAAGTAGTGTTTTGGTATTGCTCAGGTATATTGCCACTAGTATCAAATAATCTCAAACGATACCAAGACCTGAGAATGATATAATAATATAATTTTGCGACTGATATTTGTTTGACCAGTTCTAATCACTTTATATTGGCGGTTAACATCATCACTAAAGGCTCTGATCAGCCAACATGGCTTTATGTTTCCTTCTTCCTCTCTTTTGGTAGTCTCAGCTGGTCTCTGTCACCTTCTGCTCTCAATGATGACTTAAAGTGATTTTCAGTATTGCTGAAGACACCATTTAGTTGTTCCCATTGACAATTTTTTTCTGTTTCTGTTGTCAAGCAACTGGATGAGTATTATTCAATCATGGCTTGTTAATGCTACCTGTTAATCAAAATCAATTGTTCCTTCACTGTGGCACTAAAACCATTGATCAAATCATGTATTGTGTGATTGGCAGTATTGGCAGAATCACAGAGAAAATAGAGGTAGCAGAAAGTGGTTTTCTTAACATTACTGCTACACAGCATGTGACTGCGTCTGAGCAGGCAGACATCATCCTGCCTCAAGCTCAGTTTTCCCCATGCACATTAAAAATTGAGCCTGGGGTTTTCAGATTTATCCACTCCAGGGAGCTTCGTTCTGGGTGTGAAAATAGTCAAGTTAGTTTGGACAAAAGGCCAAAAGGTAGAGATATTTTCAGATTTAGCCAGCTTAGTGTCAATGTAGTCTAAAACAGCACTTTTGTTTGGGTTTCTGCAGGGCCCGGGCACCTCTGACACAAGAACAATGCTTTCACAGAGTGCAGTAGATCCAGATGACCAAGACTGAGACATTCTGAAAACTGAGCAAGGGAAAAGGGTGAGCTTATGTTCAAAAGCAATGGATGTGAATGCATCAAATCACTGGATGAAGATCTGCTGATTGGCTGCATGTGCTAACTTCAGCAAAGACTTACTACACAGCAGTTTGAGTCAACTTTGATCTTTGACTCCTACTCATTTTCATTGTTAGACATTTCATCTGTTCTAATAATCAATTATTAAACTCTATATTATTTTCTGCCAGGCCCCAAATAACTCCAGTTTTTTTTTTGCTACTTGACACACGAGCTGTGATGCTATTTTCTTCTGTCTCTCCCGGTCCGTCCTTCTGCACACCTCTGTCCAACCCCACAGATCTTCAGCCAACTGCTACCGCTGCATAGCGACATGACTCCTGAGCATTCTGCAAGTTCTTGACATCACACCAACAAAACCAACTGGAGGGACTT
Source organism: Oplegnathus fasciatus (assembly GCA_003416845.1). Lineage (NCBI taxonomy): Eukaryota > Metazoa > Chordata > Actinopteri > Centrarchiformes > Oplegnathidae > Oplegnathus > Oplegnathus fasciatus. Next base: position 703,691 of record NTHP01000040.1, read on the forward strand.
TGCTGTCAGGAAACCAGGGTTCCCAGTGCAGATGCCGAAATGGTGAAGACAGTGAGCACGTTCAACCATCAGCGTAAAAGTAGACAGCCTTCTTAAAGAGGATAATGGCTTCCTCTGAGGTGTAAAAAAAATGTGATTTAATTCAGAACGTGTCTTCCACCTGAGGGGTACTAACAGTTGCACAGGCAATGTGCCAGATACAGGTTTGCCAAACTGTTTCCACTACACTAAGCTACAATTCTCACTTTCCTGATGAAAGATGACCTGAGATGGATTTACATACTGGACCAGGCGTTTATGCATGAGTGTAGGCATTCAGGTGAGCAGCTAAATAATGTTAAGGTAAGGTCACCATATGCTGGTTAATAAGCAGCTGAAACTCAGTCATTTTAGATATTGTCACTGACAATAATTTCCATTTCTTGAGGCTACCACACGACGTATACTAACGTAACCCTAGTTTGGCACAAACTATCTGTGCAAGATCAGACTGGACCGAGGACGACGCCTAAAAACTTAGACCAGATAATTTCACCCTACTCTTCACAAACGTTAGCAGGCTAGCTAGCTTCCACATCTGATATTAATGATGAATATATTAGAGCGACGGCTAACACCAACTCTATTCTTGGGTTACAGTGCAGTAATAATGATTAGGTAATGTTGCCGAAAAAAATGACATAACGTTATTTACCGTCGAAATATAACCGGCTTAGTTCCGAGCTTGTCACCAGAAGCTAACGATAATGTTAGCTATGCGATAAAAACCCTTGATCGCAGTGGTTCCTTAATGAAAAACACAGCTAACGTTAGCTGGACAGCTAACTTAAGTTAGCTAACCAGCTAGCAGCTTGCTGGCTAAGGTTAGCTCCGCGACAATGATCGACATTAAATCCACTCCGACACATTTATTTTAAAATATCGCACAACCCGAGCATTTATAATAACATGTAAATTGGGCTTATGATAGAAATATAAAATAATACTCACTAGGCAGCTTCAAATTCCCAAAGCTCGTCGAGCTGCTTCCACTGGCTTGTGAAGCCCCAGTTTTTCCTGTCGAGCTTCCACCGGCTACTGCTGATCCGGCACCGGCTGCAGCGGACCCGGGAGCTCCGGGAGGCTCAGCGAATGAGCTGGTCCTGGGCCGCCCGCTGCCGCTCATATTTGTGTGAACTAAACCCGGGGCAAGGTTGAACGTTATTAGCAGCCAGACCGGCACAAACTTAAGCTATATATGTGTGTGTTTTAATATTCGATATAAATATAAACTACACTTACGGCGTTCTGTATAGGTAGCCCGTCTCCCCCTTTCTTCCTCTGTAGAACAGTGATGGTGGGGGGACTGGGGAGTTGACGCACAACGACGTAAAGCTCGCAAGGGTTACTGGGAAATTGAGTTGTTGGGGGTTTCAAGTCCACGCTACAGTACCAACGAACATTTTGCATCGAATTTACCACGAACATCACAATTGCAATGCTTAATAAGTAAATGCCACTTTGAAGTTCGGTTATGGACATATAGTCAGCACAATATTAACAGGAACAACGTTGCTTTTTTTTAAAAACCAACAAATGTTTGTAACGTTAAGCATTAAATTATTCTGTAAAGTACAGACATCCACTAAAGCACACAAAGTAGATCATTTAAAATTACAGAACTAAAAAAAAATAATAATAAAAGGGCTCGGGAAAAACTACTCTGTACAAAAAACTACATTGCCCATCAGGAAAGCAGTTTATGATTGACAGCCAGTCTGTCCAATCACAGATTCTGAAACGTTGATGCTACCGCATTGGGCGGGGCTTCGTATCACAAGAATGGAGGCGATCGGCGGGCAAACGTTTCATTACACGCTTTGAAATGTACTTTCCCACGGACACGTTTCAATTTTTTGATTTCCGTGCCGCAGACGGTGTCAGTGGACTAACAAGAGGCAAACGCTTGTGTGAACAAGGAGCGATGACCACACGAGGGCTCGTCCAACGAGAGTAAATGAGAGGTAAGGAGAAAGAAGGGCCCGCCGTCGTAGCCGGAGAGCTTCGGGGAAAAGTGGGTAGCGCCGCCTGACGGACCGCCCGACGAACCGGGGAGCCGCTGTCAGGAAACCGCGGTGCCGAGAAACAGGTCTGCAATATCGGAGGGAGCGCCGCCAACAGCTCTCCATATGCCATCACACACTGTAAACAAAGATATGAATCACATTTAGGAGGAAAATCAGGCAATGATTAGTGAGGTTGTGCTGAGTAGTGGTCGTTAGCAACAGAGGGCCGTCATCTGGCTAACGGCTGAAAAACGCGATGTTTGTTCGCGAGATTCTTCCATAATGTCTCTGTGTAAACACTGCTGGGGCTTTATGTTGCACAAATTAATGACACATGTAACGTTGCTGTTCGCGGTGCGTGAAACGCTGAAACCCTTTACTAATCACGTGATTGCTGCTACATAACTGCTGATATTGATGTTGATCATTTAAATGTTTTTGTTTACCACAGGTGCGGTCTTATACTGGCCTCCTGGATGACAAAAGTAGTCTTCATTCATTGGACACATCAGTTTAACACTCACCACCTGATCACGTGCCACACATCCCCTTTCATGATACACGTGCAGCCTTCATAAGTCAACACACACAAGAGCACCGGCATGGCCGAGCAGCAGCAGGAGGAGGCAGAAGGAGTGTATGTGGAGCACCAGTATATGTGCAGCGAGTGCCATCAGCTCTTCAACACCCTGGAGGATGTGCTGGTCCATCAGCAGATCCACACTGGCCAAGAGGGAGAAGGAGAAGGGGAGGTGGGGGAGGCCATGACCATCGAGGGTGTACAAGAGATGGGGCAAACCCAACAGTACCAGTGCCTGGAGTGTGGGACCCTCCTCATGAATCCAGAGGAGCTGCTGCAGCACCAGGAGATGCACATGAGAGAGGCTGGGATGGAGGTGGAGCAGCACGGTGAGGAATTCGATTGTGTGTTTAGATATTAATAACGTCCAGTAGATAGTTTGCGCATAGTGCAAAGTGATGCGAAGAAACAACACTTAACTGTCTGTGTGTGTGACTGTTCTCCAGAGCTGTGTGAGGTTTTGGAGGAAGAGGAAGCCGGGTCGGAGGCTCAGGCATCGGGGCCCGTCCAGTACCAGTGTCTTGACTGTCTGGCTCTGTTTGACTCCCCGGAGACCTGGCTGGAGCACCGGCGGACCCACAGCAGGAGCAGCACACACAGTAACACAGAGACCCTGGTAAGGAACCAAACACTGAATACTAATGTAGTCTTTCTGTCGCAATTTAATAAATCGGCCGGCGCAGTTCTTTAACAAACTTGTCCGACTGTTGGTGCCACACATTCAGGAGACCTCTTAACACAAATAAGCTGCTTCCTGAATTTAATGTAGTTGTACTAATAACATGTTATTGCGCTGTAACAATGATTAATAAGACGTGCATATTGGGCTACAGTAGTTAAATCTAGGCTATGTTCTGCAGCAATAGATTTGTGTTTGCTAATGCTGATCATTAACTGATCAAGTGCGTTGTCGGTTTTATTGGGAGTTTTGTCCTAGACTATCAAAGCAGAGTTAGTGTTATTATAGGGGAGTAAGGTTGATGATGGAACAACTGTAAATCTGAGCAGTAACAGCAGTCATTTTCCACTGTGCTGAGTCATTCATGTGTGCACAGCTCAACTCATTTATTTGTGACAGCAGTCGAAAGCAGTATTAGTTTCTGGTAATATTTCTCTACAAATACAAATTTGGGTCGGGTCCATATATGTATTGGACTGCATTCAGATTGCTTCAAAGTGGAACACTTATCTCAGTGACCTCTCCCTTGAGTTGCATATGCAGGCACAGATTGGTTTGCCGCAACTGCACTGTAATTCTAGAAAACACTAGTTTGAATGGGCGTAACAGGGCAAACAGCAGACACCCGGTCTCCAAAGCATCTCATAATCAACTACAAGGAAGAGCAATTATCAAACACTGCTTAATCCCTGTAGCACTGCATTAACTGAAAATGTAGTAACCTATGTTTTTTGGCCCTTGAAACAGGAGTATGTGCTACAGCCCGATGGCACCGTCACTCCGCTGAACAACGTGCAGAACTACGTGCTGAGTGAGCAGCAGGCTGGGGAGATCTTGGCACAGGTACTTGGGATTATAAACACCTCACAACAGAGGAACAGATGTGAGAACTGGATGGGGGGTTTTAAAGTTTCGCTGTCTTTAAAAGTTGTCCTCTGTATACATCTGTATGTATTTTCCAGGTACTCGCCCAGCAGCAGCAGCAGCAGCAGCAACAGAAGAAACGTCAGTCAGTCTCCAAACATGCTGCGCCCTCCCGTTCTGCCTTGCTGCCTCCAGTGATACCGACCCCCGGCTCCGCCACCATGCACCTGCAGATTCTCACAGCTCAAGCTCTGGCAGACAACTCCAGCACTCCCAGTCAGCGCCGCTCCAAGCTGCCCCCTCTGTTGCCTGCTGTGGGCCGAAGCTCTTCTGCAAAGCATGGGGTCCTGGAGAACGGCGTCCAGAGACTGGCGTTAAGGTTGGCCCCCGGCGTCCAGGACGACGCCCAGCAGCAGCCAACAGAAGTGGTGGTCATCCACCCTTATGAGTGCTCGGAATGCTCCCTTCTTTTTCAAACCCCGGAGGACTTCCTCCAGCACCAGGGAGAGCACTTCCTGGGTCAGGACAAAGAGAGCGGAGAGCCAGGTGTCATGAGTGGCTTCGAGGAGGTGCGAGGGAGGGAAGAGACTGCAGAGAAGGTGGAGGACATTCGGATTAGAGTAGCAGAGAAGAAAACAGCGGTCTGGGCCAAGCCCCAACAGTGCGAGCTCTGCAGCCGCACCTTCACCTCCGTCAACCGCCTGGCTGCTCACAAACGCGTGCATGAGCAGGGCACGCATGAATGTCCAGAGTGTGGCAAGGTGTTCAAGAAGGCTACGTCGCTGCAGACACACATGCGCACACACTCGGGCGTGGCCAGGTACCTCTGTGTGGACTGTGGCAATGGCTTCACCACCGAGATGACTCTTATCATGCACAGGTAAAAGGCTTGGAGACACCACAGCAGCCAAGACAACAGCGAGAAACTGACAGCTGATATGAACTTTTGATTCTTTTTCTGTCTGTTTCATCTCTTCCTCCCGGTGTGTTGCAGGAAGTCCCACACTGCAGACCCCCTTCACAAGTGTCAGTTCTGCAACAAAACCTTCACCAACATGACCAAGTACCTCTACCACCGTAGAACCCACCTCAACCGTGACTCATCTGGCACACCTGCCCCAGTCTCCATGGTAGTAAAATAACCATATCCCCCCTCCCAATTGTGTCCACAAGTCAAGTTAGTTAACGTTTTAATTTGACATGCGCCTGTTTTCCTCTCTAGGTCTCAGCTCCAAGAAGAGCATCTCTCTCTGCTCTTGCCATCCTACAGAGAGCAAGACAGAAAAAGAATCCCCACACTGACGAGGCAAAGATCGACCTGCTGGCTCCTCTCACCGAGGACGAGATGGAAAAACTGGGAGAAGATCCAATACAAAGTTCTCAGAGCAAAGTGGAAGGAGATGAAGTGGAGAAGCAGGGGGAGGACAACAACATGGAGGTGTCTGCCCCACTTGAAGGCAACACCGATGACCACAAGCAGGTGGAGGATGCCACAAAGTCTGGCTTAGCTACAAACCCTGCTCCCCCGGACAACACTGGTGTAGGAGTCACGTTGGGCTCCGCAGACTCTGCAGAAGCTGCTTCAGCTGCGTCATCAGACAAAGGGCCCTTTTCTTGTCGTTCATGCTCGAAGACCTTTCCTTCCCAGCTGCAGCTAGTTCACCATCGGCGGAAGTCCCACGTCACTGAGCGCAGCTTTATTTGTGGCATCTGTGGCAAGTCTTTTAAGAAACAGATCCACGTGCGCAACCACATCCGCACCCATACCGGTGAGCGGCCCTTCCAGTGTTCGGACTGCGGCAAAACCTTCTCGTCTCTAGCCAATCTGATGAGGCACAATCTCATCCACTCCGGTGTGCGACCATACCGCTGTGATGTCTGCCACCGCTCCTTCTCACAATCCTCCAACCTCCGTCAGCACAGCCTGCTGCACTCTAATGCTGCGGCACTGTGCTGCCCGGACTGCCCCGCCACCTTTCGCTGGCCCACCAAGTTAGCAGCACATCGCTACACCCAACATCCAGGGGCTCCAGCCCCTTTCCCGTGCCCTCACTGTGAGGCCGGCTTCCTGACCAGGAGACAACGAGACAGCCACTGTCTGGAGCAGCACCCCACCCTGGTGCAGGCTGGAATGGGGGTACAAGTGGGCAAACAGACAGACAACCAAGCAGAGTTGGGCAAAGATCCGACCTCGGAGCCATCCACCTCAAACACAGTAGAGACAGAATCAGGGGATTCAACCAGTCTCGTGCGGGGGGGTCTGGACTGCAACATTTGTGGGAAGAAGCTCAATTCTCCTGCCAATCTGCGACTTCACAGGCTGAGCCACTTCGCCATAGGCCCTGGCCGGCCGCGGTGTACGTCGGGGAAGCGACCTAAAGCCCACCAGTGTCCTGTCTGTGGCAAGCTGTTTGTGTCTTCCTCCGGAGTTGCACTTCACCAGCGAGTCCACACCGGTGAGCGCCCCTTTCCTTGCCAAGTGTGCGGCAAGCGTTTCCGTCAGAACACACACCTGCGAGAGCACTTGCGCACACACTCGGGTGAACGGCCATTTCGCTGTGAAGTGTGTGGAAAGGGTTTCATCCAGAGCATGCACCTCGCTGAACACCGCCGAACGCACACAGGCGAACGGCCGCATGTGTGTCCACAGTGTGGCAAAGCCTTCAAGACCTTCTCCAACCTGAGGAACCACAAAAAGACCCACGCCAGGCAGCAGAGGCTGGATGAGGAGGCCGCTGCCCAAGCTGTCATGGAGACAAGCTCTGCTGTGGCAGTGGTGGACGCTTCGGCAGTGGAACTAGCTAACGGGCAGCCTCAGCTCATCCAGATCCAAGCCTCAGATCTTCAGCAGGTCAGAATATGTATCCCTGTGCCATAGGGGCCAAGTTTAGTCTTACGTAGTTAACCATCAATAAACTATTTTAGGTGAAAGTTTTGAGTTTAAACTGTTAAAATCAGTGAGAGAATGACATTTAATCAGCACCTGTAAATTTATCTGTGTACTGACTCTCCGCTGTAACTAACTCTGAATTCTGTTTCCTCCTCTTAGGCACAGGGCACTCCGACTATCATGTGTAATGAGTTTGGGGAGACCATAGCCATCATTGAGACCAGCGAGGGAGGAGCGCTGCCTCTGGAGCAGGCCTTGGAGATCTATCACACAGCTTTGGAGAACAGCCTTGCCATGGACACAGTCGCTGTGGACGGACTGCAGCTCCTCTGAGGACTAGTTCAGTACTACTCTTCATACTGCCTGAAATAAATACTAATTGACTACTGTGAGGTTGAGTGTTCAGTTCAGACTTAAGGATCTACTGGAACCAGATTAATTATGTACTGGACAAGAATGCCATAAAATGACAAAATGCATCTCAAGTTCAGCAAACAGACCAAAGTATGTCAACTTCCCTCTTTTCAAAAGCTGAGAGAGATCAGTATTAAGATTTATTGAAATGATGCATTCTAAAATATGGCATTCATTATGAATAAGGACCATTGGTTGTGCCTCAGAAGACATTTGTAATTTTATCATTTATAAGAAATGGATGTGATTTTTCTTCTGTTTAAAGGTTTGTTTGTGCTGTTGAAGCAGACTATTCTGTTGTAAATATGTGAAATCAATAAATGGTTTTTCAAGATGATAAACATTTGTCTCATTCAACACAACCAGATATTAACATTCACATACCTAGAGTACGCTGTAGAGATGACGTGAACTTCTTTTTCACTTAAAGGGGCTGGACAAAACTCATTGTATCTCTGCTTAAGGAAAACCCATTTTTCACATTGCCAGCGATAAAATCACTTTAATTGAACACCTATTTTTATTTGCATACTGAAAGATACAGATACAAACTTAAATTATTCATATAAATTCCTCTCTTGTATACTGGAACAGCAAAACAAGGAGTATAACACAAAAACATTAATAGCCATATTTATTATTGTTTTTTCCATTTCATGTGTTTTACTTTTGGTAATGGGTGTCTTAAAAGTCAACTTATGTTCAATGACAGATTTTTCCTTATCAATAATATAATGAGTCTACTGACTCTACAGTAATTATTTACAACACAACCAAGTCTTGCACAAAGACACAACCAGTATTAGATCCTACCAGCTCTCTTTGATTCATTACCCTCCCCTCACTTCCCCCAGTTTTCTCTCCACCCGTCTAAAAAGGAGGTCTGGAGAGAGCAATAAAGTGACAAAGGGAGGAAGGAGGGAAGGAAAGAGGTGGAGGAAGGAGATGTACAAGTGTTGAGGCTATAGAATAAAACTTAGCGAGGGACAGAGAGGCATACGGGGTTGTCTAAAAACATACGGCTTATTACTGTTGAAAGAAGAAAAGAATATAAAGGTCCAACTTGTGTTTTGTCTTTGAAATGAACAATAAAAATAACTGCACCGCAGGTCCTTGCTGAGGCGAGAGGCCAGTCAAGGGAAGACTACAATGGAGGAACTGTACAGGTGTGGAGCAACATCTCTCACCTGCCTCCAAATTTATATATATATGTGTATGTATGTATGTATATATGTATATACAAGAAGTCAACAGCTGGCAGAAATGAAGGAAACATCTGCGAGCAGTGAGAACAGAACTAAGGACCGGGTTTCACTGCAATGATATGAGGAGTAATAATAATAATAATAATAATAATAATAACCATAGGAATAGTACAACAACAAACTGAATATGACAATGTTAAATACAAATCAAATTGTTTTTAAAAAAGTTAATAAAACTGCTTGGCAATAGAGGATTAAGGCCTTATCAGCCTGACCTCTACAACTAAGAGCAAGGATGTGCCCGTTGACTCTGACCCACCTCCTTCCTTCATGGCTAGCGAATGAGAGGCACAGGAATGCTTGGTTCCCACCTACTGGCATGTGCTAGGGTCAGTCGCGAGAAGGGAGGACTTGGCCAGACAGGTAAATGCAGGAATGATGGCACTGCCAGAAGTCCACTTAAGTTTCAGTCAATTTTTTCAGTCACTCCTGGTAGACCTCCCCTGAAGGTCTACATGTGAGCAATAAAATGGAGAAAAAGGATCTTTCCAGGTCCGTAGCGATGTGTTCTCTTGTCGAATCGAAGTTTCCAGCTGTTGAGGGCCCAGCCCCCTAATGTCAGCAGAAACAAGACACAAGCTCACAACAGTTAAGTCTACATACAGGTTGTTCCTCAAGCAGACGCTTACTGCTTTTACTCCTCTAACCCTATTAAAAACAAATATCAAAACTTATAATGTCCTCATTTTAAAACTGCTGACTTTTCACCGTCTCAGTTAAGCAGGTCTCTTCGTCTAAAACGAGAACCTTTTCTTCTTCAAGGCAAATGAGTGCAGCTGTACACAATGGTCCTTCGTTCACTGGCATTGATGGGAGCTTTCTCCAAGGTGGGTTAATACAGAGTGCTAATTCAAGTGTGGGAAAGTTTGCAAGGTGTGTGTGTGTCTGTGTGTCTGTGTGTGTGTGTGTGTGTATATGTGCATTATGATGGTGTTATGTGGTAGTTTTTGTGCCACTGGTCTTTCACGTATCCTTTTTTTTTGGTACAATAGTCTCACATTACAAAAGAAAAAGTCCCAACATTGCATACAAACATCTCTCACTCTCACAGGTTGGCTGCTGAGGATGGAAAGAAATCAGGATCTAACCAGAGGAGAGTTGAGAGTGTGGATTTAAAAAAAAAAGTGTGAAAGCGTGTAGGGGGTGGAAAGGTGTGACATCAACAGTCACCGATTGGTCAATCTAACGTCCTCATCTTGAAGAGTCCTGTAAATCACGGGGATCCTCCGGGCTCGCCTCTGCCCCTTGCTCCTCTTCTTCATCCTGCAGGTCCCCACCTCCTCTCACAGATCCCTCTCCAGACTGGGAGCCGGAAGGTCCAGGGAGGGGGCCAGTTGAGTCAGAGACGCCTAAGCCTGAGGCATCAGACGGGGCAGCTGTTTGCATGATCTTCTGCCGGACCTCCCTGATCTTCAGCTGCAGACACACCTTGGTGGGAAATATATCGGAGTATCTTGTCTGGAAGGCTGCAGTGGCTTGAGCTGGAAACAGGATAACAAAAAAAAGACAGAACGAATGAATGTCTGCAAGTGGAAACTCATTCTGAAAATGCTTGTGTATATAAAGTGTGTGTGTGTGTTTTGTCTTACCTGATGGAAAGAAGCCCTGCTCCTGGAACAGCTGCATGACCAGTGCTCTCCTCTGGTCCAGTGTTCGTCGCAGGGAGGAGTACGGCACCTTATCAAACTCCAGATCTGTCAGGATGTCTTCTCCGTCTGTGGCTGGGAAAGGGACAAACAGGGGAGCGGTTGAGTCGTCAGGAAACGTGTTACAATAATGAGCACCTTTGTTTCATCTTTGATACAGTAGTGTGTAAAACATTTCTCCAAGTCAGTGATTCTCATCTGGGTCACATACTTTTAAGTTTAAACTACTCCTAACATCAGTTTGACAAAAAATCTGTATTCAAGGTCCACTTAGTAGCCTTTTCCAGAGCTTTCAACTTCATCTCACAGCATTCCTAGTGAGTGGACCTTAAGATTGTTTTGTTTAATGACTGTTTTCAATGGTTAATTATAACATCCAAACTAGTTCTTTTAGCCTACAAACTCCAACATGCCTACTTGACGTATTTAACTGCATCATCTCATCTGATGTTTTTATTGCTGAAAAAGTATAATATATAGTGCAAAGAAAATGTAGAATTAAGTCACTTGTGGCCTGCAAGTATTTGGACGTGTACTTCCATATCAAGATAACTAAGAATCTTTGCATTGATGCCCTGTTTCTTATTGTTTTTACTCATTTTGAAAACATGTATGGTATACTCTCACTGAGGTGAGAGTAACTATGGAGGAGGAATTTATTTCAAAATTGAAGGATAAAACCCTTGACATGAACATTCTCATTTTGAGGGGGTCATTAACAGAAACATGAACATGAACACGATGAAAGTAAAGTGCAAACACAAAACTAGAATTACCGCCTGCGGTTGTATGCCTCTGCCAACCAGTCAAGCTGCAGTTTACATCCATATCTGTCCAGGCTCGTATAATATATGTAGGGAAGACTTTGAAGGAATTTAATAAAAAGGTATTAAGTGTATTTTTATGGCGAAATGGAAGTTATCACTATATTGACATGTATGATTCCAGTGAATAATTTCCAGTGAGAAACATGCTGTCTTCACTTAAAGACTAATTTTACAGAGGAGTACAGAGGACTGATACAGAGCTTCGTCACATGGTGCAACAACAGTCACCTGAATCTCAACATCAGCAAAACCAATGAGCTTGTGGTGGACTACCAGAGGAACAGGAGCCCCCTGTCCTGGTAGTCATCCAGGGAGAGGAAGTGAAGAGGGTGGACTAATACAAGTACCTTGGGGTCCAAATCAATAAATAATGGCCAAAAAAGTGTTTTTCAAGACATTATGATGTCACAGTGAAGTTAACCTTTGACCTTTTGGGTAAGCCGGCCACGGCTATTGCCGGCGAGGAGGCATAAAAACCTAATAGACACATAAACAAGAGCTCTCCCTCTTCTATCCAAATAAAAAATAAAAGACCAGAAAAAAGTAGCCAATCTGAAATAAATTTAGACTATGTAATTGTCTATGTGCCCTTCTCTGTGTGTTACCTGCTCTGTCGAAGGTGAAGATGTCTCCCTCACACTTGGCGGCACTTTTAGGCGTGTTGGGCTCTGAGCTGCAGCTTGAGCGCCGCCGGCTCTTTCTCTTAGGAGAAACTTGCTCATCAGTGGCCGAATCCAAATCTAAAAGCACACAGAGGAAACAAAGTCAAAACCCACGAAAACAACGTGACATAGAAAATTACCCATTTTAAAAATATCAATATGCTGGATAGCCTTTGCTAAAAAAACAACAACATGAAATTGTGCAACATCTATGATTAAAGTTGGTCCAACAAATGGTTTTAATGTTGAATTACAATAATAAAACATACATACAGTAGTAACAGTGAAATGATCATCATCAGCAGGTATCAAATGTCCATTTTTATCAGGATTCATCACAAAAATCTATATGGAGCATCATCTACACCTTAAGTCAATAAACACTATAGCTCTACCTTTGGTTTCATAAACAACAGGAACTATCTGCTGTTGCAGTACAGTAGTCTAAAAGCATTATAAAAGTATCATAAAATGTGAGGGAAACCTGTAGAGTTCTTCCTCTTGCGGCGATAGCTGCCCAGAATGGCGCGGGGTGAAGTGGCCAGACTCTGCAGGGTGGGTGAAGGCAAAACCTCCTCAGGCCGAAACTCTGGCAGCTCGGCAAAGCGCTCCTCGAAATACACCTCTGACAGCACCCTGCCAGACCAACACGCACACACACACACACAAAATACAGTATATATACACCGCCCATCAATCATTTCTGTAACTTTGCGCAAAAAATTCACAAAGGGGTTAACTCACTTGTCCACAGAGTCAAAAGTCTTCTTCAGCGGGGGTGGCCGGGCTTTGACCTTTTTGGGTGTAGGACCATCTTTGTCAGTCTGTGGGGGTGGCAGGGCGGGTTCTGTGGCTGATGGAGGGGGGAGAGGAGAGGAGGGGAGGGACTCCTTCCATCCAGCCTGCACAGAAAGTTCATTTTAAATGTTTTATACAAAGTGGCAGAGATGTTACGAGTGATTTCTTCTCATTATGTCAGAGCTGAAAGCCAGCGTGTGATGTTCATCTCACCTCTTTGGTGGTTGTGCTTTCCCTGTTTCGTGTGTCAGAGGAGTCCGCTGCACTGGAGCCCTCCAGGGGTCTGTCACAGGATGGCGGCTCCTCAGCAGGATGTGTTGATGGAGACTCGGGCTCGAATGAGAAATGACTAGAAGCTGCAGCTTCTCTCTCCCTCTCCTTCTCCCTCTCCCTTTCCCTCTCCCTCTCTCGCTCCCTCTCTCTCTCCCTGTCTTTCTCCCTGTCTCTCTCTTTTCCTCGGCCTCCTCCTTCATAGCTGCCCACGGGGATGTTTGCTACCGTTGCCTTCACTTTCTGAGGGGTCCTGACTGGAAGCTGGGTTAGTTTGGGTGTACTGCCTATAAAACAGAAAGATGGAGAAAAGTTTAAAATATAACATCAATAAAATAATTCACTACAAATTACAACCTTGTAGATCAAGTATTTAACACAAACAAGTACCAGGTGTTTGGATCTGAAGGGGAGGACTGCAGGGCCTTATGGACACAGCTGAACCACTGGGAGGTGCCACTGAGCTGCTACTGCTGGAGGTCTGTGTCTGTCTCTCCAACTGTCTGTCCGAATGCGTCAGCAGTTCTGTCTGCCTCTCGGCCTGTCTGTCAGTTTGTCGATCTGCAGGTCTGTCCGGAGGCAGGTGCCTGTCTACCTGTCGGTCCGGATGGAGCTGCGGATGTGGGTGCGTGATCGTGGTGGCGGTCGCTGTGTATTTAGACAGGATGTGGGGGGAAGCGCTGGAGGGGCTGGAGACGGAGTAGACCACGCTGGGGGGTACCGCTGTCATGGAGACCACCCCTGTTGCCATGGTGACGCTAGGTGAAGGAGGGTAAATGGCGGTGACTATCTGGCCCCCGGAGCCTGAGGCAGGGACTGAGGGGGAGGGCGATGGAGATTGAGCTGTGCCTAGGAGCGGTGGCTGGCCTGGATGAAGGAAACAGGAGACCCAAGAGGCCAAATATACATTTCATTTTCTGTAACACAGTGATAATCCATAACATTTTCACGTGAATAAATGTCCATACTGCTTTCTTATTGCTGATTAATATAACAAATTAGTGATTCAGTCTCTCTTGCCAGGTGTCAGTCCAGATTTGTCCCATTGAATGTGCTTTTAAACTTAGTGTGAAGTATTTAAGTAGTACTACTGTCTCACTGTTGGCCTACTGAAATCAATTAACTACCCACCACCAAAGATTTTGTCAAAACAATCAAGAGACACATGTGGATATTGTAGTTCAGGGGGCAGAAATTAAACAAGCAAGTTAAACTATGGACCAGTTGTTTCAGAATTGTGACGACCAAAGTTTTACAGGCGCAGTGGAAACACAAACCTATACTTTGTTTACTTCTTTTATTTCATGTAAGAATTAATTTGAAGTATAAAAGTGTTTGCTTTATAATTGTATCTGATGGCAGGTTTTTCCCAAGTGCGTTTGAGCTAATAGAGTTAAAGCAGCTTATGTTAATACTCATGTGGCAAAAAATGACTCATATATGCAAATATATGTTCTGTGTTGCACTACGAGACTAGAGATGTAATTGATTATACAGACATGACAAACACTGGCCCTTCATTTATGGTTGAATGAAAGTTGTTAACACAAATCTGTTTCGGAATTTAAACTGTGTTTGAATTCACAGGGTACTGGTTTCATTTAAATGACGTGGATTGTATTATTTATATATTACATAGAGAAGCTGTTCACTGCTGGAAAAAATGATCACTTGCAGATGGTGGTGAAAGATTTTGGAAAACAAAAAAATAAGTATTACATCTTAGGAAAAACATTTGGATGTATATTTGTGAAGTTTAATTGGCAGTGGCTTTCCAAAAGTCACAGTTTGATTGATGTCCGACGTGTATTTTATTATTTACTGTTAGTATAAAATGGTGAAGTGTGTAGATTTCTTTTGTATACTATTTGCTAAAAAAGTATACTGCGACAATTAGGATGCAGTATATACTGTATAAAATTAGGATGTAGTAGGGATAGTATGGATTTTTTTGTGGTTTGCATGCCTCTCTTCACGTTGGTGCAGTATTAGATGTTATGAGGTCATATTTATCGGAATTTAAAGCCTTATATTTACATTGTTATCTACAGTAAATTCATAAGAAACGTGTAAAAGTTTTAATGTAAGCTATGAAATTGAAAAGATTTGTCAGGGGGACAAATATTTTTGTAGGAGGGCTGGATTAGTCCCACAGGCCGGTATTTGCTTACCACTGTTGTAGTTCATATAATACTTAAAAAACACATAATTAACATATAAAGAACAGAACCTCTGAATTCAGCACTGACCTGCAATCAGTGGCTGAACCAGCGCCTGTCCAGGTGGTGCGATGGCTGTGAACCCGAGTGTTGCTAGGGGCGATGGAACATATGCAGATCCAGCCACTGGCAGAGCTTGCTGGGTGGTGGAAGAGCCTGTTGTCGTGGAGACCAGAGGCAGAGTGGATGGGACCCCTGGAGTGGACTGGACATAGGTGATCCTGGACGAGAGGGACAGAAAAAGGAGAGGTGATCAGAAGAGAGGAATATGAGGAACAAAAATAAAAATGAAGAAGGCACGGGGAGAGTGAAGAAGGAGAGGATTAGATTTTTTGTAATGAAAAAATATAAAGAAAAGGTTTAGTAGTGGTGACGGAAGGTGTTAAGGTACAATAATGAGGCAGAACAGGAATGACGGGAACAGAGGCATGATTATAAGGAAAGAGGAAGACAAAAAAAGAAGTGCTGCAGTAAGGGTCAGTGGGTGAGTGTACATCAGAGCGAGCAGCACTGGATGACTAGTGCTGTGTGTGTGTGTGTGTGTGTGTGTGTGTGTGTGTGTGTGCTAGGAGCTGAGAGGTAGTGTGGGGGTGGCAGGCAGAGGCAACTTGGGCCACCAGCAGCATGACTAACACATCCAGAATAGAGCTGCGCTGCTACAGCTGCACCCCTGCTGGAGTTTTTGTTTCTGGTATTGTCTGCTCGCTATGCTTTAAGAAATGTGGACATCCCTGCCACAAGAAACAGTACGACCTCCTTATATATGGCATCATTTATCACACCGCAAGTACCAGGATGTAACTGGAGTCACTTTAATCCATAAACCACAAGGACAACACATATATATTTTTGATAACAACACCTGCTAAACAGTAATCAGCAAACGCTTCATTAGTTGATATTATCTGTGTTTTTTATCCCACAAATACCACAATAAAAGTCCCCTCAGAATAAACCCTTATAAAACCTTGATGGGCCCAAATGACTCATTTGGAAAGGTATTTCATTCTGTCTGAAATGGTTGAATAAACCTTTTATTATCTGTCCAAAGGGTGAAAATTGTCATGTAAACACTCCTTCTGATTGCTTTCTATTTTGGGGGGTAAGTACACCATTTCTGTGCATGCTCACCCAATTTGTTTGAGTCCAAGACGGTCGCAGGGGAATTATCTTTGGTTAAGTGATGTTTACTAGTTTTAGGGAGATTCTGAATCATTGCAAGTCCCACGAGTGGCTGCTGTCTCCCATTTAATAACTGCAAAAGTAGTATAGTCTGAAAAACAAGTGTTGCTTCAATAGAAAGCACAACAGTAAACCCATAATGGTGCATCTTTTCAAATGTTTGCTCATGTG
This sequence comes from Oplegnathus fasciatus, assembly GCA_003416845.1. Classification (NCBI taxonomy): domain Eukaryota; kingdom Metazoa; phylum Chordata; class Actinopteri; order Centrarchiformes; family Oplegnathidae; genus Oplegnathus; species Oplegnathus fasciatus. The sequence continues at coordinate 720,203 of NTHP01000040.1, forward strand.
TTGGAGCTCCTTTTTCTAAATATTCACTCTGGAGCATGTACATAGGACATGTCAACAGCACACCTTATCCAATTTTTTTCTGAATCCTTTCATGGAAGTCATCAATCGGATTTATATCCTACAGAAAGAAAAGGTTTGGCTCATGTAACCTCAACCGTGGCGTAGAAAGAAACAATAATGGAACCACTACTAAGATCAACGGCAACCCAGAGGAGGATGAGTGCGGCTAGCATATGTTCACAAATGGGTGCCTGTTTGTCAGAGCTGAGTCAAGTCTTACTGGCACATAATTTGTTTATAGCCCCTTTCAGACATCTGATCTGTAACATTGCTGGCTTCATCTATCTGTTTAAGAAACAGGTTTGGGCTTTCAAGCATACATTTCCATTATATAGAACAACTCAACTCAAACATGAGTGTTACGGAGAGGGCTGCAATGCCCAAGAAATAAAGGAACTCTAAAATCCTTTTTTCCCTCCTTGCCACGACGCAGCACTACTGGAAAACAGCGAGTTGGAAAATAATGTCATCAAGGAAGAAGAGCCTCAGTGATTAAAAATAAAACTTATTTTGCCATCAACAGTTTATCCTCTGTGATTGTCGACAGCTATGGGAGGAGGCTCAGCCCTGCTGTAGTAACCCCACTGGTTGTTTAAATTGAATTCATTAGACAGAATAATGCACATATATAGCACATACCGACAGCACCCGAGCTGTTCCAGTTAGGCTTGTAGGAAGGAAAATAGATACGAAAGAATAGAAGGGAAAATAAAAAGACATTCAAGTTCTGACTCAACTAATTTCTCATTTTGCTCACATGCTGTTTAATATGTAGTTAAAGCATTTTACTGGGTTTTCATCCTATAAGCAGCTGGAATGAAAGATGCTGAAAATTTAGGGCTAATTGAATGGTAATCTGATCAATGGGATTTTCTGAGGCAGATTTTGTTTTTTGCTTTGACGCACTGCAGTGCCAAAGAAAATAAATCCCAAATTAAAAAAAAAAAATCTCACCTGAAAATGAGAAGAGATCATCTCCTCCTACCTTAAAATTGGCTCGTGTACAGTATTTTGTTTGTAAGTGGATATATTAAACAGATTTAATTTCTTTGCGTAAAAGAAATTATATTGCACAGCTATCTTAAGAAGGCGGCACAACTGACGCATTTAGATCATAACATTTTGTCTTCTGAATGCATTAAAGTGAATGCACTGTATTTAGACCCCTGTCAGGTAGACAGAATTTTGAAATGTTACTGTTAGGTCCTAATTAGGTTTGACTAAGCCAGAGTTACTTTTATGAAAAAAATAGTTTTGCAAACATGATAACGACATGTTAAATTGACAGTACGTTTAAAGGGTGAAGTGCATGTCTGAAAGAGCCTTTTTTAGACTTCTTTCAGTGGCAGGTGGGTGGGTTTAGTCTCAGCAGGCAATTACAGAAAAGCATTTCACAGTCAATTTAGGTTAACCGTTGTGACTGAAGGCTTATTTTGCACTCTTTGTTCCATTTGTTCTGGTGTACCAAAGTGGTGACGTTTACCACTTCAGCACAAACAGTTAGCACCCACAGTTACTTGAAATTGCTATCTGACAACAGCCAGATGTTATTAAGTCAGCAGTGGATGCCCTAGTGCTGAACGAAAAGCACAAAAGCGTGGTGTTTAAGAGGTAAGGGATCCACATTCATTCTTTCATTGCAGTCTGTTTGTTATTTCTTACCTGGTAGGTGCTGGTGGCAGTAGCACAGCCTGGGAGGGGGCTGATCCTGGAGCCACCACAGCCGCTGTGCCCACTGTTACAGGGAAGGGGCTGGCAGGGTGGACTGCTCCACCCTGAGACAGCTGGGACTGGACCACAGGCATGGGAGCTATCTGGATGATCTGAAGAGGCATGAAAAGAGGAAGCCATAAAGAAAGGAATATGGCAAATAAGAATTTATGAATGGGCAAAGCAAGTGGTGAGTTCTCATGTCCAGTGAAGTGCTCACTCACCTTGCTTCCGGTCTGAGCGCCGTTCTGGACAGGAAGAGGTGGAGCCACAATGGGAAACTGTTGGGCAGGGGCTGGCGCTGTCCGAACTGTTGCCATGGGAACAAGCATTTTACCCTGGAGCACTGGAGACTGCGTTTGCACTGCAAAAACATAGAAAGAGAGAGAATAGGCATTTTATTAGGAGTCACCACAGAATAATAGCTATATGTACTAAAACACTGTCATGACTCTGCTTTGCTTTACTGTCACGACTGCTGTCCTAAAACTCTCACCTCTAGTTCCCGGGCTGACAACTCCCACTGCTGGGCTGGACGAATATCCTGTCAGTGAACTTGTACCCTGCTGCTTTCCATTGGCCAGGGACACATGTGTGGGTGGAGCTGTGGGCAGGTTGAAGATACTGGTTGGCTGGCTGAGCTGCTGAGGTGGACTCTTGGGGTGGGTGTTGGCAGGTAAGGTGGGCAGGATATACTGAACTTGAGTGATGGCCTTACCCCCTGGGGGTGCTAGGGACGAGGCGGGAAGGAACTGGGGCTGAAGCAGAGGCAGAGGCAGGGGCCCGTTGGTTTGGCTATGCGGTGCTGAAACAGCAGTGGAGGGAAGTGCCTGCTGTTGGGAGGGCTGAGGCTGGGGGGAGGGGGTGATGAGCTGTACAGCAGGTTGAGCAGAGAGAGCCCCTCCTAACACCAAATTAGTCACTACACCACCAGGGCCCACGCCTGCACCTACGGGATTAGGTGATGATGCAGAGTAGTACCCACCCCCTGCGGCTGCGGCCCCGCCTCCTGATCCTGAACCAATCAGAAGTTGTGGCTGCTGCTGAGGAGTCAAGGACTTCCTCTCTGGCGGATGCGGGCTGGATGATGTGCCTCCATCTCTGGGTTTGCTGGCAATGGGGAGCGGTGTGCTGATAACAGGACGCATTACATTGGTCACCACCGTAGAGGCCACCCTTACAGCGCCAATGCCCAGAAGTGGGTTTGCACCCAGTGAACCTACTGATGAGGACGGAGGCCCTCCAGCTGGAGAAGTGGAGATGACTGACTGGCCAGAAGAGAGGGAGAGAGAAGTGGCTTGCACTCCTCCTCCTCCCTCTCCCCCAAAAGAGTCCTTACTCTCTCCGTCTCCTCTGTCCTTCCTCCTGTGATCCGAAAACCCTCCTCCTCCTGATCTCCCCTCATCATATCGTTTGCTGGTGGGGTAAGAGGACAGGGAGACACTCCTGCCATGAGGGGTATGGTGTGAGGAAGATGATAATGCAGAGGAGCAAATGACTGGAGCGAAAACTCTCTGAAAAGAAAGACAGACAGAGAAAATTCTTTTGAGAAAATATGGAGGGCAAATACTTTAAAATGACACAGCGTATGTAATACACTGAAAAGCTCAATAACAGGAGAAAAATGATTGTTCAAGCCGGTTACCTTGCGATCACTTTCGTCTCCAGAACCGTTCTCACTGTCGCTGTCAGTCACCCGCTCCTTACACTTGAGGTCTATGGAACTGCTAGGATAAGGGTCCTCTGTGAAAAAGAAAAATACACTACAGCTACACGTGACAGTCCTTGCAATTTATGAACCAATCAAGTCAGGGTGTACTTAGTGTCTGAATCAGCTCTCACTGCCATAAGATCTTTAACATCAAAATATGGAAGTGGTCCAAAACTGTACACAGTTTGGCCACATTATGAGCTATATTAAGAAGCAAGGGGAAAGCAGTGCATTATCTATTACTTCTGATTGAGAATCTTATTGTACCATTAAATAAGACATCAACGTGCACTTGCTGGTAACTTACAAAGAGCTTCAGCGACACGGGAAGCAGTGTACTAACACTTTAATATCTCCAACCTAACATTTGGTTTCATGAGAAGAGTAGGTCTGATTTCTCACCGATGACATCATCATCTCCCTCCTCCTCACAGATGACCATGCGCTCCTCATCACTGGTCATGTCCTCGCTGACCCCCCGCTGGGACTGTGACAAGTGTGGGGCATGACTCGGAAACTGACTGCCACCATCCCCACACATCTGAAAAAAACAAGTTAGAATGGCTGTGATTTCTTAGCGGTGCGTGTTTTATAATTTGTATATGCCAGGTGTGTCAGTGCGTCTGTGTATTTTATGTAAAATAAAAACAAAGAAAAATCCAGAGTATTCCACTGTCGCGATTGCCATATTTCCATGTTTGTGAAAAGCAAATCTTTTTTTTTTTTTAAATATTTTCTTTTTGGCCTTTTGCCTTTATTAGGACAGCTGAAGAGTAGATAGGAAATGGGAGAAAGAGTGGGGGATGACATGCGGCAAANCAGGCCAACTTCTGGACGTCCGCTGACGACCAGAAGTAGTTGATAAATTAGACTGTAAAAAGACCAAAATGTGTGAGAATGTTTTTCACCATCGGAGTTTGACGAGGCAATTAAGAGCAGTGATATCTGTTTAATCTGGCTTTAGCTTTTTAGCTAACTTACCAATGTGGCAAACATCTCTATATACAGACACAACGTTCACACTGGTAACGTTAACTTTACCATAACTTCCAAGCTGCTAATAATCAGGTGTTCACAAGTATGCAGATCAACAACACCAGTATAAATGATTAATTTATACTCAGTCAGTACTGGTAATGGTAATCATGGCATGTATGGGTTTTTTTTTGGTTTTTTTTATATTTTCTTTTTGGCCTTTCGCCTTTATTAGGACAGCTGAAGAGTAGATAGGAAATGGGAGAAAGAGTGGGGGATGACATGCGGCAAATGACCACGGGCTGCAGCCCTCGCTACATGGGCGCCTGCTCAACCCAGTGAGCTATCTGGGCGCCCTGTAACAAGCAAATCTGACAGAGAAAACAATTTCTGTTGCAGTGACTGCATTGGAAAACACACCAGCTTTGTTTTTACTAATCAAATCATGTTTACAAAAACAGCAGAAGAAAACAGTGTTCGTGTCTCCAGCAGTGATAATGGTCTCCAATTTATGTTTACACTCCCTTACCTGTGCCAGTTCTGCCAGGGCCTGTGTATTACCCCTGTCACCCCGCTCCAGGCTGTGCATGGCACTTTGAGAGAAGGCTCTGGGACGGGTAAGCTGGCCCACATGACCTTCTCCTGTACTTCGTTCAGAAACGCCCACCAGACCTGGACCAACCCCCTTCAGCTCCACAGAATGGGGCTCTATCAGGGGGCAAAAAGAGGACTGTTAAAGGGACTGGAAAGGATAAGAATACCATAAATGACAGATGACAGAACATGTGTATGTTCTATAACGTAAGAGCTTAGTGAAACCAACCTGTGGACTCAGACATGCTCCTCTCCCTGATGTCTTTGCCCCCTGGTACCCCACGGCCTTCAGAGCTAGACTTCTTCCTGTCTTTGTTGCACCATTTCCAGTCTGGGTGGGCCTTAAAGTGGGCCTCTTTTACCTAGGAACAGGAGGAGGGACAAGATGGATGGAGTAAGTGAAAAAGAAGACAAAAATATAGTATATGTACTATATGTTATCACAAAAGCATTAAGTTGTATGTTACAGTTCTTAAATGTATTGTGTTTTTTAGTCTGAAAATGCATCTGTGCACCTGGAAGGCCAAATCATGGTACTTTTGTTTCTCCTTAGGTCCCAGAGCATACCACCACTCCCCAAGAATCTTGCTGACTGTCCTGTTGTCCTGGTTTGGGTGCCGCTGGTGCACCAATGCTCGATGGCGCTTACTGAAAATCATAAATGCATTCATTGGTCGCCGGATGTGGTCCTTCTCCCTCTGAAAAAGTGAGCGAGAAATATAGAGATATTACGTTATATATTTCAGTAAAAGGAACATTGAGAATGTTGATGTTCTGGTGGGAGCAGTGAAAAGACTACCTTTCCAGGGCTGCTCTTATCTCCATCTTTGGGCAGTGCACTGAGGGACTGAGTGCGTCTCTTCACTGGTGATGTAGAGATGGGCTGCTCTGGTACCACTCCTGGGAGGAAGCTGAAAGGAGACAAAAAACAGCCCTCTGTTTGTAATCTTTATTAGATATTTTCCTTGGGGACAATACGCACATGCAGGCCTACACTTAAGCACTACTTTCTCTCTCCCTCTTAAATATTTAAAAAACAAAATTTCTACTTTGTAACTGGCATTATTTATCTTAGAGCTGCAAATCTATCAGATGTAGACACGGAGCACAAGTAGTTCATCTCCCATGAGATACATCAGCAGATTCAGCAGTTAGCTCATCCATTTCAATGGCTGACAGCCTGGCCACTGCCTTTCATATAGTGATAGAGCCCAGAGATGGAATGCTTTTGTTCCCATCTGCTTTGTTCTGGCATTGAGCTCTTCTGCCCAAATTAGCACGAGGATACAGAAAATATCACACTCCCTTACTGTATGTGTGGGTACACAGTACCACACAGAAAAATACTGTGAAGGCTGAGTTGGACAAATACGTAACCACTTTTATATACGGACAATGATAAGAAAGTGTGTATCTTTATGTGTTCATGTAGCCTCACAACTTTACACATAAAATCACTGGAAAACAAACAAAAGCTCTTACGGGTCATCCACGTCACTCTCTGTCTCGCTGTCAGGCCTCTCCCTCTCTGCTTCTCCTTTCTCCTTCTCTGGAGGCGGCTCATCAGAAGAGGGGGGAGGCCTGGACAGGGGACCTCTCTCTACAGTGGGAGGTGCCTCTGCAGGCTCCTGTGACAGCGCTGCCACCCCCTGACACTCTGAGGAAGAACAACAAAGAGATACTTGTTCAGGACAAAGTAAACAATATATGGTATTTAAAGTAGTATTAAAATCAAAGGGAGATTACATGAAACTTCTACAGGCATAAATGTATTCAGTACCTGTCTTCAGACTGGCTGACTGGGGGTGGTTGACTGGGTGCTGGCCCTCTCCTGGCTGAGAAGAAGCATCTGATTGGGTGGGTGCCAGGAAAGGGACCAATGAATGCCAGGGGAAGACTGGAACTGACCGGGGCTCTACGTTGGTCCACACTGCAGAGGAAAACAGTATTGTTTATTACTAACAGCCCACACCATCTGATGTCCATAACTTCATAATGTGCTTCCCTGCTCAGATACCAAATTCAAAAGAACCAGGCCTTCTTACATCCAGATTACCAAGATGCTATTTCCTTATTTGGGGAATCAGGGCCCTCAGTGCAACACTCCCACTAGAAATGCATTCCTACTCCAATCACCAACTCTAACCATTTCTTAAAATTAGTTTACATTGTAACCATACATAGTTTTTTTTATTATTATTTAGGAGAGATAGAACCACAAATGAATAGACTAAAATCAGGGATAGACTAGAGCCCTCTGTTATGACAGTAGTTCCTTTGGATGCACAGTACTACTGGCTTTCATTTTAGCCATCTAATAAGGGACTGGTTACAGAATACAACAATATCAGCACTTTGAGAACTACCGAGAATATGAGTACTGCCACAGTAGCACACCTCCAGCCACTTAACTGGTTAAATCACTCCAACAACAGCAGATGTACAAAAGGACTCTCTGTTCTCAATAACAGGCTGGATGGAGAACAGAAGCTGGTACACTCTGAGCCCTCATAAATGAATAAGGGACTGTGTAAGTCACATTATCTTTATTTACATTATTGATAAATAAGGATGCTTCTCCCAAAAACTTTCATTGAACAAAATCTGTCCCCTATAAGCATTCAAAAGTAAGTCATGTCTGATATTAATTCAACACTTATGGATTGCATAATGCTACAAATAAACAACAATGAAATATTGCAGTATGTATACAGATCTGGCAAAAACGATACTGTATTCTCATATAAACAGTGAGGTAAGTGACATGGACTAACCAAACATGCTCAATCCCTGGCGGAGATACTGAGGATTCTCTGATGAGAACATGGTTGAATGAAATCCTTGATGTGTCTCCCAAAAAGAATAATGATATGTCCTTTTAAAATCTCTCTTCTACAACACTCAGAAATCCAGGCAAGGAAACATCTTTAATCCAAAACCTCGAGCTGATGTTGCCGGGAAGCTCACAGATGACGACAAGTGTTCAATGGTGTCTGTATCCGTTTCATCCCTACAGGTTGCAGTCATCATTCACAATAATTACTGCATCGTCAACCTGCATCAGGAGGATTTTAAGATGTGGCATGAAGAGGTGTCCTTTTTGTTCAGTTCCAATGTGAGTAAAAATGAAATATGTCTGTCAGGTAGAGTCCATCTCTCCGTATCGCAGAATGCCGCAATCTAATAACGCACACGGAACAATCAAACATCAGTGGACAAAATGTACGATAAACGATTACAATAAAACACAAAACTCAAGTTAAATCTGTGAGAATGCAACAGTGTATAGACGACCCACTGAAACGATGATTATGATCGAAGACAGGGTTCCTCCTCCCTTTGGTCTAATTACCCCCGATGCCCTCTCTCCCTGTTTGTTTACATTACTACAGCAGCTTGGCCATGAAGGGGTTAACAAGGCCTTGAGCCTATCCACGGCCTGGATTAAAACATCCGCCCGGACACTACGCAGTCTTTCTGGGCCATGCCAAACCTTGCTCTGCGCTACAATACAGCTGCAGACAGGTGTTCTCGGCGGGTGTTGAGAAGCACATAAAGCTCAAGAGTAAAAGAGCTAAAGGGCTGCTGTAAGAGGGCACCGTATCGATCAGGCTGAACAGCACTGCAACAAGCAAATTAGGGCGATCAAAGCTGAGGTGATTCGTCTACTTGTAACTTGGAGGAGCCGCGTGAGGACGGAGCTTATCGTCCAAGTGTGCACTGTTCACCTAAACAGCGACTTTAATGCTAACTGATTCATATAATAATGAACCACATAGACGACAATTTATCTGCCTCTTGCAACAACCGGAGCCTCAAGTGCACCACTCCAAACTGGACCAACCTCTCGGGAACGCCCCTGGTCGTGCACCCGCCGCACAGACAGAAGCAAAAGAAACGCAATTGTTCTCATGTCTCAACTACAAAGATGTATTCACACGTACTGCCTGCCAAAGTAATCCAGCGAGGACTGTTTGACAAGTGCATCACACCAAATACTAACTTGTTTTTCCCGTTACCTGCCCCCAGATTTGTACAATGCACCTGTCTTAACCTGACAGCTTAGTTAACACCTGCCAAAGATCCAAAAATCACCTCTAAAAAGGATAGCTGGGTTTATCCGTGTTTACTACGCATAAGCAGATGTCGTTGACTGTAAATCTGGTGCATTCATCCATCACCCAGTGCTATCCACTACCCGCTATCCATCAGTTTGACTATCAAGAGAGCTACCAAACACTACACTACAAGCTGGTGCTTAGCTGGTCTCTGCATAGCCTCTAATTTACCAGCTCCTATCCTACCTATGCCAATCTGGCCACAGACCTGACGTTAGCTAGCAACTGATGAGTCTACAACACAAGCGATAAAAGGCGAGCACGGTGAGGACTCCTGGCTCCAGTCAGCGAGGAGAAAAGCGGGGATGAATCGCAGTTCTTTCTCCGCCTCAAGGCAGCAACCGAGCGGCTGGTTGAAGATGCCCGAATACTGGACCCGAACCCCGACGTGGGGAGAGGGGGGAGGCTTTAACAAGAAGCGATACAGTGCGTTAGGTTGGTGAGGTCCGTCCGTCTGCGGCAGGTTAGCTAGCCACTTCGTGCGGACGACATCGGCGCGCACACCGTCCAGTTCGGTTAATACTTGGTGCTACGAGTGTTGTTTTGGTCCAGAAAAGTCCTCGTGTCGCGTCTCCAAGGCTCACAGCCCGAGTTTACTCTCTTATTTTTGTCTCGTTGTCGCTCTCGCAAGCCTTGGCCCTTTCTTTCTCTTTCCCTCCCTCTTCCTCTTGTTGTAAACTAGGCTGCTTGCCCCCCCTGTACTCGCCCCCCTCCCCTTCTCGTCCTGTCAACCTCGCCCAGCCTTGTCCCGCCTCCCCCGGCGAATTCCGCTCTGTTATTGGCCAAAGCAGCCACCTGTCATCTGCCCGCCGCGGACCCTGATTGGTCGGAGTGTGCACTGGAATGCCAGTCATATGCAAATCTAACCCGGCTTTACGACCAGCGGCTCTTCTCACCACAGAAACTGGACTTATCTTAAATATACAACACCAATAAATAAAAAAGTCATGTGGTTCTATTGTATCCATACAGGAACACTAGCTGGCGTTCAAGTAATGCCTCAAAAATATGTATTTTTGTGTTTCTTTCAGTAAGCCCACCCCCAGGCTCATGTCATTGGTGCAGTATTCGTAGTAAACCTTGACTGATGAGTGAAACCACCAATCAAAAGCCGACACTCAGATGTAGGCCAACCAATGGCTTAACAGAAGTTACACAAGATCCCTCCCTCTTACAAATACTCGGCTAAAGCTTTAATACCCATGAAGACCATCCGATGCAGGTAGGCGCTAGTGAGCTATCTACTGTTTACTTTCCACACTGCTTTAGGTCTTTTTATGCAGTCTGCACAGGGAATGGATGTTGATGAGGCTCTGGGGTCAAGATGACAGTGCACATCCACACCCATTGAACCTACATGCAGGATCATTCTGTGTGCTACCTGTGCTTGTGTGTTTTTTTCCAAAGTTTTTGAATGTAAACATAAATGCAAACATAAATGCTATATTATAAATCAGCAACATTCACTGATGAGAGGGATTATAAACCCTTTCTCTGGTAATGCTACACCTTTGCTTTTAGGAACGCAGCTAACAGTAGAGAGAGGCAAGTGATGTAATTTTCCACCATAAAAAGCCCTTTCAAATCCCCAAACATTTTTCCATCTCTCCATCATGCAAATGTGCCTCCTCCAGACAGAATTGAAAATGTTCTGATGCAACACTTGCAGGGGCAAGGGGGGGGG